>CM035422.1:96230139-96587639 GCA_020310875.1 Ceratopteris richardii
TGATGAATAAAATTTTAAATAAATCACTATTGTGATTGTGTGACTCGCTACATCAATTCTTACTCTCAACAGTAGTATAAGAGTGAGGAATATATCTATTGAGATTGTCACTTACTCTCACAATAGTCATTTAGATTCCTATGAGAATTATTAGTGTTAGTCACAACTTGTATAGAAAGTATTGTGATTGTCTGATTCTTTGATTCTTACTATCACAATAGTTATATACACTCATGTGACAACCCTCAAACATGGTATAGTGAGTGTATATGAACTCTTATGAATGTCTGATTGTTTGACTCTTATATTTTAGTTAGCTAGATAGTTTTACTTCAAGATTATGTACTTTCTGATTAATTATAAATCTAGTTATCTAATAGTATATCCATATTTCTATCACTTCTCTCTACACTTATTGATGTATCCATTTCAGTATCTATCATTTTATTTATCTATCAGTTTTGGTTCAATTTTATCTGATGATCAATTTTTTATTTTTGCACAGATGATAGGTAAAATAAATAAGCACGAAAATTTTTTTTTGGAAGATTTTGTGTGCTCCTACATGTATGGAATGATAGAAGATCAAATAACTCTAGCAATGGACATATCTAATTACAAAGATTTCTTTGAACAATTATCTAGACAACATATATCAATATTGAAGATAAATTTGGTAGTGTGTGAGGTGGAGCATATGTATTAGATGAGCAAATGTCCAAAGATCTCACTCATATTTTTGGGCAAACCATCAAAGTAGTAGAGTCATCAGGATTCGATACCACCATAATGCCTAGATTCATCAACAAAATCAAATTTTTCGATTTCCATTATGAGACAATGGATAGAGGAAAGCAAGTGAGACCTTCCATGACTTAGTAGGGAGGGACACCATCGATACATCCAAATACAAGAGATATACATGTGAATATGGGAGATCAAACATAAAATAATCTTTGTTTGCTCCCATATTCATGTACTCATTTCAAAGAAGTAGCTCTCGTGGGGGAAGGACAATATGGAATGATCCATAAAGTTAGAATAACCCACTAGAGATTCATCAATGAAATATTTATCGCAAAGTTATTCAAATTACATGATGCTGACATACAAACATAAGAGAATGAAGCCATGAATGAAGCTATAATTTTATTTGTTCTGCACAGTAGAATTATCAATCCACTTGGATTAGCTAGGCATCATAGCAAACACCTATGTCCCATTTTAAAATTTTGGAATGGTTGTAGATTAGACATGTGGCTAGAGAAAATGAAAAAAGAGTACCTAAATGTACCACAAAGAAGAGGTATTAAAGACACAAAAGGAGACATAACAACTCTGAAGACAAACATTTGGAATCTGATCAACGAATTATTGCAAATAATATCATTTATACACATTTTTAATATTTTTGACAACCATCTCCATCTGGGCAACATTTTGTTGCATTTTGAAACTAAGCATGCCTATATCGGATTATGTAATTTTGGTAGAGCAATGTATTTATCAACAAAGAAGAAAGTTTTTTGAAGCTACCTGATTCAAAAATATGAACTAGAAATCAGTGGAGTCGAAAGTACTAGTGGATTGCACCCAACTGTATATCCACTAGCCCTCCATCTTTTAGCAAAAGTCACGAGACATTTACGATTTCGATACTCCAATTGTAGCTATTGAAATATATAGATTTAAATAGGTATCACATTGATGGAAATGGGATTAACAAGTTCAAATATGCTTTAGAACTACCTTTTGACATAGATGTATCAAAAAGAGTAGACACAACTGAACTACTTAGAGTATTCTCAAATCTATCTCGATATGGTTTAAAAAGATATCCATAATGGATAAATTAAGACCATATTGAAAACAATCTATATTCATTTGAACTATGTGGATTAAATGATATAGATTCATTTGCATTAAGTGGAGTAAATGTTGTGGATTCATTTGAACTATGTGAATTAAATGAGGTGGTATCATTTGAGTAAGTGGACTGAATGAAGTAGTATCATTTGAATTGTGTGGATTAAATGAAGTGGTATCATTCGAATTATGTGGATTAAATGAAGTGGATTCTTTTATAATATTCTATGGATTAAATGATGTGGAGTAATTTGAATTATGTAGATTAAATGATGTGGTGTCATTTGAACAATTTGTATTGAATGATATAGATTTATTTGAGCTATGTGGTGACACATTATTAGATCCACTATTAGGGTTGTTGGAAATTAGGGTTTTATGCTATTCTGATATTGTTTTGTGTATGTATGTATGTATGTATGTGGGTGCATATATGTGTATTATGTGCTATATATAGGTACTTTGTGCATTTCCTTTCATATTTTTCACCCAAAAGAGTAGTATCTTTCACTCCAATCTAGCTTGACCTTTGATCAAAGATGCTCGAACTATATATAGATAGATGGATAGACATATTTTTTGGATGGAAGAGATAAGATGATCAAACTTAAGTTCGAGCATCTTATCTCTTCCATCCAAAAACTCTATCTGTGTATCTATCTATCAGCCTCTCTCTCTCTATCTATCTATCTTCTATATATATATATATATATATATATATATATATATATATATATATATATATATATATATATATATATATATATATATATATATATATATATATATATATATATATATATATATATATATATATATATATATATATATATTCATCTTATCTTTTATCAAAAGAGGATCGAACTTAAGTTTGAGCCTCTCAATCATATTGAATTTGAGTATGTTAGGTTATATGATATGAGGCTTGAACATAACTTTGACATTGTCAACTTTTCTACCCAAAATAGTAGTATCTTTAACTCCAATCTAGCTTGATATTTGATCAGAAGATGCTCAAACTTAAGTTAGATCATCTTATCTCTTCCATGCAAAAGAGCTATATATATATATATATATATATATATATATATATATATATATATATATATATATATATATATATATATATATATATATATATATATATATATATGTATGTATGTATGTATGTATGTATGTATGTATGTATGTATGTATGTATGTATGTATGTATGTATGTATGTATGTATGTATGTATGTATGTATGTGTGTGTGTGTGTGTGTGTGTGTGTGTGTATATATATATATATATATATATATATATATATATATATATATATATATATATATATATATATATATATATATATTATATATATATATATATAACTTCCTTTGAGATTTGATCAAAACAAGATCGAACATAAGTATGAGCATTTTAGCTCTTTATCCAAGAGACCTAAGAGGCTCTATTGGATAAAGAGCTAAGAGCCTCGAACTTAAGCTCCAGTCCATCACCTTTTCAACCAAAAAGAGTAGTATCTTTAACTCCAATCTAGCTTGACCTTTGATCAAAAGATGCAGGACCTTAATTTTGAACATCTTATCTCAAAAAGAGTAGTATTTTTATTTCAAATATACTTTGAAATTTGACCAAAAGACATTCGGACGTAAGTTGGAGCCTCTTAGCTCTTGCATGCAAAAGAGCTAATATGCTCAAATCTAAGTTCAAGCCTCTCAATCATATTGAATTTTATTTTGTTAGGTTATGTGATAAAGTTCGATCGTATCAGCTTTTCTATCCAAAAAAAAAATTGTGTTTCTAAAATAAAACTTTCTTTGACCTTTGATCAAAAGAGGATCCAACTTAACTTTTAGCCTCTTAGGTCTTTATCCAAGAGATCTAAGAGTCTTGAACTTAAGTTTGAACCTGTTAGCCCTCGCATAAAAAATGTTTGAGTCTTTCTAGTCATATTATATAGGGTTCGAACTTAAGTTCAAGCCTCTTAGCTTTTTCACGCAAAAAAAGTGTTTTTCTAAATCAAACTTCCTTTAACATTTGATCAAAAGAGGATCCCACTTAAGTTAAATTCTCTTATATCTTTATCCAAGTTTGAGTCTTTCTGGTCATATGGTATAAGGTTCAAACTTAAGTTCAAGCCTGTTAGCGTTTTCACGCAAAAAAGTGTGTTTCTAAATCAAACTTACTTTGATCTCTGATCAAAAGAGGATCAAACTTAAAAATGAGCCTCTTAGCTCTTTATCAGAGAGAGCTAAGAGGCTCAAACTTAAGAGTGAGCCTCTCAATCATATTTAATTTGCGTCTGTTAGTTTATATGATATGAGACTGGAACTTAAGTTGGAGCCTATCAATTTTTCAACATAAAAGAGTAGTATCTCTAACTCCAATCTACGATGAGTTTTGATCAAGAGATGCTCAAATTTAACTTAAAGTCCCTTAATTACTCCACCCAAAAGATCTAAGAAGCTTGAGCCTAAGTTCGAGCCTCTCAATTTTATCAACTTTGAGTCTTGGTCATATGATATGAAGCTCAAATTTAAGCTTGAAACTCTAAACGTTTACACCCAAAAGAGTAGTGTCTCTAACACAGAAACTTCTAACTCAAATTTATTGTGACTTTGATAAAATGATGCTCAAACATAAGTTCAAGCCTATCAGTTTTTGTACCCTAAAGAAGTAGAATCTTTAACTCCAATCTAGCTTCACCTTTGATCAAAAGTCACTCGAACTTAAGTTCGAGCATCTTATATCTTCCATCCAAAAGAACTAAGAGGATCAAACTTAAGTTCAAGACTCTGAATCATATCAAGTTTGAGTGTATTGGGTCACCTGATATGAGGCTTCAACTCAAGTTCGAGCCTCTCAGCTTCTCCAGCAAAAAGACTAGTATTTTTATTTAAAATGTACTTTGAAATTTGATCAAAAGACGTTCGAACTTAAGCTCAAGCCTCTGAACTTGTGCATCCAAAAGAGCTAACAGGCTGCAACTTAAGCTCAAGCCTCTCAATCATGTTGAATTTTAGTCTATTAGGTTATATGATATGAGGCTTGAACTTAAGTTTGATTCTATGAGCTTTTGCATCCAAAAAAATGTGTTTCTAAATCAAACTTCCTTTGACCTTTGATCAAAAGAGGATTGAACTTAAGTTCAAGAATCTTATCTTTTTATCAAATGGAGCTAAGAGGCTCGAAATTAAGTTCAAACTTGTTAGCTCGTGCACAAAGGAAGTTTGAGGATTTTTGGCCATATTGTATAAGGTTCGAACTTAAGATCAAGCCTGTTAGGTTTTTCACCCACAAAAGTGTGTTTCTAAATCAAACATCCTTTGAACTTTCATCAAAAGAGGATCCAACTTGAGTTCAGGCCTCTTAGCTCTTTATCCAAGTTTGAGTCTTTTTCATCATATGGTATAAGGTTCAAGCTTAAGTTCAAGCCTATTAGCTTTTTCACCTAAAACTGTGTGTTTCTAAATCAAACATCATTTTTGTCTTTGATAAAAAGAGGGTCAAATTTAAATTTGAGCCTCTTAGCTCTTTATCCAAGAGAGCTAAGAGGCTCAAAATTAAGTTTGAGCCTCTCAATCATATTGAATTTGGGTCTGTTAGGTTACATGATATGAGGCTTGAACTTAATTTTGAACCTTCCAATTTTTCCACCCAAAAGAGTAGTATCTCTAACTCCAATCTACTATGAGATTTGATGAAGAGACACTTAAATTTAACTTCAAGCGTCTTAGCTCTTCCACCCAAAATATCTAAGAAGAATGAAATTAAGTCGGAGCCTCTCAATCTTATTGAGTCTTGGTCATATGATATGAGACTCGAAATTAAGTTCAAACCTCTAAACTTTTACACCCAAAAGAGTAGTGTCTCTAAATCAAATTGTACTCTAGCTCAAATCCATTGTGACTTTGATCAAATGATACTCGAAATTAAGTACAAGCATGTGAGCTTTTGTACCCAAAGGAGTAGTATCTTGAACTCCATTCTAGTTTGACCTTTGATCAAAAGACACTCAAACTTAAGTTTCAGCATCTTATCCATTCCATCCAAAAGAGCTATCTATCTCTTTCTCTCTCTCTCTCTCTCTCTCTCTCTCTCTCTCTCTCTCTCTCTCTCTCTATATATATATATATATATATATATATATATATATATATATATATATATATATATATATATATATATATATATATATATATCAAACTTCCTTTGACCTTTGATCAAAAGAGGATTGAACTTAAGTTCGACCCTCTTAGCTCTTTATCTAAGAGAGCTAAGAGGCTCAAACTTAAATTCAAGCCCCTCTATCATATTGAATTTGAGTCTATTAGCTTATATGATATAAGACTTGAGATTAAGTTCTAGCCTATCAACCTTTCCACCCAAAAGAGTGGTATTTTTATCTCCAATCTAGCTTGACATTTGCATCCATAAGAGCTAAGAGGCTCGAACGTAAGTTCAAGCCTTTGAATCATATCGAGTGTGAAAAAGAGCTAAGAGGCTTGAACGTAAGTTCAAGCTTTTGAATCATATCAAGTCTGAGTGTGTTGGGTAACATGATATGAGGTTCGAACTTAAGTTTGAGCGTCTTATCTTCTCCACTGAAAAGAGTGATATTTTTTACGCAAAGCTACTTTGAAATTTGATTAAAAGACGTTCAAACTTAAGTTCGAGCCTCTTACCTCTTGCATCCAAAAAATCTAACATGTTCAAACGTAAGTTCAAGATTCTCAAACATATTGAATTTTGGTATGTTAGGTTATATGGTATGAGGCTAGAGCTTAAGTTTAAGCCTATCAACTTTTCCACCCAAAGGAATAGTATCTCTAACTCCAATGTACCGTGATTTTTGATCAAGAGATGCTTGAATTTAACTTCAAGCCGCTTAGCTTTTCCATCCAAAATATCTAAGAAGCTCGAACTTAAGTTGGAGCCTCTTAATTTTATTAACTTTGAGTGTGTTGGTCATATGATATGAGGCTCAAATTTAAGTTAGAACCTCTAAAAGTTTACACACAAAAGAGTAGTGTCTCTAACTGAAACAATACTCTAACTCAAATCTATTTTGAGTTTGATCAAATGATGCTCTAAGTTTGACCCTATTAGCTTTTGCACACAAAAGAATAGTATCTTTAACTCCAATCTAGCTTTACAATTGATCAAAAGATGCTTGATCATAAGTTCGAGCATCTTATCTGTTCCATTCAAAACAACTATCCTTCTATCTATCTATCTATCTATCTATTTATATATATCAAACTTCCTTTCATCTTTAATTGAAAGAGGATTGGACTTAAGTTCGAGCCTCTCAACTCTTTATCAAACAGAGCTAAGAGGATCAATTGGATAAAGAGCTAAGAGGATCAAACTTAAGTTTGAACCTCTCAATCATATTGAATTTGTGTTTGTGAGGTTATATGATATGAGACTAGAACTTAAGTTCGAGCCTATCAGCTTTTCTGCCCAAAAGAGTCCTATCTCTAACTCCAATCTACTGTGAGTTTTGATCAAGAGATATTGGAATTTAACTTCAAGCCTCTTAATTATTCCATCCGAAAGATCTGAGAAGCTCAAACTTAAGTTCAAGCCTTTTCATTTTATTAACTTTGAGTGTTAGTCATATGATATGTGGCTCGAATTTAAGTTCAAACCTCTAAACTTTTACACCCAAAAGAGTAGTGTCTCTAACTCAACCGTACTCTAGCTCAAATCTATTGTGACTTTGATCAAATGATGCACAAACTTAAGTTAGAGCTTGTCAACTTTTGTACCCAAAGAAGTAGTATCTTTAACTCCAATCTAAATTGACCTTTGTTGGATGTGATGGCTGGGTACAATCAGAAGATCAAGTTGGTGCTGCTAGACCTGCTTCACACCTGCCCTCTTTTCTCTTCAGATATGGTTAGGAGACTCCTTGAGCTTCCAAATGACACCAAGAAACTATATATGTGCTTTACAAAATGATTGAGTAATGACCAAATCAAAACAGATGATTTTGAATCTTCACAACTCAAAAAACTTTCTATTCCTGTAATGATACCTGCTCAGTCCTAAGCTCAGTGTGTCCAGCACACTTGCAATTGGTTTAATTCCTTCTGGGAGTATTAAATTAACTTAACAAGCTACCATTAGCAAGTTAAATCACTCCAAATAACAAACTATACACTGAGCATGATGTTTAGCAAAATCAGGGACACCCCCGACTTTTTAGGAACAACACAGAGAAATACCAGTGACTGCCTCGACTGCAATTTCTCCCAAATGGCTGAATGGATGACTTGAAATTTTGTAGTGTTGTAGAATGCTTTGAGCTGGTTCCAATGAGCTATAGAACACTCAATTTGGTTCAGTAGATCTTGAGATATGCTCTGTTGAAGTTGACAGACTTGGAGGTAGTCACTCAGAGAAAACACAGAGTAAAGAACTATGAGTATATGTATTGATACTATCAAATGTACATTCCCATTGGCATGTAAAGTGATACCCAATGGTACTCAGAGGTGTAGGCTCAATAGTAGCTCTCACACACTCTATGATCTGCTTGGATTAGCCTCGGGAAGTGAGCCCCTTAACCCGCGACTTTTACATAGCTCTTTTATAGGAATTTTGAACAAATTTGAATTTGAATTCAAATTAAAGTTCCCTTGATTCTCTCCACTAGACTTAGGGAGATATTCCCTCAACTAGATCATCTACTTTTTCCACGACTCTAGTCTAGTAGGTGTGATTACATTGTTAATAAAGTCACATAGACTTTTTACATGAGATAAAATGTAAGAATCAATAAGACTAGGTTCATATGGTTATTGATTCTTGTGAATGTATCATTCAAGGGTCCAATCTTTTAATCTTCCAAGGTTCCAATAGTTCAAGCTTTATGTTGAGTCTTCAAGGCACAAACCAAAGCCAAGTGTTAAGGCTTGTTTGCACCAACAGCTCCCCCTCAAGCCAAACACTTGCTTGAGTCTTCATCTTTAGTCTTCAATGATATCCTGCAACCCTATCATGGATTTAAACCTGCATAGTTTGCTTCCATCCAAAGCTTTTGTAAGCAAATCTGCACATTGAATATTAGTGGACACATATGATAACTGGATTTCCTTGCTAAGTAATTTCTCCCTCACATAGTGGTAATGAACCTCTATGTGTTTTGTCCTAGCATGATACACAGGATTAGCAGCTAGATGAAGTGAACTTGTGTTATCTCCAAATATGATAGGTGGCCTTGTATATAGACCCAATTCTGAGTATAGTAGCTTCAACCATATGGCTTCTTGAGTGGCATTGGCTAGCCCTCTGTACTCTGCCTCAGTAGATGATAGGGCTACTGTGGGTTGTTTCTTGGATGACCAAGAAATTGGTTTATCACCTGCAAAGCATATGTAACCAGATGTACTTCTCCTGTCATCCTTGCAACCTGCCCAATCTGCATCTGAGTATACCTTGATGTCAATGTCTGATGAATATGGATAATATAAACCATGATTTTGTGTTCCCTTTAGATAGTTTACTATCTTCTTGGCTGCCTCCAAATGTGGTACTCTTGGTTTATGCATAAATTGGCTAAGTACACTAACACCATAGGAGATATCAATTCTAGTTAAGGTAGCATAATTAAGACTACCTACCAAACTTTGGTAGCCTGTAATATCCTTGAGTTCTTCTCCTTCATGTGCACTGAGTTTGTGGTTGACCTCCATAGGAATGTTTGAGACTTTAGCCTCCTGCAAATTAAACTTCTTGACCATGTCCTGAATGTACTTCTTCTGAGTAATGAATATACCTGAATTTGTGTAGACCAATTCAAGCCCTAGGAAGTACTTCAATAATCCAAGATCATTGATCTTGAATTCCTTCATCATTTGACCTTTGATGTGTCTAATTCCTTGAACATCATTTCCTGTAATAATGATGTCATCAACATAGACACACAAGTATATTACCTCTGAATTGTTCTTCTTTATAAACAATGAAGTATCTGCTTTACTCATCACAAATCCTTGATCCAAAAGATAGGTTGTCAACCTATAATTCCATGCTCTAGGTGCCTGTTTCAATCCATACAGAGATTTCTTCAATTTGCAAACATGATTTACCTTATTGGGATCCTCATAGCCAGGTGGTTGTGACATGTAGACCTCTTCAGATATCCATCCATTCAAGAATGCATTCTTTACATCCAATTGGTACATGTTCCAATTCTTGGATGCAGCTACACTCACCATAATTCTGATAGTTGGCATCTTGGCCACAGGAGAAAATGTCTCCTCATAATCAATGCCTTGGGTTTGTGCAAAACCCTTGGCTACCAACCTAGCTTTGTACCTGCTTATTGTACCATCTGAGTTCCTTTTGAGTTTGTAGATCCATCTGGATCCTATCACCTTCATGGAGTCCTTCTTGGATACCAAGTCCCAAGTATCACTCTCCTTGAGAGCCTCCATTTCTTCATCCATTGCTTCCTTCCATTCTGGTTTAGTAATAGCTTCCTCAAATGTACCTGGTTCTTCACTTAAGATATCCTTTGCAAGATATACAGAGTGCTTGGTTACAAGTGAAGTATCATATCCATACCTAATAGGTTTCTTCTTTTCCCTTGAAGATCTCCTCATAGCTTGAGTTGAGGATTCTGGATTGTCTTCAAGTTGCTTCATCTTCATCTTCCCTTTGGATTTCCAAGCTTTGAATTCTTCAATGTTGATGGTGTCTTCATCATCTGAGCTTGTGTCCTCATTCTGTGTTGGTTCTTGCCTGACAAGCTTTGGAAAGTCTTCTTCCATGTCATAAGGTAGGCTAACTTTCCTGCACTCATTATCATACCATGAATCATTTTCATCAAAGATTACATCTCTGCTTACCTTGAAGCCTTTGTTTGAGGGGTTATAGAACCTATATCCTTTCTGATTCAAATCATAACCAATAAAGATACACTTTTCAGCCTTAGGATCTAGCTTTCCCCTTACCTGTGAGGGAATATGCACATATGCAACACACCCAAAGATCTTGCAATGATCCAGAGATGGTCTCTTACCATGCCAAGCCTCATAGGGTGTCATTCCATCAAGTGTCTTTGATGGCAACCTGTTGATCAAGTATGTGGCAGTAGATACACTCTCTGCCCAAAGATAATTTGGTAATTTTTTCTCATTAAGCATAGACCTAGCTGTCTCCACAATGAGTCTATTCCTCCTTTCAGCTACCCCATTTTGTTCAGGTGAGTACCTTGTGGTAATCTCCCTCTTGATGCCTCTTTCCTGCAAGAACTCTTCAAAGTCATTGGAGAAGTATTCTCCACCACCATCTGACCTTAGCCTCTTCAATTGTCTACCTGTTTGATTCTCAACTAATGCAAGATATCTTTTGAAACAATTAAATACTTCATCTTTATGTTTCATGAAGTACAAGACAGTCCATCTGCTATAATCATCTATAAAAGATACATAGTACCTTGATCCAGATATGGATGGCTCCTTGCTTGGTCCCCAAACATCTGTATGCACCAATTCCAAGTAGTCTTCATGCATAAAACCTTTTTTGGTATATGGCAATCTGTGTGACTTACCAAACTGACAAGCCCCACACTTGTATATCATGTGTTGCTTGGATACATTAGGTATCCCAAGCACACATTGATCCCTACTCATTTGTTTTATGGTCCTCTCTCCAATGTGACCTAATCTCTTGTGCCACATCTCCAATTCTGATAGGGTTTGGTCCTTGTAATTGTACAATGCAATATTCTTAATATCCTCAAGTTCAAAGGTAAATAGTCTACCTGATTTCTCTCCCTTGGCTATCCTTCTGAATCCATGTCTTGGATCCTCCACATATGCACCATGTTGAGTGAACCTGACCTGTAGACCTTTTTCAACAATCTGACCTACACTCATCAGATTCTTGGTGATTGTTGGAACATACAATACTCTGCTTAGCAAATTCTGATTACCATCACTTGTTTTGACATTACCTACTTTAACCACTGAATGTTTAGTGTCATCACCTGTCTGCACTTGGTGCTTGCCTTTAGGTTCTTCCAAATCAGAGAGTAAGGCAACATTCCCAGCTACATGGTTAGAGCAACCTGAATCAATATAGAACAAATGATCATCATTGATACCTGATTTAGATGTCATGTTCATAATCAATAAGGAATCATCTTGATCCTCTGCATAATTGTTGTAATCCTTTCTGTTCCTGTATCCTCCTTGATGATTGCCATTGTGATTGTAGCTATTGTTGTAGTTATTGTTGTAATTATTGTTGTAACCATGGTAGCCTTGAGATTGATTGAATCTGCCTCTTCCTTGAGAGTATCCTCCTCTTTGGTGACCTCTTCCTCTTTGATTCTTGTAGTTCTTGTAGCATTCATCTGTAGTATGGTTAGACAAGCCACAAATATTGCATGGAGATTGATTATAGGGTCTCCCCCTACCTGACTTACCTCCTCTGCCCCTACCTCTAGATGATCTACCTCTCCCTGCATAGTTTGCTTGGGAGGTGGATCCTTCTTCATCAACTTTCTTACTTTTACCCTTGTCTTTAGACTTCTTATCTGTATATAGGGCAGAGGGATTGTTACCTTTTGATTGCTCTCCATTCTTTGTGATCTTTGCTTCATGTGTGAATAGTTGTCCAATCAGAGTTGTTAGATCAGGTGCTTGGATGTCCATGTACAAGTCCATTGCAGTGGTAAAGCTCTCCCACTTGTCATCTGCTTTGAGTCCATTGATCACTTGTCTGACTATTTGCTCTTCTTCAATTTCTTCTCCAACACTTGCAAGTTGATCTGCAATGTCTTTGACTTTGGTGACAAAATCTGAGATACATTGTTTTGATTGCTTCCTAAGAGTTGTAAACTCAATCCATAGCTGATTCTTTCTGGCCCTTGTGCTTGATGAGAAGTATGTTGACAAGGTTTCCCAAGTCTCTTGGGAAGTCTTACAGTTCCTAACATGAGGTAGAAGGAAATCAGAGATAGAGTTTAGAAGGTATGACCTTGCCAAAGCATCTTTAGCACACCATTGATTTAGTCTCTCATGCTCATCCTTTGTAGGTAGGCCTCTGGTTTTGAATGAGGGCAACTCCTCATCTCCTGATATGTATCCATACAAGCTTCTCCCTTGTAGATAAGTCTTCATTCTTAATGACCATGCCTGGTAGTTATTCCTATCCAATTTTGTCAATGAAGGAAGGGAAACCATCACCCATGATTACCTTGAAAGCTCTGATACCACTGTTGGATGTGATGGCTGGGTACAATCAGAAGATCAAGTTGGTGCTGCTAGACCTGCTTCACACCTGCCCTCTTTTCTCTTCAGATATGGTTAGGAGACTCCTTGAGCTTCCAAATGACACCAAGAAACTATATATGTGCTTTACAAAATGATTGAGTAATGACCAAATCAAAACAGATGATTTTGAATCTTCACAACTCAAAAAACTTTCTATTCCTGTAATGATACCTGCTCAGTCCTAAGCTCAGTGTGTCCAGCACACTTGCAATTGGTTTAATTCCTTCTGGGAGTATTAAATTAACTTAACAAGCTACCATTAGCAAGTTAAATCACTCCAAATAACAAACTATACACTGAGCATGATGTTTAGCAAAATCAGGGACACCCCCGACTTTTTAGGAACAACACAGAGAAATACCAGTGACTGCCTCGACTGCAATTTCTCCCAAATGGCTGAATGGAATGACTTGAAATTTTGTAGTGTTGTAGAATGCTTTGAGCTGGTTCCAATGAGCTATAGAACACTCAATTTGGTTCAGTAGATCTTGAGATATGCTCTGTTGAAGTTGACAGACTTGGAGGTAGTCACTCAGAGAAAACACAGAGTAAAGAACTATGAGTATATGTATTGATACTATCAAATGTACATTCCCATTGGCATGTAAAGTGATGCCCAATGGTACTCAGAGGTGTAGGCTCAATAGTAGCTCTCACACACTCTATGATCTGCTTGGATTAGCCTCGGGAAGTGAGCCCCTTAACCCGCGACTTTTACATAGCTCTTTTATAGGAATTTTGAACAAATTTGAATTTGAATTCAAATTAAAGTTCCCTTGATTCTCTCCACTAGACTTAGGGAGATATTCCCTCAACTAGATCATCTACTTTTTCCACGACTCTAGTCTAGTAGGTGTGATTACATTGTTAATAAAGTCACATAGACTTTTTACATGAGATAAAATGTAAGAATCAATAAGACTAGGTTCATATGGTTATTGATTCTTGTGAATGTATCATTCAAGGGTCCAATCTTTTAATCTTCCAAGGTTCCAATAGTTCAAGCTTTATGTTGAGTCTTCAAGGCACAAACCAAAGCCAAGTGTTAAGGCTTGTTTGCACCAAAAACCTTTGATCACAAGATGCTTGAACTTAAGTTCAAGCATCTTATGTCTTCTATCCAAAAGAGCTAAGAGGCTCGAACTTAAGTTTGAGCCTCTGAATCATATCAAGTTTCAGTCTATTGAGTCACATGACATTGGGCTCAAACTTAAGTTTGTTCCTCTCAGTTTCTCTAGCAAAAGGAGTAGTAGTTTTAACTCAAATCTACTTTGAAATTTGATCAAAAGATGTCGCAAAGAATTTATTACTCTTAAAATATTTCAAAAATTAAAAGATTAATTGATTGATAAAAGTTTGGTTAAAGTATGATAATTTTGACTAATGTTTGATTTTAATTTGCAGGATAAGAAGTTTGATGATCAATATCAAGATGTGAAGTATTTATCTAGGTGTTTTTGAATATTATTAAGGGTATAGATGAAAAATCAAGTGTTAGTTAAGGGTTTATCTATGTTTTCAAAGTAAATGCAAGGGTATTTAAGGGTCAATTGTAGGTTTTGATCATGCTTTATAGGGACCTAGCTAAATTTTAAGGTTAATTAAGGGTCAATTATTAAATCTAGAGGAGTATGAAAGGTTAGAAGATTAGTTTAAGGGTTAGTTGGGATTAATTAACATGGTTTGAAGTTAGTTGAAGGATAAACCTATTGTTAAAAGACTAATTAAGTAGGTTTTAGTCTATAAATAAATTATTAAATTGGATATAATAAATGGAACCTTAGCAAAATATTTCAAATAAAAAATATGTTAATTATTTATTTTCACTAAGCTTATGGTAATAATTAAACTTATTGATGGGTTAAATTTATGTTATTCTAAAGGTTTGTATTTATTCTAAAGTATATTAAATAAATAAAAGAGAAGTGAAAGGTTGTATTTAAATCTAAAGTCTTTGGTCTAGTAAATAATTAATTGAATGGTTGAGTGAATTTTTGGGAAAATCAAATACAGAAAAACCCACGCCTAATTTCTTGTTGGAGTGATGTGGAGTTGAAGAGAAGTTAATGTAGGCTGCATGGATCACTTATCTAAGGGAAAATGTGGGCTATGGTGGGCTACTCTCATCTATATAAAGAGGGAGTACATACTCACAAGCTCATGTGATTCTTCAGGTACTCTATTTTCCTTGCTCTAGACTATAGTCATTTATGCACACATTTTCATGACTGTTCTCTGATAGGAGGAGAGAGAAGGCCATCTCTCTTGCTTTTGTCCTTCAATTAAATGAAAGCAAATTTTTTTGCCTTGGAAAATGGTCGACGCAATAAGATGAGGGAGGCGTTAGTTTTTTTTTTTTTTTTTTTTTTTGCTCAATCCATTTATTTTCTCTTCCCTTTTTCCTTTTTCTCTTCCAATTTTCCCTTCTCCTGTTCTTTCTTCTTCTTCCTCTTCTTTAAGTACTTTAATTGTCCTTTCTCTTCTCCCTCTCCCTTCCTTTCTCTGTCGACGGCACAGCAGAGCTGCGCGTGTAGCACAAAGAGAGAGAGAGAGAGAGAGAGAGAGAGAGAGAGAGAGAGAGAGCATTTTGACCATAGTTTTGTTTTATATATTATTATTTTTTTATTATTATCTTGATTTTTTTCCCTCCTTTTCTCTGTCCCTGCAGCAATCGACAATCGTCCATCAGTAGAGAGAGAGCGAGAGAGAAAGAGAGAGAGAGAGGGGAGAGTAATGATTGTTTTTTATTTTTATTTTTTTTTGGTTTTTTCTTACAATTTTCTTTTTTAGTTTAATATTCATTTCTTCCCCTCCATCTCTTCTTCCTGCAGCCCAATGACGGTCGAGCGTGACTGACGTAGAGAGAGAGAGAGAGAGAGAGAGAGAGAGAGAATGAGAGCTTTTTCTTTTTTATTTTCTTTATTTTTTCTATTACAAATCTTATTTCTTTTTAATGTTTATTTTAGTAGTTAATATAGATATTATTTATTAGTTATATATTAATGAAAGAAAAATTATGTAGACATGTTTACGTTTATATATATATATATATGTGTGTGTGTGTGAATATATATGTATTTATTTATGTATGTGTGTGAATGTATGTTTTTATGTGAAAATATATATGTCTTAATATATGTCTATGTGTTAATATATGTATTTGTTTTAATATAAGTATATATATTTAAGAATTTATGTATGTTGTGTGTTTATACATGTGCATGTATGTTCATGCACGAGCGTGTAAAAGTATTTTATCTTAGGTTCATTATATTATTATGATATGCATATGTTTAGGATGAATGACATGAATGATATGCAATAGTTAATGATTTTATTTATGAAATGGAGGGTATGAAGAGTGTTTATTTATCTAACGTGATTACATGTATATGATTTGAATTCTTAACCTTCTTTTATGAGTTTTAGGTTACCAGAAGGAGGATCCATTTAGCTTTTTCACCTTACCTTCCTCTAAGATTCCATTATATTATCTAAAATTTTCTTTATCCATTCACTTATCCTATCCATTCTTAGCTTATCCTTTCCTTTTCTTACCCTTAACCCAAGCTTCTTCAACCCTTAGCTTGTTAGTAACTTAGTAGAAAATGCATTAGATTTAGTGATGTTTGTGCCCATGTTAGAGATAAATGCATATACCCATGTATGATGTTAGTGCATGTTAGTGCATGTTAGGTATGTTAGTACATGTTAGGTATGTTAGTGCATGTTAGGTGTTAATGCATGAACCCATGTTAGGTGTGTTAGTAAATATTAGACATGATAGTGCTTTTAAGGCATATTATTAGATGTAAAGTAATGCATTTATATGTTAGGTAGAGCATGTTAGAAGTTAGATATTGCAAATTAGATGTAAGAAGCTATGTCAATGCATGTTAGAAAGGTATGCATGGTAGTTAATGCATGTCAAATCAAGTATGTATATTAGATGTTATGTGTATTTCATGTATGCATGCATGTTGATTTATGTTATGTATGTATGTTAGTGTTTGCATGTATGTATACATGTCATGCATGTTTGCTTGTTGCATGTTAGTGCATGTCTGTTTATGCATGGTTGCTAGTCCATGTGCATGTATGCATGTTCCTTAATGCATGTGCATGTATGCATATGATTTTGTTTAGTATATCATGTGTGGTTGCTAGTGCATGTGCATGTATGCATGTTCATTTATGCATGTGCATGTATGCATGTTCATTTATGCATGTGCATGAATGCATATGAGTTATTTTAATGTATGTTATGTTAAGAATGCATGTCCATTTATGCATGTGCATGTATGCATATGAGCTATGTTAATGTAATTTTATTTGCATGTTCATGCATGTATGTGTGCATGTCATGTATGTATGCGTGTATATGTATGGTATGCATATGTGTGTATGTATGCTTATGCATATGTGTGTTAGTATAAGTTATGTATGCATGTGATTTATGTATGTTTATTCATGTATGTATGCTTGTTCATTTATGCATGTATGTGCATGATTTCATATTCATTTATGTCATGCATGTATGTTAGTGTGCATGTATACATGTTCATTTATGTTAGTGTCTGTTGATTTATGTCATGCATGTATGTTAGTATGCATGTATGTATGTTTATTTATGTTAGTGTATGTTATGTCATGCATGTATGTTAGCATGCATGTGATGCATGTTAGCATATGTAATATGTATGAATATGTATAAGTATATGAAGCAGTGTACTTATATGAATGATTGATGTATGCTAAAGTAATTGTATGAATGAATTATTTTATTGGAATGTGTTTAAATAAATGAATGTACTTATATATATATATGTGTTTTAGAAAAGTTAATTAGCTTAAATTAAACTAAGTTTTTAGTATGTTAAGATTTAAATGAGTGTTTAATCTTTTATAAAAGCTTACTAATATCTCTCATGTGATTTTTCAGATGATCTGCAGACCTGTTGAAGACAAACTGAAGATTTGAAGTGTGAAGAATTTACTTAGCTAAAATCTATTGATTAGCTTGTATAGGTTATTCTTTATGAACAGAATCTTATAGCTTTGTATATGAAATCTATCATTAATCTAGTTTCATTTTCTTCTTTTATGTCTAAAGAGGCTTCATCAAGTAGTTCCTTTTACCTACATCTACCTTTGAAATTTTATTTCCTAGTCCAATTGAAGAAATTAAAGAGGTGGTTAAAGATAAGATAGTAGAAGAAACTTTGCATACAAGAGAATTTGATCGTAGTTTATCTAGATCATTGCCATTAATTTCCTTTGTTCCACCTAGTATCGAAGATAATGAAGATCTTTTTCCACCATCTATAGTTAGAAACATTGATAATTCCCAAGAAGATTTAAACATAACTGAAACCATTAAAGATCAGTTAGTTAGTGAGAATTTAATCTTACCATCCTATTTTGACGCAGTAGAAAGATATAGAAACGCTTTGCCCTACGGACCTTAGGAAAACTTATACTTGTTATGCATAGTCACCCTGTGTGCGCCGTTAGAGAGACGACTGAATTGATCTGCCAGTCCTCACCATTCGCTTCCACATTTGAACCCGACGTGAACAACGGAACAACAGGATATGTATAAACATTTTTCCTTTTCTTGCATATGCATTAGCTTGATTTAGGCTATGTGGTTGCAGCAGCTTCACGTGATCGTCTTGCAGAGGCAAAAAATACAAACCTTGTAATTCCCTGGTTGTTGAGGGCTACTTTATGAAACATAAGGATGAAGTCTTCTCATGTTTGAAGAAGTATCTTGCCCTTGTTGAAAATCAAATAGGTAAAATACTAAAGAGGCTAAGGTCAGATGGAGGGGGAGAATATTTCTCCCATGAATTTGATGCTTATCTCCAAGAAAGGGGTATCAAGAGAGATATCACAGCTAGGTACACTCCCGAGCAAAATGGAGAGGTAGAGAGAAGAAATAGGACCATAGTTGAAGCTACAAGGTCTATGCTTAATGAAAAAAAATAACAACTTATTTATGGGAAGAGGTTGTATCTACAGCCATGTATCTCATCAATAGACTCTCATCAAAAGCATTGGATGGGGTGACACCCTATGAAGCATGGAATGGAAGAAGACCTAGCCTTGATCATTGCAGGATATTTGGATGCATAGCTTACGCACGTATTCCATCTCAAATTAAAGACAAAATGGATCATAAAGCAAAGAAATGTGTGTTCATTCGATATGAATTAAATAAAAAAGGGTAAATGTTACATAATCGAAGAAATAAAGGTTTCATAGTTAGAAGAGATGTTGTCTTTGATGAAAACAACTCTTGGTTTAAAGATGATTGTAGGAAACTCAAGCTTCTTTATGACCTAGAAGAGGAATTCCCAACATTGGAAAAGGGGAATGAGCACATACATGAAGACGCAAGTGATTCTGATGATAACCAGAAGACACCAAGAAGAAACATCAATGCTTGGATTAAGAAAAGTAAAGCAAAGATGCAGGAGTTGAGAGATGTTGCAGAATCATCTCAACAAACAATAAGAAGATGAACTAGAGAAAAAAAGAAAACCAGAAAGGTATGGATTTGACACTTCTCTGTTCACTAATCATTCAATTTATATAGCGCAGGATACCAAATATTCCTTGAAAGTTTGTAGATAGAAACTCAAAAAAATATTAGTTAAAAGAAGTATGCCATAAGTGTGTCTCTATGAGGAGTGATTGATCAATCAAATAGAAGAGGTTAAATGCCTTGATTAATTCCAATAAAATCAAGAAATGTATAGTTGAAATGCTTGGAGACCTTCAAAACTATAAGGATCATGCTCTTGAATTTACCTAATTTTAGTATTCAAATGTGCGAATTCTATAATCTTTAGTTGGTAAGTAACCATGCATTCGGCCTAATAATAGAAAAAGATCGAGCCAATCTTATTCTTCTGTCCCTTACATTGAGCTTAACAAGATTTTTTCCAATATTGTCTCTATGGTTCAAGATGAAATATAGATTTACTTGTAACAGATAACGTGAATCTACCAAATGTGGCTGCAAGGTGTGATTTTTTTATAATTTAGTGTATTTACAATCAAATTAAAATCTACATCTAGGTTTTTCTATATTAACTTGTTAGTATACCTCCAAGTTCTCTCTTTCATGATTCCAAAGGGTGCACGTTCTAGACACAAATTTTTTCCAATGCCTTTGCTTTTTACCTTTGCTTCATTCATACATTTAACCACTTTGTTTTCAAATTGTTGAGTTAACTTGGATTCACTCGTTCCTTTTGATATAGAGATCATGCAAATGGTATATTTGGAAAGGAAGATATCTCATCACCTTCCCTTTGTAGAGGTGAGGGATCATGGGCTTTGAGAGAGGAGATGTACCCAGAGCCTTGTCTTCTCAATAATCTCTATAAGAACAATCATGGACTCAAGTTGACATCAACCCTTACTTTGGGAGCATAGAAATCTTGTAGTTGTAAGATCAATGCCTATATTGAATCTTCTTGTTTGTGTACTTTATCTAGTGTTGCCTCTAATGCTTGTTGTGTTTCAATTTTATCTTTTCATAATGATTTTACTTGATCTAATTCCTAGTTGCTATAGACAATGTATTTAACTCCTCTATCTTTCCCTTCAATCATTTCTCTTTTTCTTGGAACTTCTCTCGAATTTTTCTCCTTAGTGCCACTTATTGATCCAATTGAGTGTCTTCACTTTGTGCTTTTACTAAACTTAGCTTTGGAGTCTGATCATTATTCAAACAAATAAGCTAATTATACAACAATTATTTCATCCACTCCTGATTTCTTTGCCTTAGTGACTTAAAGTCTTCCATGTAGTTTGGAGCTTTGGCTGCCAAAAGCCTTGATCTTGCGGTTATGCACGCTTCTCAACCGCTAATCCTGTGTATTTTGCTTTAAACTCCCCATTCTTTATAGATAATTTGCTTGACTTTGCACTTAACTCATTTTTTTCATTCGATTGTGGAATGTTTCAAAACATCAAAGAATCTACCGTTTTAAGTTGCGGCCATCTTTATTTTCTCTTGTTTGAGTAGTGACATGATTGCATCCATGGTCACATATGATTGATTGACTTGTTCGTTCACCATTCTAGGCTTTAAGATTGAAAGCCTATTGCCACTTCCATGGAGACAGGTTTATGATTGAGTCTTGATGATACTAGGGATGCATTTGATGTTGTTTTCTACTAGCAACCTATTGGATGTTTGATTTACTTCTTCATAACTCAGCTTGATACTCAAGTTGCTATCTCATTGATAAGTAGGGTTATGAAAGTCTACTTGGTGTCAAGCACTGGCATTGTTTACAGCATCTTTCACTGCTTAACTGGTACCCAACTACTTGAATTGGAAAGAAGGGCCTCGTTACCACCAAATTTTCATGGCTTTTGTGATAGAAAATGGGTTGGTAGCTATGACAATCATTTGTCGAAAAATGTTTTTTGCTTGATGCATGGTAGTTCATGCATATTTTGGTTGAGAAACAAGCAGCATATTGTGGACACTTCTAGCTGTGAGGCTTAGTATAGGGTACATTTCACACGGACTAATAAGTGTGTAAGGCTCATTCAATTGTTGGTTGATTCGCATGTTGGTGAGTCCTTTGCCAATAACATCTTCATTGATAATGAGAGCACATTGGAAATTGTCACAAACATTGTATTCCATGCTCTCATAGAGCACATTGAGGTGAATTATCATAATTTCATTGAGAAACTCTATCTTGGAGAGATCACTTTGGCTTATGTGCCCATACAAGATAACCCTGTGGAGCTTTTAGAAACGTTCTACCAATGAAAAAGTTTGAAGTTTTATGCAAATATTTGGGTTTACTTTCTTTTCTGGATTTATTTCTTTCCACATATCTTAGCACTAGTAACGAGATCATCTAGTGGTTAGATTGAGACCTACCTTAAAAACTTTAAGTTTAGAAGTTGTTATGAATGTTTCTAGTAATGATCTTTTAACTAGATCAAGAATATCTAGTTATTGGCATTACGGAGTGGAAGTATAGTAATGATGATTTATTTTAAGTTGAAAGAGATATGGATAAAATTTTAACTAGAAGAGGAGAAATGTATTATTTGGTGTTGAGAGATGAGGATGATGGCCTAGCATCAATTAGGAAGATTGTCACATGGATTATTTGCATCTCATGTAGGACTGTATTACATTCATTTGGAAAATTAAGTGGAAGAGAAAAGACAAGAGAGCATTCAATAAGAAGGTATGATATTCACAAGGCTTAGACTGATCTCCACTTGAGGAATGTAGGAGAGAATTTTTCATATCTATTTCTATTAATGGTCCACAACTAGAATAGGTAGGAGTTATAGAATATGGCATTACAAATTCTAGAAGCAAAATGATGGCCTTTCATTTTAGAGTCTTAGGAGATAGGGATAAATTCAACCAAAAGAAGCATACGTGTCCTATTTGGTGTTTTTTTCACAAGGATGATTGGTACTCAAGGAATATTTGATTCTCGAATGGAATGTGCAAATGACAAGCTAAAGCAAAGGGAATTTATCAAATTTTTCATAAGAGAGCAACTAGATTTTCTTTAAAAGAATTTAGTTCAATTTTTATATAGATCTAGAACTAGGGAGTGTGTGGATAAGGGGTTGTACAGATGATGAATTTGTGCATGACATAAAGATAAATTCTGGAAATACTATTACATTTTACTACATTTAAAGTTCCCTTACTCCTAGAATGGAGTGAAATGGAAAGCTATTATGCTGATGCAAAAGAAGGAATTAATTTGGAATCAGATTACAGAAGAAATGTTGAAAAATCAAGTGCAAAATCTCAAGTTTTGGGTGAACAAGATGTGTCACCTAGACACAGTAAGCATATTTTTTATTTAAGATCAAATGCTTCTATTTCATTTCCATCATTCTCTACAATGCAATCAAATGAGAGCTCTAGAGCAAGGTATTCATGAAACTTTTGAAACCACATTGGAGTATATTCTATCTTAGGATGATTTGAAATCACACAAGAGAAATTAAAATCTCTTTTAATTGAATGCATGTACTTACATGTGAATGCATGTATTTCCATGACATCAAAGATTTAAACACTTGTTTTCTTTTAAATTTCTTATCATACATGCCTTCCATGCTTTTATGCTCATTTTAATGCACAGACATGTTCTCCCCCTGTATGTATGCTCATGATAATGTACATGTTTTTATTCATTTATGCCCCTTTTAATGAAGAGGAAAATTGAGATGTGCGAAAAGGAAGGCTTTGAACTTCAATTTGTCCGTTGAAACCATACCTTGTCAAGAGCAAATGCACATGCATCATTCTTTCTAGTGCATGGATGCATTCAAGTGCTTGAGATGCTCAATAACGTTTCAATTAAGTATTTTTTAATACACGATATTTCTTTACTGAGGTATAATGGATCACATACGAAAATGTTAGTTCTCTGATAATGGTTACACATTGGATTGTAAAACATCGTTCCAAAAGTCATAGAAAATCATTTTATTTATGATTGACTTAGAATTAAAATGAGCAAATGCAAAGAGGCATCTTAGCTTATTTATTTCGATCATTTTTTCTATGTACTTTAGTTTACACACTTAAGTTTATTCTTAACTTTTGGAGAACAAAAAATATAGAAAATATTATTGTAGGAATTGTTCTAATATGAACTTTATCAATACATAGCATGTCATACTAACTTTTAGATATCACCTAGCTTACAAGTAATTTCCATAAAGTCCATCACAACATAGAGTGCATAATGTTTATACGATATTCTAGATATAATATTTTAAAAGAGCATAAAGTACTTTATGCATACACACCTATGGATGCACATACAAGGACACACACATGGACATTTTCACACACACACACACATGCACACCATTTGCATACACATATGTGTGTCACAATGCGTAGATGTGTGTGCGCACATGTGCATGTGTGTGTGTTGGTATGTGCATGTACAAGTGTGCATACATCTGTGAATGCACATACCAGTATACACACACTCCACACTTGCACACACACATGAACATGTTGTGTACCTTTGTGTGTGTGTCTCTGTTGGTATGTGCATGCACACGTGTATACATAGTTGCACATGTCAAGCTGGATACATGCATAGGTGTGTATACGATTGTGCATTCACATACCAACACACACATGCACACTTCCACACAAACATACACACATTCTCACACACATATATATGTCGGCACATGGTTCATATGTGTGTGTAGTGTGCATGTGTGTGTGTGTGCTAGTATGTGCATGCACGGGTGTACTATGTGTGTACACATGGTGTGTATGTGTGTGTGCAAGTCTGCATGTGTGTGTGCTGGTATGTGCATGCACAAGTGTACACTTGTGCATGCACATACCAACACACACACACACATGCACACTTGCACACACACATACGCACCATGTGTAGACACATATACGTGTGTGAGCATGTGTGTATGTCTATGTGGGAGTGCACATGTGTGTGTGCTAGTATGTGAATGAATGCACACACACATGCACACTTCCATGCACACATACACACATGCTCACACACATATATGTGTATGCATATTGTGGGTATATGTGTGTGTGTGTGCGTGCAAGTGTGCATGTGTGTGTGTTGGTATGCATATACACACCTATGCATGCACATACTAGGGGGCACACATGCATACTTGCACACAAACATACACATGCTCACACACATATATGTGTATGCACATGGTGTGTATGTATGTGTGTGTGCACTTGTGCATGTGTGTGTGCTGATATGTGCATGCACAGGTGTGTATGCACTTGTGGATACACATATCAGCACAGACACATGCAGACATGCACACACATGTTCACACACAAAAATGTGTATGCACATGGTGTCTTTGTGTGCATGTGCAAATGTGCATGTGTGTGAGTGCTCATATGTGCATGCAAAGGTGTACATACACTTGCAAATGTCTCGAGCTGGACACATGTGCTGGTGTGTATGCATCTATACATGCACATACTAGCACAAACACATGCACACTTTTACACGCACACACACACACATCACACCATGTGCACATACACAAGATGTGCATGCACACCTGTGGATGCACATATGAGCACACACACATGCACATTTGCACACACACACCCACACTTATGCACATCATGTGCATACACACATGTGAGTGAGCATGTGTGGATGTGTGTGTGCATGTGTGTGTGTGCTAGTATGTGCATGTACAAGTGTGTATACATCTGTGCATACACATACTAGCATACACACATTGCACACACACATGCACGTGGTTTGTACATGTGTGTGCTGGTATGTGCATGCACACGTGTATACACAATGGCACATGTGTCCAGCTAGACATATATGTAGGTGTGTATACATATGTGCATTCACATACCAGCACACACACCCATGTGCACTTCCACACACACATACACACATTCCCACACACATATATGTGTCTACACATGGTGTGTATGTGTGTGTAAGTGTGCATGTGTGTGTGTGCTAGAATGTGCATGCATGAGTGTACTATGTGTCTATACTTGACATGTATGTGTGTGTGTTGGTATGTGCACATGTACACATGTGCATGCACATATCAACACACACACAAGCATGCACACTTTCAGACACACATACACACCATGTGTAGACACATTTGTGTGAGCATGTGTGTATGTTATATGTATAATACCTATATATATATATATATATATATATATATATATATATATATATATATATATATATATATATATATATATATATATATATATATATATATATATATATATATATATATATACACACACACAGAGAGAGAGACACACACACACAATATATACATACATACATCCATACATACAAGCATGCACACAAATATGCATCCATCTGTATATATGTATGTTATACATAGTAACAGGCATGTATATATATATATATATATATATATATATATATATATATATATATATATATATATATATATATATATATATATATATATATATAGAGAGAGAGAGAGAGAGAGAGAGAGAGAGAGAGAGAGAGAGAATGTTTACATAATACACACTACATGTCACAGAAATACACATACGCACAAAGATATACATGAAAGAACTTGGAGAAGCTTATAGGAGGTAGAAGAGTGAGTTTCGAGGTGATGAAGTCCGGTCCAGCCAACCAACACAAGACGAGCCCTTGACTAGAATTAGACTTATCTCTTCAATCTTGATGATGGAACTTAAGATTGGATGTTGATTCAAGTTGGATTTTGTTTTTGAGTTTCTATTGAACTTGGAGTCTAAGAGGCTTAAACATAGGTTTGAGACTATATTCAATGTGCAAGTCAAAAAGCTTGAATTTAAGTTTTTTCGTTTATTCAATTCGAGCCTTAAGTTTCGAAATCCATTCAATTTGGAGTTTAAGCTTCTATTTAACTTGGAGTTTGAGCCTATAGTCAATCTGGAGTCGAACTTGAGTCTGAGCCTTTACTCAACTTTGAGTTAGATAAGTTCAAACTTATAGTGGAGCCTCTATTCAAGTTGAAGTCACTGAAGCTTGAGCTTAAGTTTGGGTGTTGATTCAAGTTGGAGTTTAAGTTTGAGTTTCTATTGAGCATGGAGTCATAGACGCTCGAACTTAAGTTAGAGCCTCGATTCAACTTGGAGTCAAAGAGATCCAAACTTAAACTGGAATCTCTATTCAACTGTAAGTTTGAGCTTGTGTTCAATTTGGAGGCTCCAATTAATAGTGTAAACTCTATTCAACTTTGGAGGTAGAGAAGCTTGAACTCAATTTTGAACTTTGGGTAAGATAAGTTCAAATTTATAGTTAAAGCCATTGAAGCTGAAACTTGAGTTTGGGTGTCGATTCAAGTTGGAGTTTAAATTTGAGTCTCTATTGAACTTGGATTCAAAAAGGCTCGAACTTAAGTTTGAGGCAGTATTCAACTTGGAGTCAAAGAGGCTCAAACTTAAATTGGAATCTCTATTCAACTTTAATTTTGAACATATATTCAACTAAGAGTGAAGGAGGCTTTAAATTAATTGTGAGCCTCTATTTAATTTAGAGTTAGAAAAGCTCGAACTTAAGTTTGGGTGTGGATTCAAGTTGGAGTTTAAGTTGGAGTTTCCATAGAACATGGAGTCGAGGAGGCTCTTTTTTAACTTTGAGGCACTAATATTTAACTTGGAGTCAAAGAGCCTCAATCTTGAACTAGAATCTTTATTCAGCTTCAAGTTTGCATTAGGAAAAAAGGTGAACCCTGGATGGGCCTTTTAGCTTAAGGAGTTATTAGTGATGGACCAATCAGAAGAGGGTGGTGGCCACAGTCTATACCCTATAAAATACTAGGCTGAAGGGAGAAGAGGGGAGAAGATTCCTCTATGTTCAGGGTTGTCTTCTAAAGAGAGACGAAATCTCCTAATCAGGCTGGGCCCAAAAGTTCAAAATTTTCAAAAAGTTGTAAAACTCATCATAATACCATTAAATGACCTCCATATCACTTTTCAGGGTCAAAAGTGCTATTTTTGACTTCTAATTCCAAATTCGTGCATGTTTTTGAGCTAAAAAAGTGACTTTTTTCAAAATAACTCAAAAAACTCTACTTTCCCTCTTCAAAATCCCATTTTCATACCCAAAACACAAAAAGTCATATTTTTCACCTCTATTCCCTCCATACCATACAACAGAAGCGTTGTTTCTCCTCCTACCATTCTCCCAACTTCTGCAGCAATGACAACAACTCTTAGTCCCATGGAAAGCTCCAGAGCTCGTAGGAGACCAAAAGACAAAGTTCACACAATGACGTGCCACAACATCAAAACAATGGAAGGAAGTTGGCTACCACAAGAGTTTTGCAAAGGTGCATGGGTGTACATGTAGCCATCTGGACTTGGTCCTCATCGTGTTCGAGATCGTTGAAATTTGGATCTTCCTTGGAAAGGTAAGCTCTTAGGCTTCAAGCAGCAAACACATGGTGGGATGGTTGCTATTGTACAACATGTCTTCACAGTTTCAACCATGAAGTTAGAAAACTCCAATAGAATTAGATATCCAATCCATTGTGAGTATTTCTATTTTTTCAATGCTTCATGGTGTTAATGTCTTAATTACTCATCTCATATGTTTTTCATTGCTACAGTCATATTTCCTTCTAGTTTAGTGGAAGAGCAACCACTTCATAGTCTTATAGGAACTTTCAAAGCATTACATGCAGACATTGGGGCATTAGTGTTTCCAGATGTACCTCCTGCTAAATTTATTTGTGAAAGGATCTTCTTTTTCACTCACAAGTACATTGTTCCTTCCACAAATGGTGAATATGGAAGGTTGGAGATTATCAAAGTTGATTCTCTTCTTAGTTTAGAGTGGCCAAAACCTCATTTTTGGTCCATTTCATCTTTCAAGTGTAAGATGGTGATGGACATACATAACTCTTTGAGATTCACGCGAGTGTCTGGATCAATAGGTCTTCATTAGAATCTACCAATCCATTGCTTTGTTTTCATATTTCAAGGCATTCCTTTTGTAGAAACTCCTACAATGTTCCTATGCAAAGATATTACATACGAAATAGTAGAAGGATTGTTAGGGGAAAACTGGGGTTATGTAGAAGGATTGTCGAAAGGGGAGAGATATCGTTGTAGAATTGGTGACACAGGTATAGGGTTTTGCTATTTAAACATGGCACCTCTTTGTACATTAGATTTTATTATGATCGTTGGATGTGTAAACTAGGAGAGTGGATACCTTTGCAAAGCTCAAAGGGATCTTTAGCTTCATTTGAAATTAATGTGAAGTTACCAAACAATGATATGGAGGTGGTTTTAGTTAATCAACATTGGAACTTGGACAACTTGAGAGAGCACTTACTTATCATGGGATATGATGATCTTCATGATTTCAAATTTCGAATACGAGGGAACAAGGTAAGAGTTGTATTCCATATATACATATATATATATATATGTATATATATATATATATATATATATATATATATATATATATATATATATATATATATATATATATATATATATATAATATATATATATATATATATATATATATATATATATATATATATATATATATATATATATATATATATATATATATATATATCTTGTTCTATCACTATTGTTCATGACTTGCAAAATTTTTTACTCTTTTATGAATTGTCCACAGATTGGAAAGAGATTGGAAGACAAAATCAAGTTTCTTGCAGATTGGAGCATGGATGGAACTGAAATTTCATTGTCATAACTCTTTTTTGTAAAGATACTGTGAAACCTGTCAACAAACCTATTTTTGCAATGAAAAAGTTTTCACATTTGCTTCAAGGATATTTTGGCCACATTCTACTTGTATTTGTACATTCTCAAGGATTTTCTTGAAAGAGCATTCTTATTGTTTATTTACTTTGATGTGATCTCAAATGTCAAAGTTTTCCTTTCCAAGACTCTTATGTTTTAATTTAAGGAAAAGTCACTTCTATGAAAAAGTGGGACCCATCACTTAAAAATTCTAGAAAAGTTATAAATAGGAGTCCTCTCTCCTCATTTCTCACTTTTGCAACTACATTGAGTGATAGAGCAGTCCGCATTTGCAAGCAATGGCTTCCACCTCTGTACCTACTAAGAGCGCACACCACAAGTTTCTAGAATTTTTGGAGGATTCATATTATAAAGGTCAACATGACCTATATGATCTTCTCTCCAAGGTTCCTGACCTCCATGAAACCATGCAAATGAATGCGGATGCTTTGGAGGAGCTACTTCGATATATGCAAGTTCATATATTGCGTTTCTCCATCGAAATACCACCATATGATGGAACCTGGGTTCCATGTGCCTTCTCACCTACATTCACAAAGGTGATGAGGCATTTGCAAAATGATTGAAACAGTTCCACATAATTGCAGAGGAAGCAGGGCACCTTGATGAAAATGTGCCACTTATAAGGCGATTGAATAGGAAACGCAAGATGGGTGCAAAATATCTTTCATTCATTGCTGCCACAATTTTCCTTGTGAATGAGGAACCAGAACCAATTCCTCATGAGATCCCTCATTTTTAAAAGGAACCACCTCAAGAACCCTTGAATCTCCTGTTAGAGAGAGAAGCTATTGACAAGACTTATCCTCTTGGTGTGGATGATAAGTTGAAAGAAGTGCCTAACCATCCACCTGTTCGGAGCCAGAAGCAACTATTCCAGAGGTGGAGATTGAAACTTTTTCAGTGGTTCTTGTCGAGGGACAAGAATATTTGTTTTTACATGATGTAGAGAAGGCATTCGGGCTACGACTGGATGAATGCCTAAGTTTGTTTTATTCATTGTCAGAGTGTCCTTTGGATAGTACCTCTGACTTGTTGGAGAAAAAGTGTTTGCCATTTGGTGACTCAGTGGCCCACACAATAAAATTGGTTTGCAATGAAATACTTACAAGTGAACATCAACATATCACAGAAGAACAATTTAGTAATGCACAAGAAAGGATATTGGAATCTGAAGTTCCCACCTCACCAGTAATCGAGCAGAGTGGGATGTCCCACTCCAGCATTAATTTACATCTTCAAGAGAGAGAAGAAGAAGAAGATAGAGTTCAAGATGTAAGTATCTTCAATTCATGTCATTCATTCTTACAAACACATGCAACTACTAATCATAAAACTTTGTGTAGGAGGTGATTGAAGTCAAAAAGTTTGCAGCAAGAAGTCGAGGTGATCGAGTGGCTCGTGGAGGTGGCTCATCCCTTGCAAACTACATTGGGAAACTTCCTAAAGAACATTTTGTAATTATCCATAAAGAGTTCAATCTGCAAGGCCACTTCATGACATGGTGTCTAAAGGCCTTAAGTAAATTGCTTTGTTTATCAACCATTACACAAGGGAGTAATTGTATCTTTTTAGTTAAGAAATCCCTTGTAACTGCAACCTTAGGTTCCAACTTCCATGGAAAGGTCTTAGGTCAAATAGGTATATCTCTAGGTCTAGGAGTTAGAAATGTTGATGAAATAGCAACCTCAATTTTGACTTACACCCTACCCATGGCTTTGGAGCGTCGAAAGAGAGTCATTGAGAAACTCAAAGCCAATTGATGTAAACAATTGAATTAATATCAAATTTTCACTTTGGTTTATTTACAATTGTCTCAAGTCTTTTTTCTTGAGTATATTATCTAAAATTCTTTTGGACCTGCATGTGATGTATTGAGCATGAATTCTTTACTCTCATTTAAGGTCACCTAGGGCATCTTGAGGCCAACTAAAGCCCTGCCACAGAAACGCGGGAGAAGGCCCTGCAAAACGTTTGCAGGGCCTTCTCCCGCGTTTCTGTGGCAGGGCTTTATTTGGCCTCAAGATGCCCTAGGTGACGTTACATGAGAGTGAAACTTCACTAGATGGATATTTTCAAGAATGCAAATGTTCTAAGTTTCAAAATGCTCTGCTCATATGTTTCAAAGATGTGTTTTTCATGTATGTATTTGGAAATTGATAGTGCAAGGTATAGGGAGGTCAAAATTTGTCCATGTTCAATCCTCATGAACTAGTTTTACTCCTCATGATCCTTCTGTGAAAATAGTGCTTTTTTACAAAGAAATAAGCCCTGCCACAGAGACACGGGAGAAGGCCCTACAAAACGTTTGCAGGGCCTTCTCCCACGTTTCAGTGGCAGGGCAAGGTTTGAGCATTTAATCAATAGACAATGATCAAAATGACAAGATAAGAAAAAAATCACTGATATATGAGAGATTATCACAAGAAAACACATGGAAATGTATAATGACTGCTCATGTTTCATTCTAAATAATGAGATTATAAAGAGAATAGAGGAGAAGTGCTCATGTTTCATTGAACATGGCAATATTTACAAAAATCTCTTGTGTGTAGAGATCAGTTACAAAACTTAGCTATGATCACCCCTAATTCTCCTAGCTAATTGTATGTCCTTCGGTTGTATAATGACTCGCTTAGCATGGATGGCACACAAGTTGGAATCCTCGAGCATTGATATCAAATATGCTTCAGCTGCCTCTTGTAAAGCTTCTAAAGCTAGAGCTTGGATCCTTAACCCTGCACAATACATTTGTAACTCTTCTTTAACCACCCTTGCAAAGGGTCTTCTAGGTATTAGAAGCTCAACTATCTTTTGATAGTGCCTTATCTCTGCAAATGCCTTCGTATATCTTATTCTTCGTTGTGGTGCTCTAGCTTGTGGTGGTGGTGGTCTTCGTTGCACATTTTCCTGTGGTCTTGGTTGGGGTGGTCTACGACGGGGTTGAAAGACTTTCCTCTTACGTTGCACGTGTCTTGAGCTTTCTCCTTGTTCTGGATGTTGTTGCTGGCTTTGCTCCCTCTCTTGATCATTTGGTATGGCCCCTTGATTTGTTGGTAGAGTCTTTCCCGTTACAGTAACCCTATGATTTGTAGGTATTTCTTGGTTACCCCATGGTGGCAATGTTTGACTCTCCTCACTTGATTCTGAACGTTGTTGAGACACATCCTCATGCGATTCATCAAAATCATCATCAGAAACTACCTGTCTGTGAGCACGCTCCTTCACCCTTGTCTTTGTGGGTCTCTTTGGTGATGGAGGCTCATCATATGATGATGGTTCTCATTGGGGTTGATTTACAGCCTCTTCCCTAGATTGCCCATGTTCCACTTGTTCATGCAACTGTTCACTCCAAGAGGTATGACCACCACCTGTTTCGCGATGGGATGCAGAGCACAAGACACTACATCGCCTTTTGTGGTGATTCATCCATGGTGGCTTCTGAGTGCCTTGCACATAGGTAGGAAAGTTAATGGGATCCTTCCTTGCAATTTGCTTTGTTCGTGCCATCCTCTATAGTGCTAGAATGTTGAAATGAGACAATGAGTCTCCTTTTATAATGTTTCACTTAAAAAGGTTCTGTTCACATCTGAATGGACAAAAAATAGTTAAAAAGATAAAAAATTACCTTAAAAAATTGCAAACAAGAGATTAGTGTGTAGCAAACCTTATGAAGTATTCAGAAAATGCCATGAATGTATTAAATGACTTCACTTCCATGATGAACCCTGTCGTGATATTGTAGCCCACCATTCAGCATGATATAAAGATCCCAATGATGACTTCCATTTTTCACTAGCTAAGTTGTGTTGATTAATTCTTGCAAGTTTTTCAACTTTCGACTCCTTGTTTCGTTCCATTGCATGTGTCCTTGAAAATGCAGTACGATAAAAGCAATTAAACATCTCTTCCACATAGTTTGATTGCATTGCACCACCACCATGTCGTGTGTTCTTGATGTAAACACCTCTAGCCTTGTAATGTGACTTGTCCATTCCTTTTGTACTAAAAATATGCTGAAATGATATAAGTACATATAACACAATCTTATCAACAAGAAAATTGAAAAAATAAGAAAACTTACAATGTAACGTGTAATATTGCTCTCTCCCCAAGATAGGATGAAACACTTTGCAAACTCCATTAATGTAGCTTGAAACAACTGACGGTCATTTTTGTTGGAGCTATTAGGACTCATTAAGCCTACCAACTTATCTAAGCATGACCAAACCTTCTTTCGCCTATTACTAAGGTCAATTTGAGAATCATTATCAGTGGTGATCATGCACAAGTCTTTCCATAGCTCCTTGCATTCATTTTTCTTAGGGCTCACCACTCTTCTGAAAAATTTTCTTGCCTTCTTCCCTATCATTGACACTTGTTGCAAACTATTTTGTGATTCATCTGGTTTTTTGACAACTAGAGTTACATTACCACCATGACAACCAATCGAATTAAGAAAATCTTCCAATTCTTTGATGGCTTGTACAGATTTATCAATTGGCTTCATGGAAAATGCATATTCTATGTGGAGCTTCAATAATCTATCAAATACTCTCATGAAAGCATGCAATGTGCAAAAGTGAACATTAACTAATGGAAATGGAATAATGGGATTCCAATCTTTAACTAATGTGTTACCATTAGGTATTTCTAACATTAGAAACCTTAACAAAGGTCTATCCCATTCCGTGGAAGTAGGTGCATCTATGTATTCATCTAAGCTAGATAGTTCTTTTTGTTGTCCCTTTGTTACTTTATAGCCTCGGGTACAAAATGGACATGGATAACGAGAAGATGCACCTTGCTTGCAACCTAACATGCATTTGATAGTTTTTAAATCCCCACCCAAGTGCCAATCTATCTAAAAATCACCAAAGTTTTCTATGTGGAGCTTTGCACCATGAATTTGAGAAACTATTACTTTAGTGATCCATGGGGTCCTACTAAAAATCCATGAAAGAAGATCATTGGACTCTTTAGGTACTTCAATAGCACCTAACCACCATATTTCTTTCTCGGATTGAACACTATATGTAAAGTTAGAGCTAGAGTTACTACTTTCATCAGATATGGCATTTGTCATAGCTCCATTCATGAGTATCAAACTCAATCTCTCCAGTCGTCGTCCCTTTATGATCTGGCATTCATCTAACTTCAATATAAACTTTAATTTGGTACTACAATCTGCATAAATTACCAAAATTTTTATAACATCAAAATACAATGTATATCAAGGTAACAATAATGGACATACCTGGTATAGTAGATTTGTAAAATTGAACCATTGCCTGTTGAAGCCTCTCCAAATCCACGAATATGTTTTTGTACTTTGTGTAAGGAAATCCATTTCCTGCTGTGCTTTTCAACTCTTTTTTGGATGTAGATAAATGATAAATAGACATAGGCATAATATCCTCTATATATAAGTAGTTTCCAAGAATACTAGCTATATCTTCATTGGACATTGACTTCTTAAGTGATACCTTGTAAGGAGATGGAAACATATTCTGCAAAATACCTTCTCTTTGTAATGAATGCTTCAAAAGGTTGTACAATGCACTGTATCCTTTAGTACTAATCCCTGCTTCATCACATACCATCTGCACGTCTCTAGGAGTGATAATATCTTGTAACTTTTTTGTGAAATCTTTAATCACTTGCTTCTTGATAAGGTTTCCTATTTGTGACTCCAAAATACTAACCACCTGCTTGTTGGTCAAACAAGAATTTAATAGCTTGAATTGATCCTCTGTTGTTGATGAAATACTAACATCTTTAACGAATGACCTACATAACAAGAAAAATTATATATATATATTTTAAAGTCTTCCAAAAAGAGAAACAAATACAAGCCAAACCTTATCGCAAAAACTCATCGTTTGCGTGCTCCACCACCAATTGAAAGAGATTCAAAGGATGTTAATGATCGTCTCCTATGTCGCATCCCAAGTGGAGTCTCTCTCAAGTGTTGGACATTGTTTTTTAATTTAATTGTTCTCTCCTTTTCTTCCATATGCTTTTCAAGCTCTGTAAGCTTTTCTTGTAAATATATGATTGTGCTTTCTAAAGTGACCAACCTTGTATGATTTAGTTGATATTGTTGAATCCAATACTTAGTAATGATAGTTGAATGTGTAGATAATCGTTGACAATAACCTAAGAGCCTAGCTTTACCGGCACCGATGAACTGAAGTAAAGTTGAGAGGTTATGGAATGTTGGATGGTAAGAAGACATTGGATCAAGAGGGTATAATAAATTCATTTTTTGGGTGAAGAGTAGTTACAGATTTGATGATGTGGCACTCTACTTTTGGAGGGATTTTTAAAATATTACTTTTTCAAAAGGAAAACTAAAACGTAAACTAAAAAACAGTCACTTCTGACATATATATTGAAAAATGAGCCCTTTCAAGTAAATAAACACTGAAATTGAGACTTTGAAAAAAAAGACATTTTTTTATTCCCATACATGCTCGAGTTTGATGATGTGGAAAGTAATAGAAGAGAGAGAGGAGCCTAGTAAGCCTTAAGAAAACCTACTCCAGCCTACTAATAAGTACCCTATTAAATTCACTTTGTCCCCTTAAACAACAACAGTATTAGGCTTAATCCCTAAAAATTAGGGATCCTTACAAGGCCCATGCAAGGTTCACCTTTTTTCCTAATGGATCATGTGTTCAACTTAGAGTCAAAGATTTTTCAAATTAAGTGTGAGCCTCTATTCAATTTGGAGTGAGAGAAGTTGAAACTTAAGTTTGGGTGTCGACTCAAGTTGGAGTTTAAGTTTGAGTCCTATTGAACTTGGAGTCGGAGAAGCTCCAACTTTAGGATGAGCCTCTATTCAACTTGGAGTCAAAAAGACTCAAACTTAAACTAGAATCTCTATTCCATGTTAGTTTGAGCCTGTGGTCAACTTGGAGGCTTGAATTAAAAGTGGAACCTCTATTAACTTTGGAGTTAGAGAAGTTTGAACTCAAGTTTGAACTTTGAGTAAGATAAGTTCAAACTTATAGTGAGACCTTTATTCAACTTGAAGTTAGTGAAGCTGGAACTTTAGAAGTTTGACTGTCGAATCAAGTTGGAGTTTAAATTTGAGTCTCTATTGAACTTGGAGTTGGAGAGGCTCGAACTTAAGTTTGAGCCACTATTCAACTTGGACTCAAAGAGGCTCAAACTTAAACTAGAATCTCTATTCAACTTTAACTTTGAGCCTATGTTCAACTTAAATTCAAAGAGGCTTTAACTTAAGTGCAAGCCTCTATTCAATTCGGAGTTAGAGACGCTTGAACTTAAGTTCCAGTCTCTATTTAACTTAGATTTAGAGAGGCGCAAACTTAAGTTTGAGTCTCTATTAAAATTGGAATCAAAGAGGCTAGAAATTAAGTTTGAGCTTGCATTTCCCTTCAAATCATATAGGCTAAATATTACGTTTGAGAGTTAGACACGCTTGAATTTAAGTTTGGGAGTCAGATAGGTTCAAACTTAATTCTGAGCTCCAATTCAACTTGGAGTGAAACATGCTCAAAGTTAAGTTTGAGTTTGTATTCAACTTGTAGCTATGGGGGCTCGAATTAAAAGTGGAACCTCTATTCAACTTTGGAGTTATAGAAACTTGAACTCGAGTTTGAACTTTTAATCAACTTGGAGTTAGAGAAACTCAAACTTAAGTTTGAGGCTTAGAGTCTATTCAAGCTGGAACTTAATTTTGGGTGTTGATTCAAGTTGGAGTTTAAGTTTGTGTTTCTATTGAACTTGGAGTCAAAGAGGCTCGAACTTAGGTTTGAGCCTCTACTCAATGTCTAGTTTAAAAGGCTTGCATTTAAGTTTTGGCCTCTATTCAATTCTAGCCTTAAGTTTGGGATTCCATTCAGTTTGGAGTTTAAGCCTCTATTTAAGTTGGAGTTTGAGCTTGTATTCAATTTGGAGTTGATCTTAAGTTTGAGCTTCTATTCAACGTTGAGTAAGTTAAGCTCAATGAAAAAGTGGAACCTCTATTTAGCTTGAAATCCGTGAAGCTAGAACTTAAGTTTGGGTATCGATTCAAGTTGGAGTTTAAGTTTGAGTCTCTAGTGAACTTGGAGTCAGCGAGGATTGACTTATGTTTGAGCTTCTATTCAAATTGAAGTCAAATAGACTCAAACTTAAATTGGAATCTCTATTCAACTTTAAGTTTGAGCTTGTGTTCAACTCGGAGGCTAGAATTAAAAGTGGAACCTCTATTCAACTTTGGATTTAGAGAAGCTTGAACTCAAATTTGAACTTTGAGTAAGATAAGTTCAAACTTATGGTGAAACCTCTATTCAACTTGAAGTCACTGAAGCTAGAACTTAAGTTTGCGTGTCGATTCAAGTTGGACTTTAAATTTGAGTCTTTATTGAACTAATTGGATTCAGAGAGGCTCGAACTTAAGTTTGAGCCACTATTCAACTTGGATTCAAAGAGGTTCAAACTTAAACTGGAATCTCTATCCAACATTAAGTTTGAGCGTGTGTTCAAGTTAGAGTCAAAGAGGCTTTAACTTAAGTGTGAGCCTCTATTCAATTCGGAGTTAGAGAAGCAAGAACTTAAGCTTGGGTGTTGATTCAAGTTGGAGTTTAACTTCGACTTTCTACTGGATTCGGAGAGGCTCTAACTTATGTTTGGGCCACTAATATTCAACTTGGAGTAAAAGAGGCTTAAACTTAAACTGGAATCTCTATTCAGCTTTAAGTTTGAGCATGTTCTCAGCTTAGAGTCAAAAAGGCTTTACCTTGAGTGTGAGACTATTCTCAATTCGGAGTTAGAGAAGCTGAAACTTAAGTTTTGATGTAGATTCAAGTTGGAGTCTAAGTTTGAGTGTCGATTGAACGTGGAGTTAGAGAGGCTCGAACTTAATTTTGCACCTCTATTCAACTTGAAGTCAAAGAGATGCAAACTTAAACTAGAATCTCTATTTGATGTTAAGTTTGAGCCTGTGTTCAACTTGAAGGCTCAAATTAAAAGTGGAACCTCTATTCAAATTTGTTTTTAGAGAAGCTTGAACTCAAGTTTGAACTTTGAGTAAGATAAGTTAAAACTTATAGTGAAACCTCTATTCAACTTGAAGTCAGTGAAGTTGGAACATAAAAAGTTTGGGTGTCAATTCAAGTTGGAGTTTAAATTTGAGTCTCTATTGAATGTTGAGTCAGAGAGGCTCGAACTTAAGTTTGAGCCACAATTCCGAGTTAGAGAGGCTTGTACTTAAGTTCCAACCTTCATTCAGCTTAGAGTGAGAGAGGCTCAAACTTAAGTTTGAGTCTCTATTCAAATTGGAATCAAAAGAGGCTAGAAATTAAGTTTGATCTTGCATTTAACTTCGAATCTTACACGCTAAAAATTGTGTTTGAGAGTTAAACAGGCTTGAATTTAAGTTTGGGAGTCAAAGAGGTTTGCCTTTGAGCTTCAATTCCACTTGGAGTGAAACATGCTCAAAGTTAAGTTTGAGTCTCTATTCAACTTGTAGTTATGGAGGCTCAAATTAAAAGTGGAACCTTTATTCAACTTTAGAGTTAGAGAAGCTTGAACTCAAGTTTGAAATTTTAATCAACTTGGAATCAAAGAGACTCAAACTTAAGTTTGAGCCTCAGAGTCTATTCAAGTTGGAACTTAAGTTTGGGTGTTGATTCAAGTTCAAGCCTATGTTTGAGTTTCTATTGAACTTGGAGTCGAGGAGGCTCGAACTTAGGTTTGAGCTCCTATTCAATGTGTAGCTTGAAAGGCTCAAATTTAAGTGTTGTCCTCTATTCACTTCAAGCCTTAAGTTTGGGATTCCATTCAGTTTGGAGTTTGAGCCTCTATTTAACTTGGAATTTGAGCCTATATTCAATTCAGAGTCAAACTTAAGTTTCAGCCTCTATTCAACTTTGCATAAGATAAGTTCAAACTTATAGTGGAAACTCTGTTCAACTTGAAGTGAGTGATGCTGGAACTTAAGTTTTGGTGTCAATTCAAGTTGGATCTTAAGTTTGATTCTCTATTGAACTTTGAGTCAAAGAGGCTCAAACCTAAGTTTGAGCCCTTATTTAACTTGCAATCAAAGAGACTCAAATTTTAAGTGGAATCTCTATTCATCTTTAAGTTTGAGCTTGTGTTCAACTTGAAGGATTAAATTAAAAGTGTAACCTCTATTCAACTTTGGAGTTAGGGAAGCCTTAACTCAATTTTGAACTATGAGTAAGATGAGTTCAAACTTATAATGAAACCTCTATTCAACTTCACGTTAGTGAAGCTAGAACTTAAGTTTGGGCATTGATTCAAGTTGGAGTTTAAATTTGAGTCTTCATTGAACTTGGAGTTTGAGAGGCTTGAACTTAAGTTTGAGCCACTATTCAACTTAGAGTCAAAGAGGCTCAAACTTAAATTGGAATCTCTATTGAGCTGTAAGTTTGAGCCTGTGTTCAACTTAGAGTCAAAGAGACTTTAACTTAAGTGTGGGCCTCTATTCAATTTGGAGTTAGAGAAGTTGGAACTTAAGTTTGTTTGTCGATTGAAGTTGGAGTTTAAGTTTGAGTGTCTATAGAACATGGAGTCAGACAGGCTCCAACTTAAGTTTGAGCCACTTTTCAACTTGGAGTCAAAGAGAGACACACCTAAACTCGAATCTCTATTCAGATTTAAGTTTGAGCGTGTGCTCAACTTAGAGTCAAAGAGGCTTTAACTTAAGTGTGAGCCGCTATTGAATTTGAAGTTAGAGAAGCTAAAACTTAAGTTTGGGTTTCGATTCAAGTTTGAGTTTAAGTTTTAGTCTCTATTGGAGTTGGATTTGGAGAGGCTCAAACTTAAGTTTGAGCCTCTATTCAACTTGGAGACAAAGAGACTCAAACTTTGGATTCAGAGAGGCTTGAACTTACATTTAAGCATCTATTCAACTTGAGGTCATATAAGCTTGAACTTGTGTTTGAGCCTCTATTGAACTGCAAGTCATAGAGGTTCAAACTTAAGTTTGAACCTCTTTTAAAATTGACTCACACAAAAATTTGAGTAAAATAGACTTGAGCTTTAGTTCAAACTTTTGTTCAACTTTAAGTTAGAGAACCTCGAACTTAAGTTTGAGCCTGTATTCAACTTAGAGTTGGAGAAACTTGAATTTAAGTATGAGTCTTTATTCAACTTGGATTTAGCAAATTGCAAACTTAGCTATGAGGCTTTGTTCAACTTGGAATCAGATACGCTTGATTTTAAGGTTGAGCTTCTAATTCAGGTTTTTTATCCGTCTACTAAAAACGAGCTTACGGAGACTCACATTTAAGTTCCAAACTATTAGTATATGAGAAAAAAGGAATTTAAACTTAAGTTGATTGACAGACTCAAACTAAAGTTTGAGTTTTCAATCTTTTGAGTTCAAGATGCTCAAATTTAAGTTCAAATCCTCTCCCACTCCATATTGAATGGAGGTTCAAACTGAAGTTCAAAGAGGCTAAAACTTAAGTTCTTGTTTCTTAGCATAGTGGTGAGATAGTTTCGAACATAAGTTGGAACCTTTATTAAACTTGGAGTTAGAGAGTCTTGAACTTAAGTTGGACCCTCTATTCAAGTTAGACTAAAAGAGGAATAAACTTAACTCTAGACATCTATTCAAGTTGGAGCAAAAGTTCGAACTTACTTAAGGTGAACCTCCATTCAATTGAAGTGAGTGAGGCTCAAACATAAGTTTGACAACCTATTTAAATTCGAGTAAAAATGATTGAACTTAAGTTTCATACTCTACTCATCTTTGAATCAGAGATTCTTGAACTTACATTTTAGTATCTTTTAATCGTTGGATTCAGACTTATGTTTGATAGTCTATTTAAATCAGAGTTAAAAAGGGTTAAACTTATGTTCGAGACATTATTCAATTTGGGGAGCTTCAAACTTAAGTTTGGGCCTCCATTTAGCTTGGATTTAAACATGCTTAAACATAAGCTTGGGAGTTAGAGAAGGTATGACTCCTTATGAAGCATGGAATGGAAGAAAACCTAGTCTTGGACATTGCAAGGTGTTTGGTTGTTTAGCTTATGTTCATGTACCATCACAAATAAGAGGTAAGTTAGATGAAAGGGCAATAAAGGTAGTGTTTATTGGGTATGATTCAACTAAGATGGGTTATAGGTTCTATAATCCTTCAACCAAGCAATTCACTACAAGTAGAGACGTTTTGTTTGAAGAACACAAGTACTGTATGATGAAGACAAACAAAAGGTGACTCTACCATATGATCTTGATTCTGATTCTCATCAATTAGGAAGAAAGCATGATAAATAGGTCTAGGATCCAAGAATTGAAATAGATAATGAACAAGATGAAAAGGAAAAGGATTACAAGCTATGGAAGTCAAGAGGCAAAGCAAACATGCAAGAATGTGGAGAATGCTCCAAGAAAGCATCTAGAAGGTGAACAAGGGACAAATGACAACCAGAAAAGTATGGATGTGATTCCGTATTTTTTACAAAGCATTCAATCTACTTTGCAAAGGACTCAATTTCAAGGGAACCCTAAACCTATCTAGAGGCAAATGGAAACCCTAATTGAGAAAAGGCCATGAAAGAAGAAATATATGCATTGAAGGAGATCAACACTTGGGATTTGATTTCAATGTCACCCAATCAAAAGGTAATTTGTTGCAGATGAGTATATAAAGTTAAACAAAACTCACATGCGTCAGTTTCTAGGTACAAGGTAGGATTAGTTGCCAAAGTGTGCTCACAAACTCATGGTATAGACTATGAGGAAACATTCTCACCAGTTGCAAAGATGGCTACAATCAGAACATTGATAAGTGTAGCTGCTACAAGAAATAATTGGATACTCCTCCAACTTGATGTGAAAAATGCATTTGTAAATGGTTGGAGAAGCAAAGAGGGATACATGTCACAACCACCACATTCAAAAAGCCTAATCATACATCTTATGTTTGCAAACTTAAGAAAGCATTGTATAGATTGAAACAAATCTTCTAGATCTTGGAATTATAGGTTGGTTACGTGCTTCACGACCAAGGGTTCAAATCTACTAACTCAGATGCTTCTTTACTCATCAAAGGGGATCCCAATGAGGTTATCTATCTATTTGTATATGTAGATTATATTATTGTGATAGATGATGATCTAAATGGCATTCAAAAGATCAAGAGACACATGCAAGAGGAGTTCAAAATCACCGATTTAGGTGAGCTGATATATTTTCTAGGTATGCAAGTAATTTATACAGATGAAAGGATGTATCTAACTCAGAGAAGATACATTCAAGACCTACTTTAGAGAACACAAACCTTGGAGGTACACCTTTGGAATTGAACCGTAAATCAACTGTTTATGAAGGTGAGCACATTCATAATCCTAAAGAGTATCAAAGCTTAGATGGTAGCTTGATATATGATACTCACACAAGACCAGACATATCCTATAGTGTGGGATTGCTTAGTCAATTCATACAATCATCTAGAAGGTCACACATGCATGCTGCAAAGAGAGTACTCAAGTACCTTGACGGGACACTTAATGAAGGTATCTATTATCCTTACTCTTTAGATTTGGACATGAAAATGTATTTAGATGTAGATTGGGTAGGAGCAAAGGATGATAAAAGAAGTACCTCTGGATACTTAGCATTTCCAAGTTCAAAACTGGTTTTATGGAGTTCCAAGAAGCAACCAAAAGTTGCTTCATCTTTAACTGAAGTAGAATATAGAGGTCTAACTATTGCAACTCAAGAAGCAATATGGCTCAAGGATTTGTACTCAGATATGGGACTTGTAAGTCCCAAACCTCTTGGAGATAATGTAAGTTTCATGCATCTAGCTGCAAATCCAATTTTCCATGCAAGGACAAAGCACATAGAAGTCCATTAGCACTTTGTAAGAGAGAGGCAATGGAAATTTAATTTGTTCCTACTGAGAAGCAATAGAAGACATGATGCCAAAGGCACTTGATGAGATAAAGCTTTGTAGATTCAAAGGTATGGCAGGTATTCAACCTATCAGAGAAGGAAGACTCAAGCATACTTTAGCTTGAGGGGGAATTGTTGGAACATCAATTTTGCATTATGCTTGAGGTAGATAAATCCATCATAGTAAAAGGCCTGAAAGCCATGAGTTAGAAGTGGTTGCGATTTATTCAATCAATCAATCAAGATGTAGATATGAATTCAACTTCCTCTTTTCCTAGATTGTAGGAAAAGATTCCAATCAATCTAAACTACCAAAGCTACCTAATTTTGAATTTGAATTCATGAAGGAAAGGCCTAGATAGATCATCAAGATTATATATAAAGACTCAAAATCACTTTTACATTAAGTAGAGTGTTCATTTGCAGCAATACATATACTCTTTGATCATTGCTTGGTGATGTCTCTATTCTTTACTCCTTCTTCTGAGAATTGGTGAACTTGGAGAGATTGGTGCTCTCTACAGAGCTCCAAATCAAGTGTTTATGCATGCATTTGAAAGGTATAATTGTATAGTTTATACTAAAAAGTTTCACGGCCTTTGGTTCAGTAATCTTAGACAAATCTGAGTTTTAGAGGCTCGGGGTCATTGTTTGCACATCCTTGAAAAATCACGATGACATCCAATCAGTGTTAAGGTGATTACTCCTTCATTAATTGATATAAATTAGGGATTTTATGCATAGAAATCCAAAACTATGTATGATGTGAGAAGTGGAGAATGACATGCCTGGGACTCACCTCCCAACCTATTTATAGCCCTTACCTAGTGGCCATCTAGAGTTCTCTCTAAGGTCCCTCCACTCTTCTGGCCATCATGAGTAGGTACCTCCTATGAACTCTCTAGCTTTTGGCCTTGGGTATCCCCCAAGCAAGGAACTTCTCGTTCCTCCAAGCATGTACATCTCTAGAATATAACACTCTCTCCCCCTTCTAAATATCATTATCCTCAATGATATAGAAGGAACTATAAACCTGGGAATCAGAATCTGTCATTCCAAATAATAAGAGTAGAGTGTACTAGATGTCTGGAATACTAGATAATCAAAAAGAGGACCACTCACCTCTCTGCTTCCTATCTAGCATTTCCATCGATAAATAAAAGTCATTTCCTTGGGCATAGTGTAGGAATCCCTCTGAGGACCAATGAGTCCATATATGCGCAGCATAAGTACTCAGAATATCCTCGGACTCCCTATGCCTAGACCTTGTCCACTAACTTGTGATGGCTTGTCACTTGTACAAACCTTGGCAACTTGACCATGTCTCCCTGGAATACCCATTGACAACTTGTCATCTGGTATAATTGTGCAAAATCACTTACTCCACTAGATTAATGAAAACTATTATGCTAATCCAAAACAATGTGACTATGTCCCAATCTCTGTTGAAAAATACTTAAGATAAATGGAAATATTTTCCAAATAGTGCTTAATCTCTAAGCTCAAGTAAATTTGCTTGATTTACTCACTATAATGAAATGAAACTCAAGAAAGTCTCATCATGATCCAAACTACGAATCCAAGCTATGGACCAAGATATCAATCTATCAATGATCTAGACTATGGACCAAGATATCAATTTGTCAATGATCCAAACTATGGACTAAGATCTCAATCAGTCACATCCAAACTATGGATCGAAATCTTGATGTATCATATATATATATATATATATATATATATATATATATATATATATATATATATATATATATATATATATATATATATATATATATATATATATATATATATATATATATATATATATATATATATATATATATAATCCAAACTATGGACCAAAATCTCTCCCATACAAACTAAGTCCCAATCCACTCTATGGAACTAAGTCCATCATGCCAAATGAGGACATACTAAGAAAGTGTAGAAACTAGTGGAGCTACCATCACCTACTCAATAATAACATGCAATATGTTCCAAGTGGATGAAACTTGCTTTATCCATGAGCACCATCTGATCATCACTATGATCAAATCATTTCGAACTAGGAATAAGGTGTTTCAAGTAAACTACTATAATAATTTGGCACTCCCAGATATAATGAGGACCATAATATGATTCCACCAAATATACTAAAAAATGGTTACTAGATGTGTGCACACTCATACCCTACTAGGCTAAGCATCTAGCTCACCTCGTACACAGTGTGTATGAACCATGGCCTATTCTCAGGCATATCAAATAAAGTAGTACGTACTCTATGAATTTCTTCTCAATGCAATTGCCTATTCATAGTTCTTATATGCAAACCTTGCCTTTTCGCTTCTAGGCTACTTGCCTACGGACTTGCCTTGTTTGCAATCACCTACAGAGTGACTATCTCAACTGCCCCTCTGCTGTCTAATAATAAGAAGATAATATGAATGAACTCCAAATCATATAAAAAATATAATCTCAAAGACTTCTCTCCCATACCATCTGTCCTACACATAGGTAGAATACAAAGTTTGATGTCCCATACCACCAAACTTTATACCCCACATAGATGCGTGTATGAGATTAAAGTCGAACACTTCTCTCCAAAACAATAAGAATAACTCGGTGAGTACTCACAACCATAAATAATAATAATGAAATCATGAAGTGTTCCTGAAGTTTTTCCTTCCCTAAATGGAAAGACAGAGTCATTCCTAGACTCTATCACTCATAACTATCTCTAACATCAACTCATCTTGAGTTGAGAAATGAGAAACTATATAATAAATCAACTCAATTAGAGTTGTGAAGGATGCGGCTTGCATTAGATATCAACCCATGTGACTTGAATCAAATATTAACTCACAATAAATTGGAATTTATATAACTTGTATGAATCCAATTATACAAAATGAGAACAACTAGCAAAGTTCTCTTGTTCCATGCTCTCATGGCACTATATATATTCTTGAAAATTTTGACAGAGTCTCCTCTCTTCTACTCAGAAGGATCACCAAAAATCAATGATCAATCAACAAGTATCTAGGGCATAGTAAGCCCATGGTGATCACACCATCGCAAAAAAAAATATGATAAGAACTTGTGGAAAATCTTTTCCTTTCAACAACATCTCCTCCATAAACAATTTCCAATAGCAGCCAATTAAAGCTTAATTTTAACTAACTTTACTTACGCAAAATCTATGAAATTTTCCATAATTTTGTAGCCTTTCCCAAGCCTTCATTACGCACAAAAATCACTTTATTTGGATATTTTCTCATAGTTTTATAACCATTTTACTCGAAGGGTCAAACACTTGACGACCAATTCTGAAAATGTATAGGGTCATCTTCTTGAAGCCCTTATACTAATCAACAAAACTCCAAATTTGCTTTTCTTTGTGCCCAAATTTAGATAAACATATCTTGTTTGATCTCACAAAAGTTCATTTCAAAATTCAATCAAATACTTATTCAAATGTATCATTCTATCTTTGCTACACCTACGCTTAGGTGAGCCTAGAAACAATGTTGTTGCACTTTTATAATATCTTCTAACTATGAAGATGAACCCCAAAATCCTTGAATTTTGGGTATGTCATAGGGCATATACTTAAGTAGCTTCTCCAACAAAAATCTTTGAACTTGGCATTTCCAATATGAAAATATCATGTGCTCATCAGACATATGTACCACTCTTTAGAAAATCCTCGCTAGAGATTGGTCTGAGAAGAATAGGTCATTTGACCTTTCACTTGATATCCAATTTCTTCCAAATTTTAATAGCCCATAGCTATTACTATCTACTTTTAGTGACATACGTTTCATAGTATTTGGACGTTTGGACCTTTTACAATGACCAAAATACTAAGCCTCTATACCTACAATAGTTTAAACATTTGCAGGTGCTAACTTTTACTCTTTTCTTTATAGTTCTTAAATGGAGAAACATTTCATCTTGAAATTTTGTAAAAAACCATTTGGAGGTGCCTATCTAATGTTAGAAACACAAATCATTCAATTTTAGTAAATGAACTAAGTGAATCAATCACCTCTAAGTGACATGGTCTCTGATAATTTCATAAATTCTAGAGGCTGCACTTTGATGTGCAGAGATTATTTGACCTATCAAATGATCTTTAAAAATAATGAAACTTTATATGCACAAAGTGTATCTATCAATATTTCATTTAAATAAAAGATAAGATAATTTGGATCTACCAAGTAAGAGAAATGCCCTTTGTAAGAGGCCTATGTCACTTGTTTCAGGCTTCTAGCTATATTAGCAGCACTTTTGGTGGAGAGGTCATTTGATCTATCTAAAAGTCTCCAAATTACTTGAAAATTGGTCAACTTAAATAAAAGCTTAGGTCTACATGCCCTCCAAATGTCAATAAATTTGGGCACTCCCTCAAAGAGTAGCATCCAAATCTCTATGAGGTTGCTACCTCACTAACTATTTCCTCAATCATTTTTTTTAAATCGAAAAAATGACGAGACATGTTAATCCTTATGATTAGACATACTCATTCATTCTCTTGGATGCATTATGACATGGAGACATATCCATGTATATAATGATCATCTACATTAATGCAAACCAATTAATAATCCAAATCGTCTCGTTGAAAAATCAACTCTTTACATAGTATCCACCTTTTAGTGAAAGTGAATATCTATGGATATCATTCTATTTATTGTGCTTCTCGCACATTCCTTAACCTCATGGCAACCAATCATCTACAAGCACTTAATACTTGTATTGATGATAATAATCATAGCACTCTTGTGCCAACTCGGGACAAACTTCTATATCAAGTACATAGACTCGCATGAAGAACAACCCATGTGCTCATGTGTTACTAGACAAAAACACATCTTAGTTGTACTTGATGCATATACCTTATCATTTACTTTCTAAAGGCACAATTAGCCTATGCATGGTAGCTCTATCACATACCTCATGCTCACCCTAACTCATCGTGGTGATACATTAAAGTGATCTTCTATAGACAGAAAATGCATCATGCATTTCAACTTTCTAGCAATCATATCGTCTATGTATGCATGCATTCACTCATGCATCTTCTTCTCTACTTCAATCAATTTATATAATTCTAGTTATGCACACATAAGACTTACTCTCTCTCACAACACAACATCACTCTAGTTCTCATATGGCATATAACGCCATATGATTACAAAACTTTCGGCAACATTTCCCCAAGAAAATGAAGCCTGAAAAAAATAATAATAAACATTACAATGATAGGCATCAGCCAAGTGGTTGGCACATCACTTTCTTTACTCCAAAAAACGTGCAAAATAAGAAACTTTTCCAAAATGTGTTTTTTGGGCAGTACATGTTGGATGAGATGGCTGGGTACAATCAGAAGATCAAGTTGGTGCTGCTAGACCTGCTTCACACCTGCCCTCTTTTTTCTTCAGATATGGTTAGGAGACTCCTTGAGCTTCCAAATGACACCAAGAAACTATATATGTGCTTTACAAAATGATTGAGTAATGACCAAATCAAAACAGATAAGTTTGAACCTTCATAAGTCCAAAAAACTTGCTATTTCTGTAATGACACCTGCTCAGTCCTAAGCTCAGTGTGTCCAGCACACTTGCAATTGGTTTAATTCCTTCTGGGAGTATTAAATTAGCTTAACTAGCTACCATTAGCAAGTTAAATCACTCCAAATGATAAACTATATACTGAGCATGATGTTTAGCAAAATCAGGGACACCACCGATTTTTTAGGAATCACACAGAAATATACCAGTGATCACTTCGACAGCGATTTCTCCCAATTGGCTGAATAGATTGACTTGAAATTTTGTAGTATTGTAGAATGCTTTGAGCTGGTTCCAATGAGCCCTGGATCATCAAATTTGGTTCAGTAGATCTTGAGATATGCTCTGTTGAAGTTGACAGACTTGGAGGTAGTCACTCAGAGAAAACACAGAGTAAAGAACTATGAGTATATGTATTGATACTATCAAATGTACATTCCCATTGGCATGTAGAGTGATGCCCAATGGTACTCAGAGGTGTAGGCTAGGTAGTAGCTCTCACACTCTCACAAATATGCTTGGATTAGCCTCGGGAAGAGTGTTACTTCACCCGCGACTTTTTCATTGATTTTTATAGGAGTTTTTGAATGAATTTGAATTTGAATTCAAATTAAAGCTCCCTTGATTCTCTCCACTAGACTTAGGGAGATATTCCCTCAACTAGATCATCTAACTTTTCCACGACTCTAGTCTAGTAGGTATGATTACATTGTTGATAAAGTCACATGGACTTTTACATGAGATAAAAGTAAGAATCAATAAGACTAAGTTCACATGATTATTGACTCTTGTGAATGTATCATCCAAGGGTTCAATCTTTTATGCTTTCCAAGGGTTCAATAGTCCAAGCTTCATGTTGGGTCTTCAAAGGCACAAAGCAAAGCCAAGTGTTAAGGCTTGTTTGCACCAACAGCTCCCCCTCAAGCCAAACACTTGCTTGAGTCTTCATATTTAGTCTTCAATGATATCCTGTAATCCAATCATGGATTTAAACTTGCATAGCTTGCTCCCATCCAGAGCTTTTGTAAGCAAATCTGCACATTGAATATTAGTGGACACATATGACAATTGGATTTCCTTGCTAAGTAATTTCTCCCTCACATAGTGGTAATGCACCTCTATGTGTTTTGTCCTAGCATGATACACAGGATTAGCAGCTAGATGAAGTGAACTTGTGTTATCACCAAATATGATAGGTGGCCTTGTGTATAGGCCCAATTCTGAATAGAGTAACTTCAACCATATTGCTTCTTGAGTGGCATTGGCTAGCCCTCTGTACTCTGCCTCAGTAGATGATAGAGCTACTGTAGGTTGTTTCTTGGATGACCAAGAAATTGGTTTATCACCTGCAAAGCATATGTAACCAGATGTACTCCTCCTGTCATCCTTGCAACCTGCCCAATCTGCATCTGAGTATACCTTGATGTCAATATCTGATGAATATGGATAATACAAACCATGATTTTGTGTTCCCTTTAGGTACTTTACTATCTTCTTGGCTGCCTCCAAATGTGGTACTCTTGGTTTATGCATAAATTGGCTAAGTACACTCACACCATATGAGATATCAATCCTAGTTAAGGTAGCATAATTGAGACTACCTACCAAACTTTGGTAACCTGTAATATCCTTGAGTTCTTCTCCTTCATGTGCACTGAGTTTGTGGTTGACCTCCATAGGAATGTTTGAGATTTTAGCTTCCTGCAAGTTAAACTTCTTGACCATGTCCTGAATGTACTTCTTCTGAGTAATGAATATACCTGAATTTGTGTAGACCAATTCAAGTCCTAGGAAGTACTTCAATAATCCAAGATCATTGATCTTGAATTCCTTCATCATTTGACCTTTGATGTGTCTAATTCCTTGAACATCATTTCCTGTAATAATGATGTCATCAACATAGACACACAAGTATATTACCTCTGAATTGTTCTTCTTTATAAACAATGAAGTATCTGCTTTACTCATCACAAATCCTTGATCCAAAAGATAGGTTGTCAACCTATAGTTCCATGCTCTAGGTGCCTGCTTCAATCCATACAGAGCTTTCTTCAATTTGCAAACATGATTTACCTTATTGGGATCCTCATAGCCAGGTGGTTGTGACATGTAGACTTCTTCAGATATCCATCCATTCAAGAATGCATTCTTTACATCCAATTGGTACATGTTCCAATTTTTGGATGCAGCTACACTCACCATAATTCTGATAGTTGGCATCTTGGCCACAGGAGAAAATGTCTCCTCATAATCAATGCCTTGGGTTTGTGCAAAACCCTTGGCTACCAACCTAGCTTTGTACCTGCTTATTGTACCATCTGAGTTCCTTTTGAGTTTGTAGATCCATCTGGATCCTATCACCTTCATGGAGTTCTTCTTGGGTACCAAGTCCCAAGTATCACTCTCCTTGAGAGCCTCCATTTCTTCATCCATTGCTTCCTTCCATTCTGGTTTAGTAATAGCTTCCTCAAATGTACCTGGTTCTTCACTTAAGATATCCTTTGCAAGATATACAGAGTGCTTGGTTACAAGTGAAGTATCATATCCATACCTAATAGGTTTCTTCTTTTCCCTTGAAGATCTCCTCATAGCTTGAGTTGAGGATTCTGGATTATCTTCAAGTTGCTTCATCTTCATCTTCCCTTTTGATTTCCAAGCTTTGAACTCTTCAATGTTGATGGTGTCTTCATCATCTGAGCTTGTGTCCTCACTCTGAGTTGGTTCTTGCCTGACAAGCTTTGGAAAGTCTTCTTCCATATCATAAGGTAGGCTCACTTTCCTGCACTCATTATCATACCATGAATCATTTTCATCAAAGATGACATCTCTGCTTACCTTGAAGCCTTTGTTTGAGGGGTTATAGAACTTGTATCCTTTCTGATTCAAATCATAACCAATAAAGATACACTTCTCAGCCTTAGGGTCTAGCTTTCCCCTTACCTGTGAGGGAATATGCACATATGCAACACACCCAAAGATCTTGCAATGATCCAGAGATGGTCTCTTACCATGCCAAGCCTCATAGGGTGTCATTCCATCAAGTGTCTTTGATGGCAACCTGTTGATTAAGTATGTGGCAGTAGATACACTCTCTGCCCAAAGATAATTTGGTAGTTTCTTCTCATTGAGCATAGACCTAGCTGTCTCCACAATGATTCTATTTCTTCTTTCAGCTACCCCATTTTGTTCTGGTGAGTACCTTGTGGTAATCTCCCTCTTGATGCCTCTTTCCTGCAAGAACTCTTCAAAATCATTGGAGAAGTATTCTCCACCACCATCAGACCTTAACCTCTTCAAATGTCTACCTGTTTGATTCTCTACTAATGCAAGATACCTTTTGAAGCAATTAAATACTTCATCTTTATGTTTCATGAAGTACAAGACAGTCCATCTGCTATAATCATCTATAAAAGATACATAGTACCTTGATCCAGATATGGATGGCTCCTTGCTTGGTCCCCACACATCTGTATGCACCAATTCCAAGTAGTCTTCATGCATAAATCCTTTCTTGGTATATGGCAACCTGTGTGACTTACCAAATTGACAAGCCCCACACTTGTATATCATGTGTTGCTTGGATACATTAGGTATCCCAAGCACACATTGATCTCTGCTCATCTGCTTTATGGTTCTCTCTCCAATGTGACCCAATCTTTTGTGCCACATCTCCAATTCTGATAGGGTTTGGTCCCTATAGTTGTACAAGGCAATATTTTTAGTATCCTCAAGTTCAAAGGTAAACAATCTACCTGACTTCTCTCCCTTGGCTATCCTTCTGAACCCATGTCTTGGATCCTCCACAAATGCACCATGTTGAGTGAACCTGACCTGTAGACCTTTTTCAACAATCTGTCCTACACTCATCAGATTCTTGGTGATTGTTGGAACATACAATACTCTGCTTAGCAAATTCTGATTACCATCACTTGTTTTGACATTACCTACTTTAACCACTGAGTGTTTAGTGTCATCACCTGTCTGCACTTGGTGCTTGCCTTTAGGTTCTTCCAAATCAGAGAGTAAGGCAACATTCCCAGCTACATGGTTAGAGCAACCTGAGTCAATATAGAACAAATGATCATCATTGATACCTGATTTAGATGTCATGTTCATAATCAACAAGGAATCATCTTGATCCTCTGCATAATTGTTGTAATCCTTTCTGTTCCTGTATCCTCCTTGATAATTGCCATTGTGATTGTAGCTATTGTTGTAGTTGTTGTTGTAATTATTGTTGTAGCCATGGTAGCCTTGAGATTGATTGAACCTGCCTCTGCCTTGGGAGTATCCTCCTCTTTGGTGACCTCTTCCTCTTTGGTTCTTGTAGTTTTTGTAGCATTCATCTGTAGTATGATTAGACAAGCCACAAATATTGCATGGAGATTGATTATAGGGTCTCCCCCTACCTGACTTACCTCCTCTGCCCCTACCTCTAGATGATCTACCTCTCCCTGCATAGTTTGCTTGGGAGGTGGATCCTTCTTCATCAACTTTTTTACTTTTACCCTTGTCTTTAGACTTCTTATCTGTATATAGGGCAGAGGGATTGTTACCTTTTGATTGCTCTCCATTCTTTGTGATCTTTGCTTCATGTGTGAATAGTTGTCCAATCAAAGTTGTTAGATCAGGTGCTTGGATGTCCATGTACAAGTCCATTGCAGTGGTAAAGCTCTCCCACTTGTCATCTGCTTTGAGTCCATTGATCACTTGTCTGACTATTTGCTCTTCTTCAATTTCTTCTCCAACACTTGCAAGTTGATCTGCAATGTCTTTGACTTTGGTGACAAAATCTGAGACACATTGTTTTGATTGCTTTCTAAGAGTTGTAAACTCAATCCATAGCTGATTCTTTCTGGCCCTTGTGCTTGATGAGAAGTATGTTGACAAGGTCTCCCAAGTCTCTTGGGAAGTCTTACAGTTCCTAACATGAGGTAGAAGGAAATCAGAGATAGAGTTTAGAAGATATGACCTTGCTAAAGCATCTTTAGCACACCATTGATTAAGTCTCTCATGCTCATCCTTTGTAGGTAGGCCTCTGGTTTTGAATGAGGGCAACTCCTCATCTCCTGATATGTATCCATACAAGCTTCTCCCTTGTAGATAAGTCTTCATTCTTAATGACCATGCCTGGTAGTTATTCCTATCCAATTTGTCAATAAAGGAAGGGAAACCATCACCCATGATTACCTTGTTTTGCTCTGATACCACTGTTGGATGAGATGGCTGGGTACAATCAGAAGATCAAGTTGGTGCTGCTAGACCTGCTTCACACCTGCCCTCTTTTTTCTTCAGATATGGTTAGGAGACTCCTTGAGCTTCCAAATGACACCAAGAAACTATATATGTGCTTTACAAAATGATTGAGTAATGACCAAATCAAAACAGATAAGTTTGAACCTTCATAAGTCCAAAAAACTTGCTATTTCTGTAATGACACCTGCTCAGTCCTAAGCTCAGTGTGTCCAGCACACTTGCAATTGGTTTAATTCCTTCTGGGAGTATTAAATTAGCTTAACTAGCTACCATTAGCAAGTTAAATCACTCCAAATGATAAACTATATACTGAGCATGATGTTTAGCAAAATCAGGGACACCCCCGATTTTTTAGGAATCACACAGAAATATACCAGTGATCACTTCGACAGCGATTTCTCCCAATTGGCTAAATAGATTGACTTGAAATTTTGTAGTGTTGTAGAATGCTTTGAGCTGGTTCCAATGAGCCATGGATCATCAAATTTGGTTCAGTAGATCTTGAGATATGCTCTGTTGAAGTTGACAGACTTGGAGGTAGTCACTCAGAGAAAACACAGAGTAAAGAACTATGAGTATATGTATTGATACTATCAAATGTACATTCCCATTGGCATGTAGAGTGATGCCCAATGGTACTCAGAGGTGTAGGCTAGGTAGTAGCTCTCACACTCTCACAAATATGCTTGGATTAGCCTCGGGAAGAGTGTTACTTCACCCGCGACTTTTTCATTGATTTTTATAGGAGTTTTTGAATGAATTTGAATTTGAATTCAAATTAAAGCTCCCTTGATTCTCTCCACTAGACTTAGGGAGATATTCCCTCAACTAGATCATCTAACTTTTCCACGACTCTAGTCTAGTAGGTATGATTACATTGTTGATAAAGTCACATGGACTTTTACATGAGATAAAAGTAAGAATCAATAAGACTAAGTTCACATGATTATTGACTCTTGTGAATGTATCATCCAAGGGTTCAATCTTTTATGCTTTCCAAGGGTTCAATAGTCCAAGCTTCATGTTGGGTCTTCAAAGGCACAAAGCAAAGCCAAGTGTTAAGGCTTGTTTGCACCAACAGTACATACCCTCATAACAAGGTCATTTTGTGCTCCAATACCTACACCAAGATCTTGAAACACACAACAACAACCTGTGCATGCTTTTATGAATCAACATATGTATTATGACCAGTCAAAAGAAAGTTCTTGAAGTCTAGAATCTATACCAAGCTGAATTTATTGATTTGGATATTCTATGAGGAAGTTATGGCCAAAACAATGGAGCTAGGTGAGTGGGCAGCACACATCTTTGAAGAAGTATGCAGAGAATTAAATGCTCTGTACAGGTGGTTTATGATTATCCAATGATAGCTTCCCACGACTCATTGGAAAGCCCTTGGAGTCTTCTTTCTATACTAGCTAGAATCGTCCAATTTGGATTTCATATGAGAGAGTTATGCCCAATTTAGTTAATGTAGGTATGTTAATCTTGCTTTTTCTCGTACTTTCAATCTTTCTTTTTTTCTCTTCCTTTACTCTTCTTCTCTTTCTAATCTTTTCATTCTCTCTCTATTCTTCACTTTAGCTCACTTAGGATCTCCTCCCTCTCTCTTTCTCTTCTTTCATCCTTTCTCTTTCTCCTTCACTTTCTTTTCTTCCTCTCTAACTCTCTCTTTATTTATTTATATCTTAAATATGAGAAGATGCATAATCAAATGCATAAGTACATTCATAATTAGATTACTTATGTGTGTTGTTATGTGAGCGAACATGAGTGTGTATGTGTGCGTGTGTAAACATATGCAATTCTATGTATGTATGCTTGAGTTTAAGAATCTTTCCTCTTTCTTTGTTTAAATTTGAAGTTGAATGTGTTGTAGAATTTTTGGAAGTAGTATCTCTTTAACCATCAGAGATCATCCCCCCCCGTTCTCGCATTTCAAAATGTGTGGAATGGAACGTTCTACATGGCAACATGGACATATCAGCAAAAACAACAAGGAACAAAGAGAAAACAGGCTTCAAAACTTTGGTGAAAACATACTTACCTCACACCGGAGCTCACCTTGCGTGTATGAAGCCATTGATGCATGGAAAAATGCTCTCAATGTCTGCATATCCCCTTAGGACACTCGTTCCTCACCATATTCATGCCCATCGATCCAAGGGCAGGAAGAAAAATGCCTCAAAAAAGAGAGTTACGAGATTTCCCAAAACCTCTCTCTATGCTCTGATACCAAATGTGAGAAGTGGAGAATGACATGCCTGGGACTCACCTCCCAACCTATTTATAGCCCTTGCCTAGTCACCATCTAGAGTTCTCTCTAAGGTCCCTCTACTCATTTGGCCATCATGAGTAGGTACCTCGTATGAACTCTCTGGCTTTTGGCGTTGGCTATCCCTCGAGCAAGGAACTTCTCGTTCCTCCAAGCATGTACATCTCTAGAATTTAACATATGACACTCCCTTAAGAGGAATGTTTGATAAATGTAACTATGTTGGTTGCTCTCAGTGTTTGAAGTCATAACTTCCATCCATTTTTAGAAGGTTTTTGTGATCTAGTCAAGGTGCAAGTTATCTTTTGGCATCAACTTGTTCTTGTGGATGGTCCAAAGTACCTATTGGGTTTTATTGAAATAACCACAAGCCTACAAGGTCTAATTTACATATCCAAAGTCTAGGGTTGCTCCTATGCTGGTTTACTAGACCAACTTCACCACTTGACAACTCAACTTTCCAAGCCTCTCCAAGCTTCTCCAAGTTCTTGTAGTATATATGGCTCAACCTCTTGGGTTTGAAGACTCAAATTTTCCTCAACATGTATATAGTTCAAGGAAAGCCCTATATGGTCTAAAATAAGCTCCAAGAGCTTGGAATCATAGACTTGTCAGCTATTTACAGGATAAGGGTTTCATGGTTAGCAAAGCAGATCCTCTACTCTTCATCCAGAGGAATCATTGAGAGTTTTATACCTTTATGTATATGTAGATAATGTAATACAAATAGGTCATTATGTTGAAGTCATTGGAGGATCGAGCTACAAATGGAGGAACTCAAGTTCAGTGACCTAGGCCAACTCACATCCTTCCTACAATTGGGAAGCTATGTATAGAGAAAGGGATATGTATCTCACTTAAAGAAAATACATCAAGGATATGCTATGCAAGTTCAAGATTGAGAATTCTATGGTTGTAGGTACACACACGGAGATGAACTTGATGCTAAGTGCTTATGAAGGAGAGAGACTTGAAGAAATAGCAAGCTATCAAAAATTTACACATACTCCTATGAAACCACACATGGAAGCAGCTAAGAGAATACTCAAGTCTTTAAAGGGAACCGTAAATGAAGTACTATATTAACCATATACATCTCATATAGATATAAAAATATTCTCTGGTGTGATTGGAGAAGTTCTAAAGATGACACACGAAGTACTTCAGATTATCTTACCTTTTCAAATACACAGCTCATTTCATAGTCATACTAGAAGCAACCCACTATTTCACTTTGATCAATAGAAGATAAATATAGAGGATTCAATGCAATGTAGGAAGACATGTGGATCATGGCTACTCACATTAAGGTCTCAAGTCTTCTACTCCTCATTTTTTTGGAGATAAAATAAGCTCACTTCATATTGTAGCTAATTCAATTTATCATATTAGGTCCAAACAAAGAGGTCCATGATCACTATGTTAGCAAGGTGATTGAACTCTCATACATGCCCACTCAACAACAATGTGCAGATATGAGGACCAAAACATTGGATGGAATAAACTTAAATAGGTTCAAAGCTATGACTGGACTTCATGAAGTATTGGAGGATTAAAGACTCAAGCACCACTCGAGGAGTGGTTGGTGCATGAAGGAAGCCTAAGTGCTTCACAAATGCACATTGGATTTCTCTTGATTTATGAAGCATAAATATACATTCATTGCAATATATGCTTTTAAAGTTTCAAAGGTTAAACATTTAGTTTTATTTTAGAAAAAGGTAAAAGAGGTAAAGGGATATATTCTTATAGAGCTAGTGGGAGCCAAAAACTAGGAATCCGTTTCAATTCAAATATCAAAATCATCACCAAAAAGTTAGGATCCCTTTTAGATTGAATTTCTAACATTTAGAAAGACACATTGTATATATACACAATAAATTTGAGATCGTCACATTCATTTTGAGTGAGCTTAATCTTACCTTAAAGCTCGAGAAGTCTGCTACACCCTCTTGTCACCATATGTCCATTAAGAATACATTTTATACTTCATTATCATTGGTATATGAATCTTTGTTTACTCTTACAATACATTGAGCAACTCTATCAAGTTCTCTAAGTCATTTCTCTGTGTAGTACTCATTGTTGAGTCCATCAAATGTATTAGGACTTTACTAAGATTTCTCCAATGTTCCATAACTATTAAATGCATAGATCTTGAGCTATGAGTGAATCTATGAGATAGGGTCTTCGGATCATCTTCTTCCTCAAAAATTGAGATTACCTTGTTGAATTCTTAAGCATACGTCTTTGATTATAGTCCTCCTAAATTCATGAAATGACTTGGTAAAGCTTGCTTAACTCTTCATTTGAAATTTTTCAAAAGGTCTTGTGTCAATTGCTACTAGGCTATGACCTTTGATTAAAACACTAAAATAGAAGGTTTTCTAAAGGTTCTTTATGCTCAAAAGTTATCTCTTTTGACATAGAGTTTTGGGAATGATACTCCAAAGTACTATAGTGAACTAAATGCATATATTGGAAAACAGCGAGTCATAACAAACGAGAACTATGTCGTAAAAAGAGAACACTCTCTTCAAAAATCAAGCAAATGGCAGCTTATGTTTGAGATTCCTTTATATCAGTATACATATATTACAAAAATGAGGTGAAAACATCTGATTTTTTGACATTTTTTGTCATTTTCTCATAAAAAAAGAGCTCAAAATGTAATCAAAATTTCACTATATAAGGCATTGACATGTCCAAAATCTATATGATAAGACATTGACATGTCCAAAATCTATATGATAAGACATTGACATGTCCAAAATCTATATGATAAGACATTGACATGTCCAAAATCTATATGATAAGACATTGACATGTCTAAAATCTATATAAAGAATGTAGAACTGAATAATTCTTATACAAAAATAACATTTTAGACATATTTTTAATGGGTGGATAGCTGATTGTTATTCAAAATTGCTACAAAACATGGTTTCATTAACCAAACTACTTCGAGGCATTTACATAAGCACTAAAAATGTTAGAGAGCTTCAATGCAACATAGTAAACTCTTCTTGTTTGCCTATGATTTCCTGTACCACATACATCTGGAAACTTTTGTTTTATCATGTTGATGGTTGCTTTCCTCAAGTGACCTGTTTTTGTCAACGAAAAATCATAAACAAGAATATCTACATCATCCATTTTAAGAGTGGATGTGCTTCGAATATTCTTTTTCTTTCTTGAACCTGTTCGTTTAGTATCACACACCATTTCTAAGTTATATTTACCTGTGAATGCATTACTACTTTTAGTGTAATACCAATGCACCATCAAAGCCTCTATTCTTCTCTGATCAATATCTTTAGTTATCTCTAAAACCTTTGCAATCCAAAATGGTCTTGTAGCCTCATCACCATCAATAAGTATTGCAATAAGTGTTCCAGCATTTATCTCTATTAAATTTCCTTGCCATCTTGCTTCTGCCTGTTTTGTCATCCTTGGGCCTACATAAATATTTCTTTCTGGTGGATGTATAAAACTTTGAAGTGCATCTGCATTACATGCTTGGGCCACATTCACGGATCTTTGTGTACAAAAATCCCATGTGAATGGAACATCAATTGGCCAGTGACCTTCAATTGTATACTGTATAATCTCTTCTTGATGATTGAAAAAGTCCTCCCACCAAGATACATCTTGATCTCCAGCATATTTTTTTGCACGCTCAATATGTCTCTTCTTTTCAATGAGTGCATGCATCCAGCTTTTACTTTGATCAACCACATTTCCACATCTTTCTGTATTTTTTTTATCTTCATATGGTGATTGTTCTGCACCATACATTGTAGACAAATTAGGCACCTGCAATAAGAATCTACATCCCTCTTTAGGCTCCCACCCAAGAGAAGATGAATACTGATTTGCAAATAAAAGGGTTATTTCATCAACCCTCCTCATCAAGAATACATGGTTGAAACTAATATTGTGCAATGGAGCCAAAACCTTAGCACTGTTATCAAGGCCCATTGAGCAAAAGTGCATAAAGTCATAAATCTGTGTGAGGTGTTGAACTTCTGGTTTTGGAGTATATGCTTCTGAAATCAGCTCAGATAAAATCGGAAGAGTAAAAGCATTGTTACGTGCCAACTTCTTAGAGAAAGTACTGAACATTTGATCAATGTGATCATGAGTGTGGCCAACCAGAAGGAAATTTACCTTAACCTTCTGAAATACCTGTTTTTCAACAAGCATGCTTAAATATCCAAAGACTGTAGAATTTTTATTCTCTCTTGCAGTATTATCAAGTTGCAAATATAGAGTTGGTGGCAAAGGACCCTTCCATGATTGCAAAACACGATGAATGATAGTAATTGTAAGGTTTGGATCATTATGCACATTCGGATATGTGAAGAAAACCTTGGACATTACAGTTCCATTGTATACCAAAGCACCAACCAAATGCATTTGCACAAGGACTTCATCTCCAATGTCCTTAGGGATGCGATAAAAATGTGGCAAACAAGTTTTCTTTTTATCCATACCATCGATCAACAAACACATATAACGCTCCGGATTTCTGAGTGCTTTACTTCGACGATGAATTGCGTTCTTTCTCTCTAAAGCTTGACTCTCACGATGGTTGTTAAGAAGGTTTTTAAAATTATTCTTTTCCTGTGGTGTTGTAGCCCCTTTTGCCATGTTTTTCAAAGTGGCGCAAACTGAACATTCACCCATTCTAACTTTACGAGGAATAGACACATTGTTAAACTCTTCCTTCCATAATCGAGTAAAGTGACGATACAACACATACTTCTCATTTCTATTTTCCATGTCTTCTCTATATATTTGAAATACCTCTCGACGAGTAAAGTTATCTGAAAAGTGCAACCTTCCAGTTGTAGGCATAACCTCACAATGCAAGCTAAAATAGTTCATCATCCAATTCATTGCATGACGTCCAACAGATCCTTTGGTCCCAACATGGAACGTATCCAAAATGAGATCCCCATTCAAAAGCCCTTGTTGAACCCTATGTATTCTAAAATTTCCCACACCCATTGCAATTTTAAATGCAGCCCTACAACATCGCATCCCTTGACTAAAGAAATATTCAAAAGCAACACGTGTTACTGACATGTTATCCTCAATCATTTGCATGCGAGAAACAAGGTATATATCCTAACTTTCACTATCTAAATGGAGGAATTTTTCTCTTAGGTGCTTTAGTTTCTTCATTCCTAAATTGTACAAACATTTCAAACCACAACAATGCTTCACAATATCCAATGCAATCTGTCTATCTCAAGTAAGAAATTTAAATCTTTTTTGACTTACTTCACGAGGCCTTCTTTTAAATCGTAGATTGAGCTTGCTTTGCTTTTCCGTTGCTCCACATGCACTTGAGTCAGAAGGGAGATCAATGGTTGGATTAGATGGGAGATCAAGAGGTGCATTTGGTTGAGCAGCATTGCACTGTGATTTGGATAACTTAAATGACTCAACAAAAAACATAGAATCATCAGCACGTTCTAAACCATAGGGATCATCACTTCTGTGGAAAGGGTCAACTGAGAACAATGAATCCGAAACTGTATCAATATGAGCAGAGGAAGCTGATGCCAAAGCATCCACTGAAAAGATTGAGCTCATCTTCACTGAGTTCACAGAAGACTGAAGATGAATGACCTTTTTAAATAAGTAGAAATCCGAGATCAAGTGAAGATGTCACATCAAATGTCACATCAAGAAGATATGAAATCAAAAGTTCATTAAAGTACATGAAATAACATTAAACATCAAATTACATCAAATCACTTAATTACTCAAATATACACTAATAAGGGAACCAAAGATTTGATTCACTTTTGAAAGATGAGATACATAGTTGATTTCTAACTAGATATGAGTCATTGAGTCTTAGCATTGTGAGTGAATCAAAATATATCCAAGTTGAGTTCCAACTGGATTAGATATTAAAATTTGGAGTAGTGCCATTGAAGACTATACAAGAAGAAATTTTACCTTTGGTTAAGATTTCAAGGAGTAGGTTTTATTGTGGTCTTGGCTAGATCTCAAAGAGGTAGATGAAAGTATATTAAAATAGAATTATGCGTAAAAGAGGTACATGGAAATGTATATGTAAGAATTATATGGAAAAGTATATGTAAGAATTATATGTAAGAATTAAGTATATGCTTGTTACAAATGATTTTCAAATGAATTTTGAATCTACGATTTTTTTGAACGTTGGATGCAAAGACAATGAGTGACGTTTGAAATTACCAAGCTATTTTGTTGAAATTACCAACATATTTTGTCGAAATTACCCTAGAGCTCTTTACTTGAACGTTTATTCATACATTGATTTTCCATTTCAACAATGTGTTACAAGACAAATGTGAATATGAACTGAAGTGAGAAGGATAACACTATAAAGATGTCATTAATCTCCCATATTCAACACAACTTAGACTTGAGTTTTTCCCAAGCAAGAGATTCTAAGAAACAATTTATACATGAGATTAGACATCCTCATGTACATACCATACTCTTGCCATTGAAGTGTAATTTCCATGCAAATGTATATAAATAGTTGCAAGGTTCTATGAATATTTCATTAAAGTGGAGGTGAAACAGCCTATTTGTGTGAGTGGTATTTCCTGGTTAGATAAGTTGACAGATATAGTTAGCAACTGGACTCATTCAGTTAGATCCAGTTAGTCTCTGGTTCAAGTTACCCAATTGCCTATAAATAGCAGAGGAGGAGATCATTCTCATTTTCAAAATCCACGAGCAAGAGAGAGCAACAGAGCACAGACAGCCATGGAGCACAGAGTGCAGCATACCAGCAAGGCAACTCTGATGGAGAAGAAGAATGTTGGCAAGAGTACCAAGAGGTAGACAAAATCATACCAAAAAAAAAGATTCTTAAAAGATTCCTTTTGTATGTTTGTGTAAATAGTCTACTTTCTAGGTTTTCATTTTTCTTAGCTCCTAAAATATAGATCCAATGAGGGTACAGCTCGATGCCTGGCATCGACTTGCACCCTCAAGTCGATGCCAGGCATCAACTTTTAGGTGCAAGTCGATGTCAGGCATCGACTTTTAGGTGCAAGTCGATGCTAGGCATCGACTTGAGGGTGCAAGTCGATGCGAGGCATCAACTTTTCGGTGCAAGTCGATGCCATGCATCGACTTGAGGGTGTAAGTCGATGCCTGGCATCGAGTTGTACCCTCAAGTCGATGCCTGGCATCGACTTGCACCTAAAAGTCGATGCCTGGCATCGACTTTCACCGTCAAGTCGATGCCTGGCATCGACTTGCACCTAAAAGTCGATGCCTGGCATCGACTTGCCTGGCATCGAATTTGGCCTGAAAGTCGATGCTAGGCATCGACTTGCACTTAAAAGTCGATGCGTGGCATCGACTTGGACCTTTGAAAAACACAATAACGTATGAGCTGATATTTCCAAGCACCTTCAGGGATGCGGAGTCCAAGAGTGAGAGGCCCTTCAAGAAGCTGAGAGTGACCATGAGCTCTGGTGATTAGCAACGTGACAAAGGCATTGGTCACCAAGCAAAACCAAAGAAAGTTATTGCATCCTTATCCTCTAAGAAGGCCAGCAACCCAGTTGGAATATCCTCTGGTGGACAGAGTAGCATCAAAATTCCTGAGGATGATACAACTATGAAGGATAGGTCGAGGGACACAGAGGTCTTAAGGACAGATCGTCCACTGCGAGACATGACAAATCTGGAGTGGTGCCTTCAGTATGTTGAAGAAAAGAATGCAGTCCTTCTTGTGTTCGCAGGGGCATATGGGAGAGGAAAGATCACGACAACACAGGGTTTTCAGTATGGCCTTGCGTACAAAAACCTGGATTATGAAGATGAGGATTCTGACAACCTCCTTTTCTTGGTAGCGACATCGAAAGGTTTAAGAAATGTTATATGCAAGATGGATTTCTTGTGCCGAGAGTGCTGTGTTCCAGATGGGCTTGCTGAGATATGCAGGGACTCAGTGAATCTTATCAAGGACTTGATGCCATGGATCCAGGGCAACATCATGCCAACACAACAAAAGATGACAACCCCTATAAAGGCAAGGGGTAAGCAGAGCGTGTAGAAAAAATTCTAGAAGAAAAAGAAGAGAATTGCAGTAGAGGAGTCTTCTGATTCAAGCTCTAGCTTTGAGGATATAATAGTTGCACCTGGTGGAGAGCTTGCCTCGAGTGTTCTTGGTACTGAGCAGAACAAGATGAGGGAGGACATAGCTAGAAGAAAAGTTGTGAAGAAGGGGCAGTTGTTCCACCTGCCAATCAATATCATCCATAGGCCACCAATAGATTGAGTCACAGGGAGGAGGCCCCTTGAGATCAGGGAGCCACACAATTTGCACTTGCAGAATCTTAAGAAGAAAATGAAAATAAATCCTCATGCTATTGTTGTGCCATTCCTTTTCATGGTGGATCCGAATGAGTGCAGCTCTGTGGAGGAGTTCAATGAGGGTTTGTTTGAGGATTATACTTATTATGTGATTGGAGGTTCACACTCTGCAGAGGCCCGTAGACAGCTAGTGAAGGAGCACCCTACCACATTCTTCCTTAGGTATGCAGAGTGCAAGATATATGCTGGTCTTACAACTGAGGAAGCCAAGCTTCTTGCTTGGTATCACAACAATGACAATGACTACAGGCAAAAAATGTCCTCCATAGAGAGAATTCGGTTCTTCCACCATGAATATGAAGATTGTCTCGTGAAGGAAGCTGGAAGAATACATCCCAATCTACGAAAGCAATGCCTTATTGAGGTTGGAATTGCACTGGATGAGAATAGAAAGTCTAAGGCTTTGAGGAAATATGATCCATGGTTTCAACTAGCATTCAGATCAGGTGAGATCTGGGATCTGTAGGATAAAATTCTCACAATGTGGGAGAACAAGGAGGTCAAGGGCCAAAAGCAACGGAAGTCGAGGCCAGACCCACAAGTTGATCTGAAGGGAAAGGGAAGGAAAGTTGACCTCTCAATTGAAGAGGCTCCTGAGGACATGAAGCTGACACCATGGAGGGCCCTTCAAGGAATCAAGGATGATACATTGATTATATCAACTTTGTCAAGGGTAATCTCCAAGGAGTTAAGCCTGGAGGAGATGGTGACTGAGCTCAATAAGTATGTATGTTATTCTAACCTAGTCTCTTTTTGATTTCTGTGACTGTAGTCATAAAGTATACATGAAGATTCAGGAGGTGATGATGAAGAGGCTGGGTTGCTTTTCTTGGACAGAGGTCCAAGCAGACTATCCAACCACATCATCCTACAAAGCTTTATCAGAATATTTTATCCTGTTTCGTGATTGGGTAGGTTCTCTTTCTGAGGTTATGCCTGGTTTGCCATTAGGTTAGATGCCTTGATTCACCTAACCAATTTGATGCGAGGCTTTTAGTAGGAATTCGATGCCTGGCATCGACTTACTGCTAAATTTGATGCCTAGCATCGACTTGCTGCCAAAAGTCGATGCCTCGCATCGACTTGGGGGCATAAGTCGATGCCTGGCATCGACTTGGGGGCATAAGTCGACGCCTGGCATCGACCTCGTGGCATAAATCGATGCCAGGCATCGACTTATGTCCCAAAGTCAATGTCAAGCATTGACTTTCAGTAGAAAGTCGATGCCTGGCATCTACCCACACACGAAATCGATGCCATGCATCGATTCCTTATGTTTTTTTTGTTGTATTGAAGAGCTCATTTAATTGTCTTTCCACTTTTTTTTGCAAAAACCAAAGAAAAGTAAGTCTGCAAAGCTACTAGATGATTGCCCCCCTGCATTCCTGGCTCACATTCAAAGAGCAAGGCATGAGAAATCTAGACTGAAAGCCAAGGAGATGGATTTTGATGATGAACCTTATCTGAAATGTTTCTCTAATCCCCTAGACCCTCTTAGGCCTGTATATTACAATGTATTCTGTAGTGATGTAAATAACATTTGTTCTGTTGTGCCTAGAAAGCATTTCTCCCTTCTCATAGCAGAAAACATACACTATGGATTTAGGATGTTGGGATCAGTTAATGATGATGAACCCTTCAAACACCCTCAGATTCGGAAGATGGTCACTGATTTTGCAGAGTTGACTATGTCTCCTCTTTGGAGGATAGTAATTTTCCATAGCAGAGACCAGTCTTTCTCTGTTTCAAGTGCTCTGAAGGCAAGATGTCATGCTATGGAGTGCCTCACGTGGTAAGTAATCTTCTTTCTATCTCCATGGCTTTAATGATGCTCTGTGACTCATAGTTCTTGTTGGCAGGGTGAAGACAAACGTCAATCACACTCCTTTGCATAGGTTTGTGAGCTCCACTGAATGCATTACAGTTGGCTATTATGATGAAGTAAGCAAAAGGAGAGTCAGGGAGCATTGCAATGAGAATGGGATCTCAAATGTGCTCATGTTCCCAGCCGTTACCAAGAAACTTCGTCATGTAGCTTGGGACATGACATTGGTTAACCCCTATCAGAAGCCACAAAAGCTCATAATGAGATTGCTTCAACTATTCTCCAATGATGATGACTGGGTCCTAGACCTTTTTTTGGGCACAGGTAATTTCAATTTTAACAATTTTCATTAGTCATCATGTTGATTGAGGCCTCTTAGTGGTTTTCTGCTATTTCAGGAACGACTCTGGCTTGCTCCTTAAGGATGTTCAGGCACTGCATAGCTGTGGAGAAGGATGATGCTCAAGTGAGCTTCATTAGAATGAGAATCAATGGGCTGAATGAATGCCCAGATGAAGACCAAGAGGTTGGAAGGAAGCACATTGCAGACACGGAGAGATTCCAACCAGCTTCAAGCGAGCCTGTTCCCCCACTTGCAGATGAACCGGGGGACATGGCTGACCTTGAAGAGCCAATCTTGGAGCAAGAGAGGCAGGATATGTGTTCTAATGTTCTAGAGGATCCCATTATGCTTGAGCTTGAGGAAAGCTATGATCAGCTTCTATTGTAGATTCAATTACTCTTGTATTAAAACACATGAAATGTAAAACATCATTTTAATAGAAATATAATGTCGAGTTATGCTTCCACTTTGTGTTCAGCTTGATTTATCTTGAGCATTTCTCTGATCATGTGTGAATGTTTCTTAGTATAATTTTGTTGATTATAATCTTCTCTTGGGAATGCTTTTTTGAAGTGTATTTCATATTCTGTGAATATGGCCCAACATTCAATGAGGATCTTAACTATACAAAGGGGATGATCTTAATTGCCTTGTTAAAATGTTCCGATTTTTGCAACACATGTACTCTGATTTTTGAGTAGCTTTTAATGAGCTATAATCTGTGCTTGTTGAGGTTATAGATGTAATGAAGGAGCTTCCCGAACTCTTACTTGTACCTTCAACTCTAATCTCTTGTCAAAGATCATGATGTGGGATTCTTGATCATGCTGAACAACTAGTTTTCATGGCAACAAGTATTTTATTATATCTATCTTGACTACTTGGGATATGAGATCAAGCTTCTAGTGACAATATTTACAAGCAAGAACAAGTGATGCTTTCTAGATATTGTAAAATGCCCACTTTATTGCTTGATATCATGGTCTTTAGGTAAAAAGGAATAGAGAACATGTCTTTGTTCTCCTTTGTTGTGACTCAGTGTTGGAAGCTTACAAAATCTATTAAGGTTCTCTGAAGTTATTAAGGCTTGTCTAGGATGGACTTCAAAAATTATGAAATTTGGTAGGTAGGTACTTCTAACACTCCTCAAGCTCGAGGACTCCTAAACTAGAAAACAAATATAGAGTTTCATCTAAAAAATTGATCGACCTAATTTCCAACTCTTTGTTGACTCCCTTGTTTGCATATTCCTCATTGTTCTTCTCTTCATCCTTGCTCCCTCTGCCTTCCTTGTCTCAAGATACTTTGGATTGTAAGTCTATTTTGACTCCTCACATTGCTCCCTATAGTCACCATACAACATGAATCATACAACATCATAGATATATTCACCAAAATGTAGACATAGAAGAGTGCGCCACTTATTATTTTTTGCACACACAGTTCACTGAAGCTATTTGAGCCTCTCAGTTTCCATTAAGAAAAAACTCCAAAAATCTTCTATGATTCTTGTTTGCAATAGTTGAATTGGCTAGAACTTCCTCTATCGAGATCTAACCTCTGTCTGCATTTCATTTGGAAAATATATCATATGCTTTTGAAACTTTCATACAATCTACCACGACATCCACCCCCTCTGAACTTGGGTGGTCTCCAGACGCATCACCACCAATTTTGTATTTGCAAGTCTCTACAAAATCCAAAGTGTAGGTATGAGAATCATGTGCATGGGCATACAAAATCATTTGGGCCTATGTATGGTCATGTAATGGACCCTATCGTATGCATACTTTACATGCATCGACAAACATCATGGTGCAATAAAAAAGGGTATGTGGTATTCGATGAGGAGGTTTCTCACTCATTCTAAAACTCAATCTTTCTTCATGAATTTACAATTCATTTAACGTGTAATTGGATGTATAAGTATGGGCTTCAAAAATCTGTGCACATAAATTATAAAGCATGTGTACTCTAGATGCAAACGTTCACAATCATGGTGAAAATAAGAAAACTATTCTCAAGATTTCTACTAAAAGACGTTCGCCACTCATAACTACACTCTCAACTTTATTTATAGTCCTTTTCTCATTTCCACTCATAACTCAACATACGCTTATCATGTGCAAATGGATGTACACCTACGGGAATTAAAACATGTGCTCTTTTGGAATTTAAAATATTCATACTTTAGATGCAATGCAACTAAAAATGGTGAAAAAAAACTTCAACTTTTAATCAAGATAGATAATGAAGAAGTCTTTCTCAACTCCATGCTTTGGTTACCTTCTCCATCATCACCACTCAACCAAGTCCTACACTCATGAAAATATAAACAAATAATGAAAAACATTTAAATAAAAATAACATTATATACATATGCAATCCATAAAAGAATTTCATGAAAGTCTATCTTTAATAGAATATGTACAAACAACTCAAAGATAGTAGCACTTTGTATGATCCACTCAAACTCAAAATCTTCAATCTGCTCTAGATCCGCACCTATACTCATAAACTCATAAGAGGTATCAAGAACATCATATTCAATAACATTATTTGAAAAAAATCATTCATTTTATCACTAGGTGCATTTATTTCAATTGGGCTGGTTTTAGAATTCTTGTCCACAATACAAAATTATCTTGAGCTAAAAGATTGTCATACATACCCATTGAAAATAGCCCTCCACAATTAATCAAACTCAACCATTCATCACATTCATCTTCATAATATACTTTTTCACATATGTCCAACTCTTCAACATGCAAAAGATTATGCTTGGGAGAAAATTCATCATGATTTTCATTCTCCTCTATATCAATCTCATGTCTTTCACCCTCTCCTACTTCTTGAGGAGTACTGGTAAGAATATCCTCAACTCGTGAAGAGTTCATATCCAGTGCCCCATCTTCCTCATTGGGGAAAGCCTTGACACTTGCTTCACTAGCTACTTCAAAACTCAAGTCAATAAGGCTCTCAACATCACTCAAGTTTGAGTGATCATATGAGTCAATCAAATTTTCTCTCCATACATCCTTTTGCTCTTCAATCAACTGATCATCTTCCACTTTTTCATCATCTCTATTAGTTTGATGCATGCATACCAAAACCACATCATCAAACTCGTTTCGTAATTTTTCATCATCTTCATTAATCTCACCGTGATATGTCTCTTTGTCTCTAGAAATGGAAATGGTTTCTTCACACAACTCCTCTCTTGTCTTCTCACCTTCGACTCTTGCATACTCTAGATCCACTTTAAATTGATGGGATTGGTTAAGGGACACAAGGTTGAATGCATGATCATTTTTTCCCTTCACAGTCTCATTCATATAAACTAGAGGTCTTGGAGTAGGCATTGGTAAAGTCTAAGTATACTAAGATCTATCTTGCACTATATGTGATCTCCATCTCTTGCATCTCAAGAGTATCGATATGGCCTTATGCACTCTACTTCATTCTTTGATCAATTCTAATGGCTCAGTCAAGTCTTTCAACATGTCACCTAACTCTAAGGTCAAATCAGGGTCTACACTCTTAATGAAGGGCTCTAGTTTTTCATGTTTCAAAGCAACTTGATCGTTATGGCTCAATTGATCAAATCACTCTGCAAGTTCTCAAAGTATCTCAATCATGTCAAGGCCTTGATTTGGAGTAGCCATCCACTCCCTAAATGCATGTTGTGTGGACACGGTTAAGTCCTTTAAGTAATACTCTTCTCTAAGCACATTTTGAAATTCTCTCCATGTGTGGGATCGCTCTTGAAGAGTATAAATGCTAGGTTTGAAACCGGGCATTACAATCCTTGAAAATTCACTAAGCTTCATAGAAGCACTCACACCATAGAAGTCCATTTAATGTCATAGACTTGCAAGAACTTGGTATCCTACCCTGTTTGTGTATGTGTCCTTTTGGCACTCACAGGCATCATTGATTGTCATCAAACCTAGCTTTGATACCAATATTGTGTTTGCATGGGTGACCTCCTTGCAGGTGTTCGTCTTCATGGGCATTTGTCCGCATGTCCTTCTGGCGCTCACATGCATCTTTGGTTGTCACATAATCCTAATAGGAGATGGTTGAACCATGCCTTAAAAGAGAGGATTATGAAGTAGTCCTTATCCGTGGCTTTTGTGGCTAATGGCTAGCCCATCATACTCCTAACTAGGAGGTTGTGACAAATCCACACTCTTTAGAAATTGCCTCTAGGGCTTGCATCACTTCATCGCTATTTGTGAAAATCCTCTCAGACTCATTCAACACTTGAAGTAAGCCTCTCAAGGTTTTATGTAAGAAAGTATTAATTCATAAGTTTCAATGTTTATGGATCAAGAACTTGCAAGTAATCCCAACGTCAGATTTTGAGCCATAAGAAACTAAAGGCATCAACGAGTTTAGCAAGTAAATTTGTAAACATCCATTCGTGAACATTTCATGCTTATTATTGAATTCCCGATTTAAGTAAATTCATGTTACAATTTATAAAAGTATCGAGTACTTAGTGCACACATATGAAAAACTATGCAGAGATGAAAAGGCAATCTCAAAGCCACTACACTTCTCCATGATAAACGCTCAAGACTCGCTTGCCAGCATGTCCAAAACTCCTCAAATATCTGCACATAAAGTACAAAGCATAGAAAATTATAAAGAACTTCGTTTTTCAATCAGTAACAAAACTATATTTTTATTTTCTGGTTCTGAAATTTCTGAAGCATGCCTTTAGATAGGCGTAACTATCCATGCCTTTACTACTAGCAACGAAGATAACATGGATAGTGAAAGCTCCATCATCGGATCGACTATTCCGGAAACGGAGTTGAAAACGGTGCCCAGTTCTTCTCAGCAGGAGGCATCCCGCAAAGGAAAACAACCTATGGAGTTACCGTGGAAAAGCCCCCACAAGAACCTATTGCTAACTCGGGATCCAATCCGAGCGAAAAAGAAAGATGAACCCAAGAAAAGAAAGGACAAAGCTCCCTCCCGCAAAGAGGGATTACTACGACAATGATCATCATCTCGTTAAATGCTAGAGGGCTAACCGACCCCTCAAGAGCGACCATCATTGGTCAATGGCTTCGCGACATTAGCCTAAACCCAGATTTTATATGTATCCAAGAGATTAAAATTGACGGAGAAGACCTCCAGAAACGGCTTAGACATGTCTCCTCGACCCATGTTTGGATTTCAACGGCGCATCAGCGGGGGTCCGGCGGAACGGTAATCGGTATCAATCAACTCTGGTTTGAAAAGCTCGAGAACTCCTTTGAAGATGAATGCCATCGATGGATTGCTGTTTCTTTCGGTGCTCCCTTTTGTTTTACTTTAGTCTCTTTGTATGCCCCCAATGGGGAGTTAGAGAGACTTAACACTTGGGCCTCCTTGGACTCGCTCCCCCACAACGTTGTGGTCGCGTTATGGAATTTATGCTAGCAAACTAAATCCAAAATAACACTTAGAAGCTCATTCAAGGTAAGTTTAAATTAATTAAACCATGTATATATGTTGGATATGTAGATGGATTGTGCCAGGAAAAGAGAAATCATCCAATTAAATTGATCCTCGTCAAGTGGCAATTGACAGAGGACATGATAGCAATACTATGATATCCAAGGAAATTTACTCTTGAATCTGGTTTTCATTGGCACACAAATGACTCTGCTTATATATGACTGTGATAGGTCATGTGTTTCTGTGTTTCCTACTCATGCATCAGATGTGCATGTGTTCAAAATGCATTGGGCAATCATGTATGAATAAATATATGATAATGTGTGTCGTTTGATGTGGATGTGAGTTACAAAGCATTTGCATGGAAGAATGTGTGTATATTTTGATATGTATTTGCACTCATGTGTGCCAATGCAAGCATTCGATTGCATGTCTTCTCATAATCACATGTTGATGTTTGTATAAATACTTCTAGAAAGGTAAATGCGCATGTATGTTCTAATATAATAGATATGCATGTGAATGTGAATGCTTCGTTCTTCCATTAAAAAGGGAAAGAAGAGCTACGTGGATATGTGGCAGATTTTCTTTGCTTCTAGTATGAACAGGGATTTCGTAATCTGCGAAAAAGGGTCGATTTGAGATATTATCGCGGTCTGGATCATTTCTTCGGACGGAAAGTAATGGAACGTGGAGGTGGCTGCTCGACAGAGGGGAAAAAGTCTGCAGATCCATGTGGGTTTGCAGGAGCATAAAAAGAATTGTTTTCATTGAAGATAGGCATCATGTTGTTTGTCACGAGTTCATATATACAGAGATCGAAATCCGCTGTAGGCATGGGAAGCTGAACAGAGCAATTCATACTCTTTCCCAGGCAGCATGTGTGACGAGAAAGAAACCTACGCTTTGGGGGCGGCAGTCTTGAGGAGAGGAGGCTTTTCTATGAAAACGCAACGTCTGCAGCTCTATAGAATGATGACTGGGCTACACTCCATATGATATCGGGGGGGAAGGAGTGCAAACAAAAAGGGGAGAATCCATGGAAAACCTCACATTTCCATAGGCGGTGTGCAACGATCTTTAGCAAGTGGAGGGAGAGTTGTGAAAGGAAGCTGCCATCAGGAGGCTCTGGCTATAAGACATCGTGCTTAGTGAAGATTTCCACGACGTTTAGTGTGCAGATTGGAGAAGCAAACTGTTATAAAACAACGACGCACATCCGAAAGATTCTTTGATTTTGCCAAAACCACAGCAAAAAGGGCTTTTCGTGTCATACAGGATACGCACAATGTACGATCTGTATCTTTCCATCCTTGTGGTGATTTCCTACTGGCTGGAACTGACCACCCAACTCCTCATCTCTATTATGTGAATACGTTTCAATGCTACTTGTCTTCAACAGTACAAGATGGACAAGTTGAAGGTGCTATTAACCAGATTCGCTATGCCAGCAATGGTGGTATATATGTGACTGCTAGCAAAGATGGATGCATTCGCATTTGGGATGGTGTCTCTGCTTCTTGTGTGCATGTGATTGAGCAGGCACATAGTTCCTTAGAGGTCACTAGTGCAAATTTTACAAAGGACCAAAGGTTTATATTATCTTGTGGCAAAGATTCAATGGTGCGACTTTGGGACGTTGGAAGTGGCCAACAGGTGAAGCAGTATGGAGGGTCACAGCATGACCAAATGCGCTGTCAGGCAGTCTTCAATCACACTGAAGAATTCGTGCTCTGTATTGACGAATCAACTAGTGAGGTAGTTGTTTGGGATGCTTTGACTGGGGAGATTGCATCAAGGTTCCTCTCCAATCACAGTGGTGCCCCCAGATGGCTTGAACATTCTCCAAGTGAATCTGCATTCATTACATGTGGCAACGATCGCTCAGTGCGTTTCTGGATGGGAAAGAGATGCGAAAGTCCTGAAGATGTGATGAGGTGATTGGTGGTTTGAAGTTTCTGCATATGTTTGATTTATCTATTCTTTCTGACAATGGTGCATTTGTGGATGAAGTTGTCCTCACATGAACATGAAGCTTGTAACAGATAATTAGTACGCAAATGTAGGAAAGAATGGTGTCATTCATAATGCAGACATTATGTCCCTCTTTTCCCCATAGATGCTTGCTCACATAGATTTTTTTTAGTGTAAGTAAATTCACGGTTGTCTTTATATCTAAACAGATATATGCATGCCTGTGTATATATAAATACATTTTTTTTTAAACACCAGTACTTCATGCATACTCAAACCTATGAAAATCTGGGTCTCTATTGACATGTGCATAGATAGACGGGTGAATACTTTCAAGATGCATGCACACATATACACGTGAGAATGTGGGTTCATATGGATACATGCATACATGTGACATGCACGAGGAGAGAGGAGGAGGTTACAGTTGAATTCATGAATCTATACAGGTGGTTATATAGACATACCTACAGGTTGTGATTGATAGCTGCTGCATGGATGGGTGATTTATCACTCACATTGCAAGCATGCATATTTTAATGCAAAGAGAGAAACTTAACGGCAATTTTTCTTGATTTTCATGGTTTATTACTGGTATTTTTTTTTTGGCTTAATTTTTGCGCTTCTTCAGTTTGTCTGTCAACTCAAACAATCCAGAGCAATTTGTATCGGCTCATGTGATAGAACAACACAGCTTTGGGATTTACATTGTCCTGGGAGAGCACAACAGATTTACTGGGGTCATGAGGCAGATGTGAATTCAGTGCAATTCTTTCTGGATGGTCCTCTATTTGAGACACGATCTGAAGATGGCACATGCAGAATTTTCGATACCCGCACTGGTCATGAGCTGCAGCAATACAAACATCCTGATCAGATTGTAGAAGCAAACTCAATAGCATTTTCGCATTCTGGTCGTCTACTTTTTTTTGCAGCATATTCGAATGCTGACTGTTATGTTTGGGACACATTAACAGCTAAGATAATTGCTAATATGAAGAACCTAACTCATGCTCATATACAACGCATAAGCTGCTTAGGATTTGCATCAGATGGAGCATTATGCACTGGAAGCTGGGATCAAGCTCTAAAGATCTGGGCTAATGATCATCAGAAAAATGGAGTTTAATATGTGCTCTTTATAACGTGAGGATATTGTGGCATAGTTATAGAGATAAGCAACATTCTGTATTGTATCAAGTTCTTTGACCCTATATTGTATCACTAATACCATTCAGTGAAAAGAAAATTTCGCTGCATCTACAAGTGCAATGTTGCTTGTCCTTTTCTTCTTAGGATGTAAAATCCTTTTCCTTCAGAGTGCTGTTTAAGTTAGCTTCCTTTGGACTTGTGTGAATTCTCGACCCTCCTTTGGCGAACCCGACGACATACCTGGTGAACCCGACGTGAAAGGAGGGGGTGAATAAAGTATCGAACTAGTTTACTGAAGAATAGAGTTAGCATTCAAAAATTGAGCGATCTAGCACATTAGACATGGAAGATCTCCTCGCTCAATTCATACGCTTTCATGAAGAGGATCGGCGTCAAAAAGCCATCCAATCGCTTAATGACCGTTTAATCAGGCGATATGGATTTTTCAATGGCAAAAATATATCTAGATTTTGTAAAGAGTATGAACTCGAGTCAAAGTACCTAGGTGTTGGATTAAGTCCGATGACGGAAAAAGAATTATGTGAAAACTTTATCTATGTGTCGGATTACGACGTGCGAGACCAAATAATGCAAATAAATCAAACGACATGGTCTCGATACAAAGCGACACTTCTTAGGCAGTTTATGCTAGAAGACCTTGATAAAGTAACTCGTAGATCTTTCTTGAGGTGGGTTCATATACCCAAAGACCAGCCGATTCTCGAGATCAAAGAAGAGTTTGAGCGACAATATGATGATCTTTCTGAGCACGATAAGAGGTGCATAAGTCATGAAAGGGTGTCGTTGTTTCTTCGAACAATCGACGTTAAAGCCAGAGAGGAGTTAATTCCACTTCTACAAGATATAGACTCCGACTCAGGGCTCACAGAGGATTGGACGCTTGTCCATGAAGCTGTGATGAGATATGTGAAGAAACAACAAACAATAGAAAAATTTTTAAACGATTGGCAAGCTGACATTTATGCAAATGAAGAAGATACACAAATTCCATGCATTTCAGAAACTAAAAATAATTTGCAATTCTATAGAATAATAGAAACCCAAGCTGGGCATAAAGAATATATGCATGAAATACACGTACATGCTTATGAAGGGGATCACTATAAAGAACCTATAAACATAAGTGATGCAATCTCTGAGGATTCAAGGTACCAAGAGCCTGTAGATACTTTGATTACATCTACAAATACTGTATATGCAAAAACCCCAATGATGGGAGGAGCAAAGGAATATACGGAAGCTAAACAAAACAAAATCAAACCAATATCAAACATACAACAAAACAAAAATAAACAAAACACACCAAGAAACCAACATGAGGCTTCCTATAATCTGATAGACTCCTCGCTTCTAAGGGATGATAATCAAACAAACAAAGAGGCAAGATATGATAATAACCAAGATTTAAAGATATCTACCGGAAGTCGAGGTAATCAGAAAGGGATTGCAAATGAAATAACTCAAAATAATCCAGTGAATCCATGTGATGATCAAGCACAGGATGGTTCCTTAAAAGACGAAATCAAGCAATACTTGAACTATTTGATACCATCTAAGAGTGAAACATCTCTTGAAGCATATGATTCAAAAATGAATCATGGCCAAATGACTAATTTGTATGAAGAGAATGCAAGGGAGCATGATGCTAATCAGGAGGGCATGCAAATTATGAGTCCTCTAAAGAATGGTATGTATGCTGATGGTGAAAAGCATGATGCTAAGCCTACTAATTGTTTAGATCAAGATCAAGAATGTGAAAAACTCTTGAGTGATACCACATTAAATGAGTCGTTAGAGGTACAAGAGAGTGATCTGAATTATAGGTGTGAGAATGAGTTGTTGATTGAGCTTCAATATAATGATATGTATGTGAACGATATTGTACTCCATGAAGAAGGACATATGAATGATCATGAGAGCAATGAGGATACTCCACTGATTACTCCTCTTTACATTGATATGTATGTTAAGAATGATCATGTTGAGTTGAGTTCATATATCAAAGAAATCAAGCATGAAGTGGAAGATACAACGTTTAATGAGATGTATGATAAATATGATGTGTGCATAACATCAAAAGATATTGAATGTGAAACCGTTGAGTCAAATATTTGCATTGATGAAGCTAGATATAAATGTTACCAGATGGATGAAGTTTCAATTGACTCAAGCGTCTATGATGAGATATTCAAGTATGAAGTATTTGAGCAAGATTCAATGATAAAAGAAATGTATGAGGAGTGTGGCAAAAACACATCCTCTAAAGATAATAAACAAGAAATAATTGAGATAGATAAAGAATCTGATGATGGCATCTTGAATAGGAAAACTGATTTGACATCAAATTACATGTATATCTTTGAAAAGGATCAGGAGAATATAGATGAATGTAGATTTTCCAATGAATCTTACTTGGAGAAGCAAGAATTTAGTGACTTAGATGATCAAGATTTTCTTGATTGTGATGATATTGAGTTTCTTCATGATAATGGGCAAATGAATCTGGAAAAAGAAGAAGATGAGGAGTTCTTGGAGAGATTAGAGATAGAAGCAGATTCTATAATTTGTAGCACTCAAGTAAGGAGGGATTATGATAGACTGAATCACGAAAATGAACATAATTTGCAGTCAAAGAATGATGAACCTTCCTATTCAGAGTATAAATCTTATGAATGTATTCAAAACCTTAATTGCAATGAAGAAGAAAGATTGGATAATCATAATGGAAATGATGAAATCCTTTTAAATTATTTCATTCCTAAAATGGATCAAAACATATGCATGATGGATTTGTTTGATGATGTTTTAAACACTCCAAATTTCAAAAATCTATATACATATGCTCATTTATCGTGTGCATCTTCATATGATGCATTGGAGGGAGTTGTGAATAAAGGCAACTATGCTCAAATAATTGAATCATGGATGTTTGAATTTTCAAAAAGCTATGTATGCCAGTCAAGCCTACAAGGAATGGACGAGCAAATGAAATGGCTTGTCCACATATCTAACTTGTTTAAGAATGCTACCTTGATTGATGCAGTTCAGAGATGGCTTCTTTTCAAGCACAGTTTCTTTGGTGAGTATGTTTTAAAGAAGGTGAGATTGAAGGAAGAATTTTTTTTCAATAAAATTCCATAAAGCTTAAAGGAATGTTTTTGTAAATAGGAATGTATATATCTTATGTTTTTGCTTTGATTTGAAGAAAGACACAGGAATCAAATCAATACATTGAAGATAGCGACTCAGAATGAAACAAGAAGAGGAGATTGGATGCGACCAGCTCAAGCGGCTTCTGACTTCATACTGGTGAGATGTTATCACTTCAGTTTTTTCTTCTCTCTTGTATATGTGTATATAAAAAGACTACATGATTAAGCATATAATGCATATAGAAATGTTTAAATCAGAAAATTAAGTAGACCAAAGATCTCGTGCCACTAATTAGATTACATGTAATGTATAAGGACCAGGATTATATGAGGAAGATTAGAAGATGGACTAGAACTTTCGAGAGCAAGACCTAGGAAGGTGAAGGGAAGACCTAGACTAAGTATCTGTATATAGTAGTGTTTACAAATACTTGATGAGTGAGACACTTTGACTTCTGCTCTTGATCTCTCATCTGACCTGATCTTCAGACAGATTATATCTTGAGAAAAGAATTCTTATACCAGCCAGCTTTCTATATGTATGTGTATGTGTTGTTGGGTGCTGCGATGAGCTAGTAGGCGGGTGGAACTACCCTGGTCGGGTGATCAGGGCCACGAGCTGACGCTAGTTGTGTCGTATGGCCTGACCTATATGTTGTTATGCGCTCATACGGGTTGATAGGCGGGTGGAGTCACTCTGACCGGGTGGTCAGAGCCACGAGCTGACGTTGATTTCGTATGAGGCTGACATTGTGCATCGTGCGCTATGTCGGGTCGGTAGATGGGTGGGCTAAACCTGGCCGGGTGGTCAGGTCCACGAATCGCATCCGATTTCGACATAGGCCGAAAAGTGTGGAAAAATAAATAAATAAAAAAAATAAAAGCAAAGATATAAAAGTTGAGCTGGGATAAAGAATTAAAATAAAGAAAAACAGAATAAAAACATGAGAAAAATAAGAAAAGGGTCTGAAGGGACTTCAGATGATAGAAGATCAATAGGGAAGCCAGAAGCGAGTTTCATAAATCAAGTTAGTGAAGACTGGTATATGCAAATGCTTCGGATAGGCTACTAGATCTGACCGGGTCGAGTTAACGAGAGAGCTAAGAAGTTTTCGATTTACTCATATGATTTCTACTCTAAGTGCATTAATGTATTCTGGTATGTTGTATGAGATGCTTTTGTCTACTTTCTTCTCTTAATTCATGGCAAGACTAATGCATTTTCAGGTTTCATGCATCAAGTTAAAATTTTCTTTAAGTTCTGTTTATATGCTATGACTGCTTGATCCTTGCTTGTGTTTGATGTTATGTATGCAGGTTGGTGCATCCGGAGGATGCACAGGTTCAGAGGGGGTGGATGTGGTCGCGTTATGGAATTTATGCTAGCAAACTAAATCCAAAATAACACTTAGAAGCTCATTCAAGGTAAGTTTAAATTAATTAAACCATGTATATATGTTGGATATGTAGATGGATTGTGCCAGGAAAAGAGAAATCATCCAATTAAATTGATCCTCGTCAAGTGGCAATTGACAGAGGACATGATAGCAATACTATGATATCCAAGGAAATTTACTCTTGAATCTGGTTTTCATTGGCACACAAATGACTCTGCTTATATATGACTGTGATAGGTCATGTGTTTCTGTGTTTCCTACTCATGCATCAGATGTGCATGTGTTCAAAATGCATTGGGCAATCATGTATGAATAAATATACGATAATGTGTGTCGTTTGATGTGGATGTGAGTTACAAAGCATTTGCATGGAAGAATGTGTGTATATTTTGATATGTATTTGCACTCATGTGTGCCAATGCAAGCATTCGATTGCATGTCTTCTCATAATCACATGTTGATGTTTGTATAAATACTTCTAGAAAGGTAAATGCGCATGTATGTTCTAATATAATAGATATGCATGTGAATGTGAATGCTTCGTTCTTCCATTAAAAAGGGAAAGAAGAGCTACGTGGATATGTGGCAGATTTTCTTTGCTTCTAGTATGAACAGGGATTTCGTAATCTGCGAAAAAGGGTCGATTTGAGATATTATCGCGGTCTGGATCATTTCTTCGGACGGAAAGTAATGGAACGTGGAGGTGGCTGCTCGACAGAGGGGAAAAAGTCTGCAGATCCATGTGGGTTTGCAGGAGCATAAAAAGAATTGTTTTCATTGAAGATAGGCATCATGTTGTTTGTCACGAGTTCATATATACAGAGATCGAAATCCGCTGTAGGCATGGGAAGCTGAACAGAGCAATTCATACTCTTTCCCAGGCAGCATGTGTGACGAGAAAGAAACCTACGCTTTGGGGGCGGCAGTCTTGAGGAGAGGAGGCTTTTCTATGAAAACGCAACGTCTGCAGCTCTATAGAATGATGACTGGGCTACACTCCATATGATATCGGGGGGGAAGGAGTGCAAACAAAAAGGGGAGAATCCATGGAAAACCTCACATTTCCATAGGCGGTGTGCAACGATCTTTAGCAAGTGGAGGGAGAGTTGTGAAAGGAAGCTGCCATCAGGAGGCTCTGGCTATAAGACATCGTGCTTAGTGAAGATTTCCACGACGTTTAGTGTGCAGATTGGAGAAGCAAACTGTTATAAAACAACGACGCACATCCGAAAGATTCTTTGATTTTGCCAAAACCACAGCAAAAAGGGCTTTTCGTGTCATACAGGATACGCACAATGTACGATCTGTATCTTTCCATCCTTGTGGTGATTTCCTACTAGCTGGAACTGACCACCCAACTCCTCATCTCTATGATGTGAATACGTTTCAATGCTACTTGTCTTCAACAGTACAAGATGGACAAGTTGAAGGTGCTATTAACCAGATTCGCTATGCCAGCAATGGTGGTATATATGTGACTGCTAGCAAAGATGGATGCATTCGCATTTGGGATGGTGTCTCTGCTTCTTGTGTGCATGTGATTGAGCAGGCACATAGTTCCTTAGAGGTAACTAGTGCAAATTTTACAAAGGACCAAAGGTTTATATTATCTTGTGGCAAAGATTCAATGGTGCGACTTTGGGACGTTGGAAGTGGCCAACAGGTGAAGCAGTATGGAGGGTCACAGCATGACCAAATGCGCTGTCAGGCAGTCTTCAATCACACTGAAGAATTCGTGCTCTGTATTGACGAATCAACTAGTGAGGTAGTTGTTTGGGATGCTTTGACTGGGGAGATTGCATCAAGGTTCCTCTCCAATCACAGTGGTGCCCCCAGATGGCTTGAACATTCTCCAAGTGAATCTGCATTCATTACATGTGGCAACGATCGCTCAGTGCGTTTCTGGATGGGAAAGAGATGCGAAAGTCCTGAAGATGTGATGAGGTGATTGGTGGTTTGAAGTTTCTGCATATGTTTGATTTATCTATTCTTTCTGACAATGGTGCATTTGTGGATGAAGTTGTCCTCACATGAACATGAAGCTTGTAACAGATAATTAGTACGCAAATGTAGGAAAGAATGGTGTCATTCATAATGCAGACATTATGTCCCTCTTTTCCCCATAGATGCTTGCTCACATAGATTTTTTTTAGTGTAAGTAAATTCACGGTTGTCTTTATATCTAAACAGATATATGCATGCCTGTGTATATATAAATACATTTTTTTTTAAACACCAGTACTTCATGCATACTCAAACCTATGAAAATCTGGGTCTCTATTGACATGTGCATAGATAGACGGGTGAATACTTTCAAGATGCATGCACACATATACACGTGAGAATGTGGGTTCATATGGATACATGCATACATGTGACATGCACGAGGAGAGAGGAGGAGGTTACAGTTGAATTCATGAATCTATACAGGTGGTTATATAGACATACCTACAGGTTGTGATTGATAGCTGCTGCATGGATGGGTGATTTATCACTCACATTGCAAGCATGCATATTTTAATGCAAAGAGAGAAACTTAACGGCAATTTTTCTTGATTTTCATGGTTTATTACTGGTATTTTTTTTTTGGCTTAATTTTTGCGCTTCTTCAGTTTGTCTGTCAACTCAAACAATCCAGAGCAATTTGTATCGGCTCATGTGATAGAACAGCACAGCTTTGGGATTTACATTGTCCTGGGAGAGCACAACAGATTTACTGGGGTCATGAGGCAGATGTGAATTCAGTGCAATTCTTTCTGGATGGTCCTCTATTTGAGACACGATCTGAAGATGGCACATGCAGAATTTTCGATACCCGCACTGGTCATGAGCTGCAGCAATACAAACATCCTGATCAGATTGTAGAAGCAAACTCAATAGCATTTTCGCATTCTGGTCGTCTACTTTTTTTTGCAGCATATTCGAATGCTGACTGTTATGTTTGGGACACATTAACAGCTAAGATAATTGCTAATATGAAGAACCTAACTCATGCTCATATACAACGCATAAGCTGCTTAGGATTTGCATCAGATGGAGCATTATGCACTGGAAGCTGGGATCAAGCTCTAAAGATCTGGGCTAATGATCATCAGAAAAATGGAGTTTAATATGTGCTCTTTATAACGTGAGGATATTGTGGCATAGTTATAGAGATAAGCAACGTTCTGTATTGTATCAAGTTCTTTGACCCTATATTGTATCACTAATACCATTCAGTGAAAAGAAAATTTCACTGCATCTACAAGTGCAATGTTGCTTGTCCTTTTCTTCTTAGGATGTAAAATCCTTTTCCTTCAGAGTGCTGTTTAAGTTAGCTTCCTTTGGACTTGTGTGAATTCTCGACCCTCCTTTGGCGAACCCGACGACAACGTGCTTATCTGTGGTGACTTCAACATGGTAGAGGACCCTACGGACAGATGGATGGGCAAGGGTAGGGTCATCGATAGTCGGGAGAAAGAAACGTCGGACAAAACTAAACTACACTTGGATTTGGTCGAATTCAAAGACTCGAAGGGCTTTTCTTGGTCAAATCTCCAAGCAGGCGAGGACCTGAGGAAAGCTAGACTTGATAGATGCTACATTTCCCAGAGTTTTACTCATCAGTGGGGCCACCCTTCCCTCTCGCAACGCACCGACCTCACCATCTCTGACAACTGTAATGTTGATTCGCTTTGTCTCTATAATGTTCAATAAATGTTCAATAAGTGGTAAACTACTTTTCACAACAATTGGTAACTAACAGAAAGTAAATCTCACCTTTTGCTCATGATTCGCTCACAATGACTATCTTTCCAAAACTCTTTTGTCATAAAAAAAAGAAAGAAAAAAAACAACGCAAAAAAGGTTTGACTACACCATTCATGTATGTTGACCATGCCATTGTCGATGTCAGATTTAACAGATATGTAAAAAAAACCACATTCACGAATGAAAAATATGACATGAACCATACAACATCATAGATATACTAACCAAAATGCAGGCGTGGAAGAGTGAGCCGCTTATTATTTTCTGTACACAGAGTTCACCGAATCTTCCCAAGCCTCTTAGTTTCTATTAAAAAAAAAACTCCCAAAATCCTCTGTGATTCTTCTTTGCCATGTCTGAAGAAATGGATGATGAAGAAGACATACCCCGTGGAAGACTTTATAACCCCTTCACAATCACATATCAATTGCCATTCATATGGAAGCATAAATCAACTCACTAAAGGCTATGTAAGGAAGCTTCATCTAGAACAACATTTAGAGGAAATTGGTGGAGATCAAATCTGCATGAAACCACTGCCACTTCATGTTCCTTCAAGTGGAGATCGTGAGCTGAATCCGTCATTAGCCTATCCCAATCTATAGGTGCTCGAACCTCTGGATATGGCATACATAATTGATCTCCTTGCAGAGCTTGTTCCAGTATGAAGAGATGTAGAAGATGTGTTGGCTTGGGGATGAATATTTCATAATGGTACTCCTAGAATCCTATTGAAGACATCTCTTTGAATGTCTACTTATAGCAAGCACTCGTGTATTTTATTCCTTCATGCCACGCATAAATAATGCTGACTAATGGTGTTTTATTCATGTCATAGAAAAGGTAAAAATTGCCTTGATTAAAGCCACGAGCTGATATGTACGGGGCTTTGACATTTTTTAATGTCTTTAAAACAACTTTCATGAGCTCAAATATTCTCATGCACATCTTGGCTACAACATCAGATACATTCTCGAGCCTTGGTGTTCGATGTTGTATCATTGATACCATGTATGGATCATAGGAGGTCCTCTTGGTGGAGTGAAGTATGGACATTTGATTCAATCTGAACATCCCTTGTTAGTGCTTACTTTGACACCGAATTGAGGTTATGGGCACCTACAAGGTACTATGGCATAACATGAGTCGTATATGATGTACAACGGAGCATCTCACCATGTCCTCATCATTTCAAGCTATGTTTCTCGTAATCTTGCTCTCTGATTTGATTGAAAGATAGTCCCTCTTTTAGCCCATTCTAGAAGATCAATAGGCTAAAACTGGGTTGTGAATATTGGTGTCTCTCCTACGAATCTCTTAATCTCGGCATTAAAGTTAGCTTGGAGCATGAAATATGGCATGTATTGCATTTCAAAAGTGGTGATCAGCCATGGGTGGAACATGTGATCTCCATGCAAGAAAGTAGTTTTCACATCCATTTGGGCTATTTGTAAGTCCTCCATTGACAGGAACCCAAGCAACATTCATAGGGCAGTCATCTTGGGCACTAGAGAGAATATTTCCTCCAAATCTACACCATGTTATGGCTTAAAACCCTTTGCAACAAGTCATGCTTTATACTTTGGAGAAGCACTATCTGATGTGAATTTCAACTTATATACCCATTTACATGGTAAAGCTATCCTACCCTTTGGCAAAGGTACTAAATCCCAAGCACCATTCTTTTGAATAGAATCCAACTCACTCTTAATGGCATGCTCCCACTTGACATGCTCCTTTGTCTGCATAGCTTCTTTGTAGCAAGAAGGCTCACCAACACTTGTTAGCACAATAAAATCCAAAATTGAAACATATCTATCATGTGGATGTGAGACATGTGCAAAGCGTCTCAATGGTTATTGAACTCGAACATTTGCAGACTGATATGATCGGAGATTCTCTTGAACATACCTATGTGCAACATTTTTTATGCATACTAACTAGAGGACTAGTAAACTCAAACACCACTCTTCTCACGTCAACCTCTTTCATGGGATGTTTATCTTACATTCATTGAAAACATTTCTTTGATCTATGGTCCAGCTTTTGTCTAACATTCTTGGGTACATGAATATATGGTTAACACCCAAAAACTCAAAGATGGTCATAATATGGTGGCTTCCCTGCCCATAACTCTTGTGCCACTTTCAAACATTTAAGAGTACTAGGTGAAAGGTTAATCACATGAACAATAGTTAATACTGCTTCTGCCCAAAAGCCTTGTGAAAGGTTTGCATAATGGAGCATAGAAACTACTTTATCTTGAATAATTATATTCATCCTTTTAGCTACACCATATTTTATTGGAGTATAAGGAGTTGTAAACTCTTTACAAAGTCTTCTAGACTAACAAAAAAAGGTTGAATTCATGTGATGCATATGCACCCCCATTATCTGAACATAAAGCCTTCAATTTAGTTCCTTTTTTTAGTCTCAATTGAAGCAAGTAATTTTCTGAAAGTAGGGAGTAGCTCATCCTTTTCTTTGATAGGATATAACTAGACTTTTCTAGTAGCATCACCTATGAAAGTGACAAAGTAAATAGAACCACCTAATGACCTTGTGGGCGTAGGACCACACTGTTGTATATTATTAATGTATTAATATGTTTTTTTTGATGTTTCTGATATAGCAGCTGAAGGTTCATGAGGAGCGTGCAAGGCGTGAAAGGGCGGACATCAATAATCCGAATAATTATTATTTAGTTTGTAAATAAACCTGCGTAGAAGGTTCTATTGTTAGAAAAGTAATGGTTAGCATAAGGGTCATTGTAGACCGTAGTTTCTGTTATTGAAAGCAATGGCTCTCTGTAAAAGTTATCAACTTTTAGTTTCACGCCTACTTTTCGAAGCCGCCCTCTTGTAACCACTCTTTTCGACGTAATCAAAATTCCTATAAATACATGCACTCTGTGGACTGTCGAAACAGAGTGCATGGGGGGAGATTGCACCAATCTTGCGTTCAATCTTGTCTCTTGTTGCCTCTATTTTCTGTGTGTTTTCTGCGTCGACTAAGGCAAAGAACTTAGGCAATAACTTAGGCAATACATTGGCACCCAAGGCTCCCTTGGCGACCGTTGGCTACGCGCGAGACAATTTTAATTTTTGAGTGGTAATAGAGAGGTTTAGAGTCCCTAAGGTAGGAGGATTTGAACCCACAACCTCCTACTTTCAAGGGAAGTACTTTGACCACTCCACCATCTCTTGGAGTTGTACTCAAGTTCTCTCTCTTTCTTATTTATGGAAGGCGCTCGCGACGATTTCAAGGATGGACCCAACAAAGAATCAAGTGTATCTCTCACTCCGTAGGTCGGATTGAGGCGTGTAATATACCGATCGAGACACCAAGGTTGCAAACAAGAAGGTTCAATACACCAAGGTTGAGAGCAAGGGTCCAAGAGCACCATGTAGGATTACAGTAATTTACCCTTACCTGCGGCAACACTTGAACAACAACTAGAGCTCTTGCGGCATGAGCTTCAAGGAGCTCAGAACGAGATCCGACAACGTGAAGAAATCCTCCAAAGGATGCAAGCTGAGGAAGACAACCTTACGAGAGTAGTAAAAGCTATTGTGTCTGCCCAATCTGATGTTACTCATTCAAAGATTGGTAATAGAAACTACCAGTTTCTACGATTTGATGGCCGAAAGGATGGGCCTTTAGTACTTTCTTGGTTGTCGCAGTTTGATGATTTTTATACCGATGAAATGTATGCTGAAAGTGAAAAAGTTAAATTTGCCACTAACTATTTAGTAGGTAAAGCTCAACTCTGGTGGAATGTCCTGCGACACAGTACGGAGCGTCCAACAACTTGGAAGGCTTTTCAAGAAAACGTGAAGGATTCATTTCTTCCTCCTCAATACCATTTGCATGTTCGACGTGCATCGACGACCCTTACATGGAAGGAGGGTGATACGGTTACTACCTACACAGAGCGGTTCTGGCAAAATTTACTACTTGTACGAATGCTTGAAGATGTATCAGAGGATATCTTGCAACAGAAATACGAAGATGGTTTGGAGGTGGGTATCCAAGCTAAGCTTCACACCCTACGACCTACAACCCTCAACGAGGCTATATCTTTTGCTTATGATGCAGAAAAAGAATTCCAGTCCATAACCAAGTCACTCCGTCTACAACAACCACGTCCACGACCATTTCCTGTTAAACCTTCATTTCCTATGAAGCGTAATTTTAATGCCCCATCTTACCCTAGTTTTCCTCGTCCTCCACAATCCAATTATTTAACTCCATCCGTTGCTTCATCTTTCCAACCAACCAAACCACCTACCCTTCAAACTTCAGCAGTGAATGCCCAACAGAAGCGACCACGAATCACTTGCTGGAATTGTGGTAAACCTGGACATACAAAAATAAGGTGCAAATTGCAACCTCTTCATATGAAACCGGCTACAGCTCGATTGCATAACATGGAGGTCTATAATGAAGAAATTCCTCCTGTTTGGACAGAGGAATCACTGGAGAAGGATTTAAGTACCTTGGGTAACGATATCTCTCTACACTCTCTTCTTTGCATGCAGGGTACAATAAATAACAAACTAGTTAAAATTCTACATGACGATGGTAGTTCACATGACTTCATTTCACATTTATTAGTACAAGAACTTAAATTAAAAACGTTTCCTTCTTTGTATAAAGTGAAAGCTGCATTTCAAGGTAGTCGTTATAATGTAACACGAGAAGTGCAAGATGTTACGATTAGCATAGGCCCTTATGTTGATTCACGAACATTTTTAATTACACCTTTGCAATCTTATGATGTTATACTAGGTGTGCCTTTTCGTCACCATTATAATCCACGTATTGACTACCATACTCATACCTTTAAGTTTGCTTTCAAAGGTCAAATCATTACTTTGTCTGCACTGCATGATTTCCAGCCATTTCCATTGATTAGTCACACTCAAGTAAAGCGTGCATTTAGGAAAGGATTCAACTCATGCATTGTTTTTGTCAATGTCATCAATGATTATACTCATACACTTTCAGATGCATATAAACCTTTCATGAGTACTTATAAGGATTGTTTTATGCCTCAATATCCCTCTGAACTACCCCCATCTCGAGGATCCTTTGACCATAGCATAGACTTAGTCCCTGGTAGTTCTCCTCCTCATAAAGCACCTTATAGACATGGCCCACTACATCAAAAGGAAATACAAAATCAAGTAAAAGACCTACTACAAAAAGGACTTATAAGGCCTAGTTCTTCCCCATTTGGAGCACCAGTTCTCTTAGTAGAGAAGAAGAATAAAACTTATCGAATGTGCATTGATTATAGAGCCCTTAACAAGATCACGATCAAGAATAGATATCCCATTCCTCGAATAGATGATCTCTTAGATAAGTTACGAGGAGCTCGTGTCTTTAGTAAAATTGATCTTAAATCGGGTTACCATCAGATTCGTATGACACAAAGTGATATTTTTAGGACTGCATTTAGAACTCAAAATGGCCATTATGAATTTATGGTAATGCCCTTTGGACTTACTAATGCCCCTGCTACATTTGCACGAATGATGAACAATATTTTTCTTGATTACCAAGCTTTTGTTCTTGTATTTGATGACATACTTGTTTACAGTAAGAATGATAGTGAACATGAAAAGCATCTTGAAACAGTTTTTCATTTGTTACGAGAGAACACATTATATGCTAATCCTGAAAAGAGTTACTTCTTTCAATGTAAGCTAGAATATTTAGGACATATTATTTCAAGTGAAGGTGTGCATGTGGATCCGAAAAAGGTTAGAGTTATAGTAGAATGGCCAACACCACAATCAGTCAATGATGTTCGTTCTTTTCTTGGGTTGTCTAGTTTCTATAGGAAGTTTGTTCGAAATTTTTCTTATTTAGCATTGCCTCTTACTTTGTTGTTGAAAAAGAAAATAAAATTTGCATGGGGAATTACCCAACAACAATCCTTTGACAAACTTAAACATGCACTTTCACATGCACCTATTTTACAATTACCTGATTTCTCACAACCCTTTCATGTTGTTACTGATGCTAGTGGTTTAGGAATAGGTGTTGTTTTAATGCAAAATGACCATCCCATTGCATTTGAGAGTAGAAAGCTTAAGCCCTCCGAGCATAATTATAGTACGTATGATAAAGAATTGTTAGCAGTTGTGCATGCTTTGCGAATTTGGAAACACTATCTTATGGGCTCTGAAGTATTAATCAAAACCGATCAACGGGCTATTAAGCATTCATTAAGTCAGCCCTTAATCTCTGATAGGCATCTTAAGTGGGCATCATTCATTCAAAATTTCCAACCCATGATACAATATCAGCCTGGTAAAGCTAATGTTGTAGCGGATGCTCTTAGCCGTTTTCCTTCGCATTCTATTGTTTTTGAATAATATTTCTGCCATCCAAATTCATTCTTTTCAAGAAATGGTTTCCACTTATGCATCTGATTTGTATTTTTCACGTGCATGGCATGAATTCAACAATGATGCATCTTTATCTGATGAACATTATACATTTCATAATGGTTTTCTCTATTTTCAACATAGAATGTGCATAACCCAAGCTTTTAAAGATTTTGTCATTAAAGAAATGCATGAACCATCTTACATGGGTCATAGAGGCATACATAGCACTATTTCTGCTTGCAAAAATTTCTTCTTTTGGCCACACATGGAAAAAGACATTGCACATTATGTTTCTCAATGCATTGTATGTCAGCGTGTCAAACGTCATCATGGTAAACCATTTGGATTATTAATGCCACTTCCTATTCCAAATGAACCATGGGAACAAATCTCTATGGATTTTATCACAGGTCTTCCTATCACTTCATCACATAATAATATGATTTGGACAATAGTTGATAGGTTTAGTAAATATGCATATTTCATTCCATGTAGAAAAACTTTGACTGCACCTCAAGCTGCAAAATTATTCATTAAATGCATTTTTCCACATCATGGATTTCCTAAAGTAATGTTATCTGATCGTGATGTTAGGTTTTGTATCATTTTTGGGTTGCCTTATTTCAACATTTTGGTTCTAAAATAGATTTTAGTTCTGCATTTCATCCTGAAAGTAATGGAAAAAGTGAGGCTACAAATAGTACTATTCTTGATTTATTGCGTTGTTATTCATTAGATAATCCTAATAACTGGGATGAAAAGTTGCCATTGCTTCAATTTGCTTACAATAACACTACACACACCACTACTGGTCGTGCACCTTTTGAAATAGTTTTTGGTAAAAAGCTTCCCACTCCCATGTCCCTCACCCAAACCGACATTCCGATGGCTGATTCTATTGCTCAAGATCACGTTTCTATACTTCATGATGTTCACGAGCACATTAGGAAAAGTCAAGAGCGATATACACGGTATTATCAGTACTAAACGATTAGCCAAAGAATTCAAGGAAAATGATTTTGTATGGTTGCGAATAATTAAAAGACGTCTCAAAAATATTTTGCAGCATCCTAAAATTAAACTTGCACCATGCTATTATGGACCGTTTCGCATTCTCGAAAAAATTAATGATAATTCATTTCAATTAGATATTCCATCCCATTGGACTATACATAATTCTTTTCATATTAGTTTACTTAAACCCTTTAAAGGAACTTTACCACTTGCTCCACTTCTTGATGACCCTCCTTTGATTGAAGAACAATCTGAAATCTTAGTTCCTGAGAAAATCATTGATCATGATGTCACTACTACACGCACAGGTACTCAATATCATCGATATTTGGTTAAGTACAAAAATCACTCTATTGAAGAATGTCAATGGATACATAAAACACAATTAACACCTCATTATGATCACTTAATTTCTGCATATCATACACAAACACATTAATGTAACAGCTCCATGAACATTTCCATGCATGTATTTTTACATGGCACATGCCTATTTTCTTTATTCAGTGATGAAACATGTGACTGGCCATCCATGTTTATTATTTTATCAACTGAGGTTAGTTGTTTGTTCAACTGAGGGGTATGTTATACCTTATGGAATATGTTGAACAATGCATTGTTGGATTGAAATATCGAATAGCCAATGCATTGTTGGATTGAAATATCGAATAGCCAATGCATTGTTGGGTTGTAACATGAAATATGTTGGCCAATGCATTGTTGGATTGAAATATCAAATAGCCAATGCATTGTTGGATTGTAACATCAAATATGTTAGCCAATGCATTGTTGGATTGTAACAGTAACATGGAATATGTTGAACAATATATTGTAATTGTTAGTGTTAAATTATTTTATCAACTGAGGTCAGTTGCTTGTCAACTGAGAGGCATGTTGTATATTATTAATGTATTAATATGTTTTTTTTGATGTTTCTGATATAGCAGCTGAAGGTTCGTGAGGAGCGTGCAAGGCGTGAAAGGGCGGACATCAATAATCCGAATAGTTATTATTTAGTTTGTAAATAAACCTGCGTAGAAGGTTCTATTGTTAGAAAAGTAATGGTTAGCATAAGGGTCATTGTAGACCATAGTTTCTGTTATTGAAAGCAATGGCTTTCTGTAAAAGTTATCAACTTTTAGTTTCACGCCTACTTTTCGAAGCCGCCCTCTTGTAACCACTCTTTTCGACGTAATCAAAATTCCTATAAATACATGCACTCTGTGGACTATCGAAACAGAGTGCATGGGGGGAGATTGCACCCAATCTTGCGTTCAATCTTGTCTCTTGTTGCCTCTATTGTCTGTGTATTTTCTGCATCCGTAATCTCTGTATGCGCGTGAGCAAGATCCTGACAACACACACACATCTGTATGAACGAGATCTAAAGGCTGAATTGACGAGTCAATGTGCATCTTGTGCACATTCCTAGTTTCTTTCCATATTGACAATCACGTTGACCAATTGACATCAAACTACGTGATAATTGAGGTACATGGCATACATTATGCATACTAAATTTTGAACCACCAATGAACTACACAACCACATCTCCAATCCAAACAACATGAAATTGATAAGAATCACCAAGTCTCATAGTATTAAGAGACTTTTTTGCATACGTAGAGAACCGCTCTCTGTGTGGCATCACATGGAAAGAAGCACCAGAATCTAGTAGCCATGTGTGGGAAAGAGAATCATCCATAACAGCCTCAATGACACAATACTATCAAGTGTCAACACATCAGCATCATCATAAATAGCATTGATTTCTTCAATCTTCATAGTCAAAGTAGATGGTGCAATCAGTTGTTTAACATGTGCATCAACATTTTGCCATTTACCTTTAGCATTCTTTAATGCACAACAATCTTTTTTCATGTGTCCTTTCTTATGAAAGTAATGTCATTCGACATCCCTCTTCTTTGATTTACTTCTACTCTTATTTTGTTGACCATTCTTTTCCTTGTTCTTGCTCTTCCCACGTTCTTGATTCTTTCTTTGGTAAGAATCATGAATAGTATATGCATCTCCACTGTGAGTGCCAACCATAGATTTTCTATGAATCTCCTCACTCAAGAGTGCTCCACATAGGTCATCATAGAAAAGTTTACCACTAGGTGCACTAGTGCTAATAGCAATGCAAAATGTATCCCATGATGATGGCAAGCTCCATAACAACAAGACTAATTTCATTTCATTGTCCATGTCCATTTTTCTGAGCCTATAATTGAGAGGATATAGCATCAATCTCATTCAAATGAGCAACAACACTATTTGTGTCTTTCATGCAAAGTTCATATAACTTTCCCATCACATACACTTTATTTGATGTCGTTTCTTTTTTCATATGTATTGCATGAGTTCTACCAAAGCTCCTCCACACTTTCACAGTCAAATATTGTAAAGTAAACATTATCTGTTATGTGCAATCCAATGGTAGGGCTATCCATTTCATCCAACTCATCCCAATCATCTTGATCCATGTGACTAGGCTTCTTTGAGATTCCATTTACTAGCTTCCATTGCCTCCTCTAAATCAGCACATCTTTAATCTGATTTTTCCATAGAGAAACGTTTGTACCATCAAATTTTTGGATCTCAAAATGGTCTTTGACTTGCAAGTTATAGCTTCTTCTATGAAAATTGGCACTATACCTTTATCTACCAGATGTGCCGAAGATCTCTAATGCCATGATGATTAAGAACTGGCGAGAATGATAATGGAGTTAGAAGAGTCCAAACACCACTAAGGCTCAAAAAAGTATGTCCAAGTATCAAATTCTAGGAAAACGTATTAGAGCTTCCCAAGAGAAATGGATCAATTAGTAGTAATGACCAGTCAAAAGGATTTTGTGAGAGTATATGTGCTCACACCAATAAGTGTAACAAGGAGTAAATCGACCACTACATAGTTGACAAAAGAAAAATCTAGAAAACTTTTGCTAGGGTCTCCTATGCAAAATGAGCATATGACTAGTGTGAAATGCTCATAAAATGTAAAATCTGACATGTAAACCTACACAGACAATCACTTACTCCATTGCATATAATCAGTTAACCAAAAGAAGCCAACTTGGCTTATCGAGCACCTATGAACAACTAGCATGCACATGGCATGTCTATCGTGATGGAAAACAATGTCCATTGTGGCCTATCTATCTTGATGGATAGGTCTATCATGAGAGACTAGTCTGCCCTGATAGATAGCAGTCTATCATGCAATGGATAGTGGCTATCATTAATTGGTATCCTTCACAATGGATTTAAAGTTACACCAATGAGTTTTTGACCTAGGGGGTATCTATCATGATGGAAAACTCTATCGCAATAGAATATTCTATCGTGATAGATAACTATGTGTCACGATGGACAAACTATCCATCGTGGGGCTTTCTACCATACGTTGGTGATAGAAACTTGTCTATCATGATGGACATAGAAAATTGCACTTTTATAATAAACTTTATATTTCTGTAATGTGCATGTGGCATATGTCCTTATGGTGCACCTTGTTACCAACTATTGTGATTTGCTCTCTGTCATGATGGACAGAGACCTTCACCCTAGGGTGTGTGTGCATAGTGATATGGTACCTACTATAGCTGCTGCTGTTATTGTTGATGCCTGTTCGTGCTAGAAAAGCTCAAAAAACATGGAAAACATAACACAAAAACACTCTCTCTCACTCTCGCTCACAAGTGAAATGAGGGAAAAGCAAGGAAGGTGTAGATATGACCAAAGTGGAGAATTTTTTGCAAAGATGGAAATGAATGTAGGAGGTGAGTGGAGATGGTTATGGAGTAGAAAATTGAAGAAAAATTAACCAAATTACCTAATTTCCTACAAATCCAATGTCAAATATCTATGTCTTACCATCACATGCTCGTCCTCGAAGCTCACTCCTTCGCAAGGGCACAAAATGTGCTCTCACTCTAGCACAATGGTAAGTGCCAATGCAAGGAGATCCACCTCACAATTGTCAATACAAGGGTACATGAGGGTGGTATTGTTAGCAGTAGGAATGGATGACCACATTTTTGCAATTCACTTTGTAATAGGAAAGGGAAATTGTTTATACGGAGATCGCAATAGTTGTTGTAAGTCTAGAAATTCCAAAGTGTGGAACTATGTGAAGAGATTACGGAGAGGAGAATGATGTGGTACATTATGATGCAGTTTTCGGAAGTGTCTCTATGTAGAGTGGTGATTCCACTAAAATGAAGCTCTATATTACAAAACTCTGAAAGTCCAGAGTGTCATAATGGAATATAAAGGATTAAAAGTGTAAGCAAAGTCTGTTTATAATAAACAAGTGTTTCACATATATGTTTTCTCTGTTGATTATCTAATTCCAAAAGTTCTATCAATCTTTGTGTATTGCGAATACTCTAAAATCTATTAATGTATTAGGTAAGTTAAGGAACATAAATGTATGTTATGATTGTAGTCTTAAAGTCATAATCCCCATTCCCGTACCCTACCTTTTGAGAAGGTGCTACTCTGTTTGACACAGACATATCAGCCAATAAACATATGGTGACCACGATGGGATGGGGTTGGTTTTGAGATGCAGTTGTGCTTGAATTAATGTTGTTGGAGACCAGTAAAGAGTACCTGAAAAGTAATTATTGTCACGAGTACATGGATGAATTTATCAAGCAAACATTAACAACATTAAGTCTCAAAGATATTTCATTTACAAAAGCAGCTAGTATTTCGAAAGAATTGTTGTACTAGGTGGAGAACGATGTGGTATCTCAAAAAATCTTATAGAATTGGATATTTGAGTGGAGAAATAGCAAGTTAGCTAAAGCTTCATGGCAAGGGGAATTCAACAAAGCTGACTAGCAGAGCCAGTAGCACGAAGAAGAGTGCCTTGTGTATTTAGGCCAAAGTAGTGGTAGAGAACCCCAACTGGAGTTGGCTTTAGCCCTAGTTCCGTTTACTCAACTCAGTATCTTAAAAGAGTTTGAAGACATGATGGCACATCAAAATCCTCTTCTAGGGTTGAATTATACCCACTTTTATGGGCGACCAAATGAAGATTTGGATGTGCATGTATGTACATTCGATAATAGTATGTCTCCAACCATCAACATCTATAAGATGACAATCATATGACTTAGGGGTGCAAGCTATTGTGGCAAGAGATGCGGTTAAATGGATTATTGAGCACCCCCTAGACCATTTTTCATCGTATGATGAGTTAAAAGAGGCTTTCTTGGAACGATTCCGGACTGCCAAAAGTGTTTCATAATTGTATGCTACTCTAGAGTACATGATTTAGAAAGGGACAGTGTAACAATATGCATCGGACTTTCGATCCACGATGTGATAGTTCCTTGCAGATAAATTTTCCTTTGAAGACCTATTGTGGGAATTCTTCATGGATGGACTACAACTGGCTATAAAGGAAAACAATTACATGTACACATTGCAACAAACTTGAATGTTATATCAAATAATCGATCTAGCGATAAGAGTCAACCGCAAAATACAGCTGGCCGATCTAGGTTCTTAGAAGATCAACCCAACCATGAAGAAAAGCATTAATCAGGCTCCATAATTATATTGTCTACGCTATCTGAATGCAAGCCACATCACTACCAATTATGAACTCAATTCGGTATACTATGTTATTTGTAATAAGAATAATCACAATGTGGAGGAATGTAGGTTTAATGCAAAAAATACACTAGTGGCTTTGGCACAAGTGGAATCTTCCCCGTTGAAGGGTAGCTTGGTAGACTATAAACCTCTGGTTCAATCCAAGAAATGCATGGAGAGCAAAGATGTAAGACTATCCAGAGAAATGCACTATACAAACATACATCAGTTTTCGGATCATCATAAATTTTCATGCCCAAATTTTCAACAATATGGAAGAGGTAGTCGGTTCAAACCACATGGACTAGGCAAGTTTGGGAATCGACCTTTGCAGTGTCAATTCTGCCTATAGTACGGACATAGAAGGTTTGAATGTGTTATGGAATACCCCTCAAGAGGGATGTGAACCACCCCTAAGTTTGTAAATAGGTGGACTTACCACATGAGTGCCAAGTGGCACTCATGTGTGAGTCCATGTGGGGCATTCAGAGGGCCAAGAGAGAGAGAGAGAGTAATTGGTATCCATCGCGTGGCTGGGCGGCAATTCATTAAAGAAACTCCGTGCGCGTGTCTCTGTCAAGAGTCATCGAAAGTCGTGTAGAACGAATCCCAAAATTGGGGTGGAGCTCATCGGAGCAGGACTTCTGACATTGGTATCGGAGCCAGACGGCGAACGGGACAACCATCATCAAGAGCCGACGGCCCACAGGCGGCCCGCGATCAGAGAAGGCCCACAGGCGCAGAAAGTCACGCAGAGGCCCGAAGGCGTCCGCCAGCCCACGAGGGGGAGCTTTGCTCCTCCCTCCCCACTCCAAGATGACATAGAGCACTTATGCTCTTAGCTTTATAGGCTTCTCTTCCGACTGTTGCGCGCACCTATGGGATATCAAGCTCCATCGACATCAACTCAAACTTTTTTCGAAAAGGGCAGTAGATGAAGCTTTTCACTTCCCACCGGTGACATACCTCACTTCTCCGGACCATATCTTCTTCATACGATATCGGATTTCAAATATCTTGGTCACGTTTCGAAGCTACGTTTTCAAGCTTCGCTCAGAGACCATCGGTGTTGGATTTGGAAGAGATTTGCCCTACCAAAATCTCTCTGCAGCGCTTCAGCAGGAACTAGGCGGCCACTCCCGGGCCTAGTTTTTCTTCTTCCGGACTCCAAATCCAATTTTTTCACTTGGGATTGTCTCAAATTTTTGAAGTGCAGGTGCTGGACAACAATTTGTGGACTGGCGAGGATCGGAAAATTTCTGAAATTGTTCAGTTGCATTCAGTTTGCCCGTTTGAGGCTTTTCCTACGCACTTTTGGTGTTGTTTTGGATGGTTTATGGTGTCTAGAACCTCCCCGGACCAAGCGGACATTTCCAATTTTTTTTTGGGACTGGCGAGGACTTATAATCAGCGGCTTGAAGCATCAAGAACCACCTGGATTTAGCTTCCGCAACTTTACTTTGTATCAGGGAAGTGTTCTTGTGTTATATCTCTCTTCTTCTTGTATATTTTAACTCTACTTCCATTCATTTTCATACTCTCTAGTTAGCAAACGGGGGAAGGGTACTTAAACATGGAAAATAAAGGCAAACAATTAGTTGAGACCACTTCTCCACCTAGAGAGCAACTAGAGGATCAAGATGCTAGGATGGAAGAAGTAGAGTTAGGACAAGAAATAGAAGAGAACATAGAAGAAAAAGAGCCTTCACAGCAAGAGTATACTTATGAAGAGCTTATAGATGAATTTGTCACTTGTGACCAATTCATTGACTTGAAAGAGCAAACCCTCAAGTTAGAGAAAGATTTGGGTAGCATTACATCTCTTATACAGCAACTTAAGTCTCAAATGATCTCTCTTGAGACTAGTGTCACTTCTTTCCTAGCTAGGAAGGAAAGAGAGACTCCTACCATTCCTCTAGAGATTACTAGGAAAGAGACTTCTCTTCCTAGTAAATATAAAGGAGAGAGCTCTAGGGAAGCTCCCCTCCTGAAACACTTAAAACCACCAACCTTCACGGGGGATGACCGAGACAGGAATAAGGATGCAATCTACACTTTTTTACAAAAGTGGCAAGACTTGCATCAATTGAAGGGCACCCACCTGAGTATCGTGTGCTAGAGGCGAGTCTCTCCCTCGGCCCGCGTGCTTATAAGTGGTGGATGAGTCTTAAGGAGGCGAATTCTATCCCTAGTGACTGGACTCACTTTGAGACTCTTTTCCTAAAAGAGTTTCTTCCTGAAAATGAAGAGGAGAGGAATTGGGATGAGTGGGATAGAATTACTCAAAGAGGCAGGCCTCTTTCAGTTTATCTATCTCACTATAGAGAGATCACTTTGAAGCTTAAGGGTCTAGATGATTTTCAGAAGACCAGAGGGTTTGTTAGGGGCTTGGATAAAGCCATAAAGAGGGAAGTCAGGAGGAATGCGCCTAAGACGTTTGAGGAGGCGATCAAGTATGCACAGATATATGAGGACCATAACCGTCCTCAGTATACTCCTATGGAGACGGATCAGCCCCTTAAACCTCTTAGCACCACTAAATTTAAGAAAAAGTTGCCTTTTGGGAAAAACAAGGTTTTTATTAAAAAACAAAGATCACAAGGGCCTAAGTTATCCACAGACCAGTTTGAGAAGGCCAAAAGAGAGAACCTGTGTTTTAGGTGCCTATCCCCTAGTCACTCACAGTGGAACTGTCCACTCAAGAAGGGGGAAGAAAAGAAGAAAGGACCAGAGTCTAGTACGGCTCCTGAAAGGGGCAAAAAGGTGGTCCACCTGGTGCAGACCCTTCCCATTCATGGCAGCTCTAGCTGCAAGGGAGTGGAGGTGATGCATGAGGATATAGAGCACACGTGTTGTTTGACTCAGTCATTGTGGTCACCGCAGTTTGGACCACATGACTTGGTCAAGCTACATGGTAGTGTATACGGGACCAGGGTGCGAGTCATGATAGATGACTCTGCCACTCATAACTTCATAAACTATGCTTTGGTCAAGAAATTGAAGATTCCCCAACAGCCTAGTGCACATAAATACATTGTATCTATGATGCAAGGGCAAGATAAAAGAATATGGGATACTCTGGTATCCAATTTGGAAGTCAAGATGCAGGATTATACAGATCATATGGACTTCCAAATTATGAACATGGAGAGGACAGATCTAGTTTTAGGAAGAGAGTGGCTATGGGGGTTGGGAGATACACTTAAACGCAGCTATCAAAATAACACACTCGAGTTTGAAAAGAATGGAAGTACAGTTTATATTCAGGGAGAGAGAGATGTACCTAGTGCACCTCTCATCTCATCATTAGAGTTGTATAGTCTCTGTTGTTCACAGCATGTACAGGATATGTTTTTATTGTATAGTCATGATATGGAGCATTGTATAGACAGCTCATCTAATGTATATTTTCATGCTTTGAATGTAAATATGAACAGGACTTTCTACTATTCTTTTTTGCAAGAGTGTGTAGTTAAAAGTTTTAAGGATCTTATGTTTGAATTTAGAGATGTTTTTCCCACTGACTTACCTAGAGGGCTACCACCTGAGAGAGGGGACATTGACCATGCCATAGAAGTTGTTACTAACACTAACCCTATTTGTAGACCACCTTATAGGCTTAGTGTTTCTCAGCATGAGGAGGTTGAGAAGCAATTGCAGGATTATTTAGATAAAGGCTTCATCAAACCTAGTAACTCACCATGGGCATCGCCAATGCTCCTAGTTAAAAAGAAAGATGGCTCTATGAGACTATGTATAGATTATAGAGCACTTAATAAGGTAACTATCAAAAATAGATTTCCAATGCCTAGGTTGGAAGATCTATTTGATCAGTTACATCAAGCTAGGTATTTTACCAAGCTTGACCTTAGATCAGGATATCATCACATCAGGATTAGGGCAGAGGATGTCCCTAAGACTGCATTTAGGACTAGATATGGGCACTATGAGTTTTTGGTGATGCCTTTTGGTCTCACCAATGCTCCTGCCACTTTCATGAAACTCATGAATAGTGTTTTACGGCCTTATCTAGGACACTTTGTAGTAGACTTTTTAGATGACATTCTGATCTATAGTGCATCAGAACAGGAGCACTTGGAACACTTGAGAAAAGTATTTCAAGTGCTAAGGGAAAATTCGCTCTTTGCTAAGGAGTCAAAGTGTGAATTTTTCAAGACAGAGGTTAGGTACCTTGGGCATATAGTCTCCCAAGATGGAATCCAGATGGATCCTGAAAAAGTAAGGGCTATTATGGAATGGCCACATCCACGGAACCTGGAGGAGCTGCAGATCTTCCTAGGTTTATTAGGTTTCTATCGAAGATTCATTAAGAACTATGCCAAAATTGCTGTCCCGATGACGGAACAGCTTAAAGGGAAAGGGAAAGCCTTTCATTGGGGAGACGAACAGAAGCAAAGTATGGAAAAGTTGAAGGTAGCAATTGCTACAGCTCCACTTTTACACATAGCAGATCCCAATAAACCATTTGTGGTTGAAACTGACGCGAGTGATTTTGCTATAGGAGCGGTTTTAGTACAGGATGGTCGACCATTAGCTTTTGAGAGCAAGAAACTAGAACCGGCTCAAAAGAATTACTCCGTCTATGAGAAGGAGTTGTATGCAATAGTCCATGCTTTGAAGAAGTGGCGTCATTATTTATATGGTGCCAAAGTTACGATAGTGTTTGATCAAGAGAGCATTAAGTGGCTCTCTAATCAAACAGACCTTAAAGGTCGTAAGGCCCGATGGGCAGAGACCCTTCAAGAGTTTGATTATGAGCTTAGGTATAGGAAGGGAAAGTTTAATGTAGTGGCTGATTCACTTAGCCGCATGCCTATGCTCAATGGACTGAGTTTTACTCAGATCACTAGCGAGCTACTTGAGTCTATTAGAGGGAAATGTAGGCTTGATCCTGCATATTCCGAGATTTGGGAAGCCATAGAGAATGGGGATCGTAATATACGGGTTTCCAATGAGGATGGAGTATCGACGGGTACTCAAGAAGGATTCAAGTGGAAGAATTACAGTGTCCATGATGGATATCTGTTATATAAAGGTAAGGTGTGTGTCCCTAGAGATACTGAGATGAGACGGCATATTTTATATGAGTGTCATGACACACCTAGTGCGGGACACCCAGGAGTTAACAAGACTTATGATCTTGTTAAGAGGCAGTTTTATTGGCCTGGACTTCATAAGGACGTCCTAGAGTATGTGCTTAAGTGCAATAAATGCCAGGTCAACAAAGCTGAGAGGTTGAGGATTGGAGGACTACTCCACCCATTGGATATTCCTAATGGGAAGTGGGAGAGTATCTCCATGGACTTTATAGTCGGTTTACCTAAGACACAGAGAGGGCACGACTCGGTCTGGGTAATTGTGGATAGGTTAACCAAAATGGCTAGGTTTATTCCAACACATACTACAGTGAAGACACCTGAGTTGGCTAGACTCTTTGTAGAGAACCTATACCGGTTATATGGTCTTCCTTTAGACATAGTTTCTGATCGGGATAGGAAGTTTACTAGCCATTTTTGGAGAGCGGTCTTCAAAAGGTTGGATACAAAGCTTAGCATGAGTACGGCCGAGCATCCACAGTCGGATGGGCAAACAGAAAGGGTTAACCAAATCCTAGAGGATATGCTTCGAGCATATGTGAATGAAAGGCAAACTAATTGGGAGGAGTACTTACCTATAGTAGAGTTTGCATATAATAGTGCCAAGCACTCTTCCACTGGGCATAGTCCATTTTTGCTTATGTATGGGTTTCAGCCAAGGGCTCCTTATGCAGTTGGCTTGCAGAATGAAAAAGTTCAAGCTGCAAAGGACTTCTTGGAAGAAATGAATGATATGCTTAGACTTGCTAAGGACAGCATTAGGAAAGCTCAGGATAGGGCTAGAACCTATGCTGACCCTCAGAGAAGAGATATCAACTTTGAGGTTGGAGAGCAAGTCTATCTTAGAGTTCCATCTAGGTCTGAAACCATGAAGACGGGACCTTGTCCAAAATTATCTCCTAGGTATTGTGGACCTTTCCAAATACTTAAGAGAATAGGAAAGATGGCTTACCAGCTCCAACTTCCAGAGAATAGTCAAATCCATCCAGTTTTTCATGTTAGCCGGCTTAAGAAAAGGCTGGGTGAATCTGACAACCTCATTCCAGATAGTGAGGTAGTAGAGCCTATTTCTGTTCAATCTATTCCACATGAGCCAGAGAGCATACTACGCACTCGAGAGAAACGGACGAGGAGTCACTTGTATAAAGAGTGTCTAGTAAAGTGGAAAGATAGTTCAGAAGATAGTGCCACATGGGAGCGGGTTAGCACCCTACAGAGACGGTTTCCCAGTTTTAGTTTACCTTCCCAAGAGTTTTCTTAAGGGGAAGGATATGGGGAAACACACGGAGATAGGACCATGTATTTCTATACATGGGGATATAGTGGGAGCGGTGATACTATTTTTCCTCTCTTTCTTTTAAACCTTCCAATACCATTTTTGAGGACAAAAATGGAACTAAGGGGAAGGAAATGTTATGGAATACCCCTCAAGAGGGATGTGAACCACCCCTAAGTTTGTAAATAGGTGGACTTACCACATGAGTGCCAAGTGGCACTCATGTGTGAGTCCATGTGGGGCATTCAGAGGGCCAAGAGAGAGAGAGAGAGTAATTGGTATCCATCGCGTGGCTGGGCGGCAATTCATTAAAGAAACTCCATGCGCGTGTCTCTGTCAAGAGTCATCGAAAGTCGTGTAGAACGAATCCCAAAATTGGGGTGGAGCTCATCGGAGCAGGACTTCTGACATTAGTTAATGTCACATAATCCTAGTAGGAGATGGTTGAACCACGCCTTAAGAGAGAGGATTAGGAAGTAATCCTCAACCATGGCTTTTGGGGCAAGTGGTTAGCCCATCGCACTCCTAACCGGGAGGTTGTGAGTTCAATTCTCAACATTGGTATCAGAGCCTAGTTGAGAAATTGGGCGAGATGGAGGTTCGCGCCTCATTCGTGGGCACTTGGAAAAAGCGCTTATCCGTGGTGAGTGTGAAACTGGCCTTGGATAAAGGCGCATGGGCATTTGGGCACCCACGGAGGGTGGGATAGGTCCAAATTTGGTCCATGTGCTGGAGTTTGAGGTTGGTGGAAGCGCTCATGCATGGAAAGTGGGTCCAAGAAGGGTCCATAAGTGAGCATTGAGGACAATGCTCAGTCTAAGGGGGAAGGAATGTCACATAATCCTAGTAGGAGATGGTTGAACCACGCCTTAAGAGAGAGGATTAGGAAGTAATCCTCAACCATGGCTTTTGGGGCAAGTGGTTAGCCCATCGCACTCCTAACCGGGAGGTTGTGAGTTCAATTCTCAACAGAATGCGATAAATCCAAGAAGTATGATCGGAGGAAAAATAAAGCTAAACTCAAAGCACCTATGGCTAATTTCATAACCCTAGAATATTTGGAACCATCAGCAGCTATCGTTACAAGGTGGCAGTAGGGATACCGAAACCTATAGCAACCAGACCATCCTCCACCAACCGAATAGAAGCAAAGACTAAAGAAAGTAGTTTAGTGGGCTTAGGAGCACCCACCTTATTACATGGACCCTAAGCTTGTTCCAGAGGTAATTCATAGTAAAAGTTTACATAGTAAAATAAGTAAGAAAAATTCACATAATATACTAGCCCAAGAGACTAATGGAACTAGACAAGAAGGGGGAAATTCATAACACTTAGTAGATTTTATAGTTTCAAAAATTCCGAAGTTAACTCTTAGTGACCAAGAGTTTGATACCGGATTGTGGACCTAGATGTCTATGGAAGAATGGAACTAGAATCATACGACTCCGGAAGCATCTAGGAAGGCACCTCTTGTTAGTTACTATAGAATTTGCGCATTCAATTATCACTAGGTGCCTTATTGGAACTCGTTCTAGATTTCAAGGAGAAATTATTAAAGCATTTGTAGAAGAAATATTCATTTTCCCTTACTCTAGAACCAACAGTTAGTATGGTAAAAGATGTCCCAGACAGAGTAGTGGATTATGGAGTCCCCACCATCACGGTATGGTATAAAAATAAAGCTACTCCTAAGGTTTTGATTGATGGTAGATCAAGTATTAACATTGCTTCAATGACTACATGTAAACATATGGGCTAAAACAACAATGATCAAGCCCCACTTTTTGTATAGATCGTTGACCAATCATGAGTGCAGCCGGTGGGATTGATCAAAGATATTCCTATTAGAATTTCTGATGTGGTGTTTCCTATTACATTCATGGTACTGAGCTTAAAGGAAAGAATCTGGATTACAATTTACTACTTGGACGACCCTAGTTGAGGAATGCTAAGGTACAATAGAGTTGGCAGGCGAAGACCATTACATTCTAAAAAGGACATGTTAAGTTTTTGGTTCAACTAGAGGATGAACAACATTGCCTTATGAAGCATAAGCCGATATTGGCAGGACCCCCACACATGATGGATGGACTAGAGGAGGATGAAGAACAACAGTTCCTCAAATTCAACAAAGACCTATTATCATTCGGGGTTATTGATATCAATCTGATCGTCACTTTGGTCTGTGGCGGTATGGCTGCCTCTATCTACACACAGCTTTTGGAATCAGAGGATGAACACAATGCGGATTTGGTGATGAGAGACCCCGCGGAGCTGGTAAAACTTTGTGTCAAAGAAGATTCATTGGAAGTAGTAAATTTAGGTACTATTGAAGAACCTAAACCAACCTAGATTTGTGTAGAGCTTGCTCCGGAATTTCGGATGGCATTGATAGCACTACTGCAGCAGTACAAAGACTTGTTTGCCTAGATGTACACCCACATGAAAGGCTTGAATCCAAGATTATATGACCATCGGATCTTACTCAAACGAGATGCCACTCTAATAATACAGCAAAGGTACAGAATGCGCCTAAATTTTGTGGAAGAAGTTAAGCATGAAATAGATCGATGAATTAAAGTCAAATATATTATTCCTATCGAAACCCAAAGTGGGTATCACCAATTGTCATTGTCCCAAAGAAAAACAAGCACTTAGAAATTTGTGTGGACTACTGGAAATTGAATGTAGCGACAATTCAAGATCCCTTCCCGATGCTGTTTTTGCAAAGCATGTTGGCATGCAGAGAAATGTATTTTTTCTTAGATGGTTCCATTGGTTACAATCAAGTACAAGTGGTCAAAGCGGACATTCCAAAGACATCCTATATTACTAATTGGGGTGTATTCATCTGTATAACCATGCAGTTTGGTCTACCATGCTTAGAGAAATCCTCTAACTAGAATAACTTATGTAGTTCTTTTCTAAATTCAGGCCATGTCTTCCTATGTGAACTAATATGGTGTTGATATATTTAGGTAGTGATGTGTGTGAACACTCTAGGACCGCCGGGGCACTTTTTTCCCTCTTTAGGAGGTTTTTTTCCCCCGGCTTGTATATACGCCTATTGCCCTAATGGGCTACTTATCTTTGTACATTCTCTAGTAATACATTCAATCTTGTGTGTTGTGCTCCAAGCTTCTTCCTCTTCCTTGTGTTGTTCGCATGATTCCACAGACGTCTAACTCCAACAATTGGTATTAGAGCAGGTCGTTGATTCTTCTAGGGCACCGTCGACACTCCTCCGTTTGCAGTCTCAAATTCGCACAAAATTTGGTGAGCATACTCAGGGTGTTTTCGAGATCAAAACAGCTTCACTTTGTGGTGCCGAAATCGCGATCTGAGCTTGTTTCGGCCTCCGAACGCACTATCGCAGTGCTTGTGCAGGCTATTTCGTCCTTTTGTGCCAAAGGTATATACCAGTTTCTGTTCGCCAGTTTAAGCGTCTCGAAGTCTGCTACAGGTCTAGCAGAACTCGTCTGGGCAGTTCTGTTCAACTTTTTGAGATACAGTCAATTTTCTGCATCAAGGTATTTTAGTCACCGGCCATGGCTGAAAGCAGTGATGTATTCCGTATGTTGGCTGTTGAGGATAAGTTGGATGGTACCAACTACCCATTATGGGCTTATATGATGCGACATGTACTGGTTGCAAAAGGATTGTGGAACATTGTGCAGGGTGTTGAAAGACGTCCTGTTACACCTGTAACGACAGGTACTGCAAATACAGGTGTTGGAGCTGATGAAGATGGTGTCGAAGATGATATTCCACAGATTCCTGTTCGTGCTGCTGTTTCTGTTGCACCTACTGCAGAGCAGATTTGTTGGGATGGCAGAGATGCCCAGGCACATGCATTGATAGCTTTGTCTGTCAAACGTGCCATTATTCCTCACATTCGCTCTTGCAGAACAGCAAAGGATGCTTGGGATACACTTACCACTTTGTACCAGGCTAGGAATGAGGCTCGTGTTGCTTACCTCCGAAAACAGTTGGAGAGTGAGCACATGAATGAAGGTGATTCGATGGACAGTTTTCTTACAAAGATCAAAGACCTGAAAGAACAATTGATTTCTACTGATGAGGTTATACCAGATAGCTCACTTGTGCAGACCGTTCTGAATGGCCTTCCTGATTCATATCAGAGTTTTGCCTCTACTCTTCGATTGATGATGAAAGGCAATCCGAATGCCTTGTCATTTGAGGAATTAGTCTCTGTTCTGTTGCAGGAAGATCAGTCCAGGCAGAACAGGTCCATTATGCGTGTTGCAGATCAAGCTTTCCTGGCTAGTCAGAAGAGCAAAGGAAAATGGAGCTCTTCTACTAGTAAGCAGAAATCTGCAAATGCTGCACAATCGAAGAACCAGGATAAAGATGAGAAGAAATTAGAAAAGCAGAAATTGTTCTGAAAGTACTCTAAAGGAAATGATCATATTATAAAGAATTGTCCAAAACTGGCTGCTAAAGAGGCAAAGAAGAAAGAGGCTGGAATGGTTGTTGCAGAGGCCTCTACACCAAAAACAGAGTCTGCAAATCTTGTGCAGGAAGAAGAATGGGCGTTTACTACTGTTTGCAGTTTTGACCCATCTTCTCATGATCAGTGCATGTCTGCAGTAGACTCAGATGTTTGGTACTTTGACAGTGGGGCAACCAAACATATTACCTCGCAGCGCAATTTCTTCTCTTCACTCGAGCCTGCCCCTACAGGGAATACTGTCACATGCGCCAATAACTCCTCTTATCCTGTTATGGGAAGTGGTAAGATCATTCTGACTACTGCTGATGGTAGTTCTTTCACTTTGTCAGATGCTTTATTTGTGCCAGGGATCAAAAAGAACATGTTATCAGTTTCTGCATTAGCCAAGATTGGCTTGGTTGTGAAATTCGTTGATGACAGGTGTACAGTCCATGATCTCTCAAATGGCGATGTGATTATTGCTTCTGGCATTTTATGTCGTGGGCTGTATAAGCTCATAGACTATGAAAAATCTGTGAATGATTCGGCATGTGCAGTTCATGATTCTCAGGCTATGTCAGATGCAAAGCTTTGGCATGCACGCTGGTCATCTGAATTTTGCTAGTTTGTTACGCCTGCAGAAATCTGAAATGGTGTCCTCTTTGCCCAAACTTGAGGCACCTGGAAAACATGTTTGTGAAGGCTGTATTTTGGGCAAAATGCAGCGTTCTTCCTTTCCAAAAGATGGTTCAGTTCGGGCTATGCAGAAATTGCAGCTTGTACATAGTGATGTCTGTGGTCCTATGCAGACACCCTCTTTTGGAAATTACCTTTACTTCGTGACTTTCATTGATGATTTTTCCAGGCATGCATGGGTATATCCACTCAAAGCAAAGTCCGAAGTGTTCATGTGCTTCAAACTGTTTTTGGTTTTGGCTGAAAATCTGTCAGCATGTAAAATGGGCACCCTCCATTCTGATCGAGGGGGGGAATATATGTCTTCAGATTTTAATGCATTTCTGGCTGAACGTGGGATAAAACACCAGTGTACAGTGCCGTATACACCTCAATAGAATGGAGTTGCTGAACGAAAGAACAGGTCACTCATGGAGATGGCGAGGTGCATGGTCAAAAGTCAGGCTTTACCACATAGTTTCTGCCTTGAGGCTGTCATGTGTGTAGCATATGTACTGAACAGGTGTCCCACGAAAGCGTTGCAGTCTATCACTCCATATGAGGCTTGGCATGACCACAAGCCATCTGTTGCTCATCTGCGTGTTTTTGGTTGTTTGGCATATGCATTAGTGCCTGAACAACATCGCAGAAAATTGGATGATAAGGCAGTAAAATGTATTTTTGTTGGGTACAGTTCTGAAAGTAAAGGCTATCGTCTGTATCATCCACAGACTAAACGCATTCTGGTTAGCCGTGATGTTGTCTTTGTGGAAGATGCTATTCAGCCATTGCTTTCATGTACTAAGGAGACATCTATTAGCTCCAAAGACATGTATGATACTTTGATGCCTCTTTTTACAGGTGGATAGGCTAGCGCTGGTCCTAATGAGGCAACTTCTCAGCCTTTGCAGGTTTCATATGATGATGCAGATCATGCCATTTCTGATGCAGATTTACATGATGCACTTGTTGATGAGAGAGCTGATATTGAACAGGCAAAAACTATGCCAAAATGGCTGGTGCAGACTTTGCGTGACAGCAAATTAGATGCACCTTTGTCATATCGTACTCGTTCAGGCTCTCATAGTACCTCCTTTGCATCATATTGCTATGCTATGGCTGCATCTAGTCTCTGTGATGAGAATGAGCTTGTTTCTTTTGATGAAGCACAAAATTCAGAAAATTGGATGGCTGCTATGCAATCTGAATATGATGCTATAATGAAGAATGGTACATGGTCTTTATGTGACTTGCCTCCTGGCAAGAAGGCCATTGGCACTAAGTGGGTATACAAGCTGAAGCGTAAACCTGATGGTACAGTTGACAGGTATAAGGCTAGGCTTGTTGCAAAGGGTTATGCGTAGGAAAGAGGCATTGATTTTGATGAGACCTTTGCACCTACATGCCGTATGACTACTGTTCGGAGCATTTGTGCACTTGCAGCCCATCATGGTTGGAATGTACATCAGTTGGACATTAAAACAGCATTTCTGAATGGTGACTTGCATGAAGAAGTGTATGTTTTTCAGCCCCGTGGCTTTGTGCAGAAAGGGCATGAAAACCAGGTGTGTAGGTTAAAGAAGGCGTTACATGGTTTAAAGCAAGCACCACGTGCTTGGTATGAGAAAATACATGCCTATCTGATTGCACATGGTTTTGAGAACAGTCCAACTGAAAGCACCTTATATGTTAAGCGTGCTAATGATGTGCTTTTGATCATTGTTGTCTATGTAGACGACATGCTGCTCACTGGTCCTCTTGAGAAGCATATTGCTGATTTCAAGGCTGATTTGCATGCCTCATTTGAGATGTCTGATTTGGGGCATTTGCATCACTATTTGGGCATTCAGTTTATGCAAGTTGATGGTGGAATGGCTTTGTGTCAAACGAAATATATTGACACATTATTGCAGCGTTTTGGCCTTGAAGACTGTAAGCCTATTGCCACTCCTATGGAGACAGGTTTACGATTGAGTCTTCATGATGCTGGAGATGCATTTGATGCTGTTCTCTATCAGCAGGCTGTTGGATGCTTGATTTACTTATGCATTACTTGGCCAGATATTCAGTTTGTTGTCTCACAGATGAGCAGGTTTATGCATTGCCCAGGAGTCACGCATTGGAAAGCGGTTAAGCGCATCTTTCGCTACTTGAGTGGTACTCGGCTACTTGGGTTGTTTTATCCCAAGGGGGGATCACTACCGCCAGATTTGCATGCTTTTTCTGACTCAGATTGGGCTGGTTGCTATGACACTCGTGTGTCCACCAGTGGTTTTTGCTTCATGCTTGGTAGCTCATGTATATCTTGGTTGAGCAAGAAGCAGCCTACTGTGGCCACTTCCAGTTGTGAGGCTGAGTATAGGGCAGCTTTCACAGCGACTGTTGAGTGTGTGTGGCTCAGACGCCTTATGGCTGATTTGGGTGTTGGCCAGTCTTCTGCCACCACCATCTTCACTGACAGTCAGAGCGCATTGGCAGTTGCGAGGAACCCTGTGTTCCATGCTCGCACTAAGCACATTGAGGTGCATTATCACTATGTCAGGGAGAGGTTCTCTGCTGGGGAGATCAGCTTGGCATATGTGCCCACGCAGGAGAACATTGCAGACCTTTTCACGAAGGCTCTGCCTAGGGAGAAGTTTGAAGCTTTCCGCAAAGCTTTGGGCTTACTTCCTTTTGTGGAGTGATTTCCACATAGCTCGGCACTTCCTTATACATGAGTGCCAGCTCGTTCACCGCATCACTCCCAGGGGGGATTTGTTGATATATTTAGGTAGTGATGTGTGTGAACACTCTAGGACCGCCGGGGCACTTTTTTCCCTCTTTAGGAGGTTTTTTTCCCCCGGCTTGTATATACGCCTATTGCCCTAATGGGCTACTTATCTTTGTACATTCTCTAGTAATACATTCAGTCTTGTGTGTTGTGCTCCAAGCTTCTTCCTCTTCCTTGTGTTGTTCGCGTGCTTCCACAGACGTCTAACTCCAACATATGGATGCTAAGATTGATCCTGGGACTACCCGAGTGAAGTAATGGGTAAACATTTCTTTAGGTAACCCATATATTTGAGCTTCGTCTTCAAACACATCTAAATACTCAATCACGTTTAGCCCTATGAATTTCCCTTTTTCTCTCAAGACAGCTTTGAGTACTCAAGAACCCTATTTCTCTATCACCAATTCTTTAAACACTTCCTCCATCTCTCTTCTTTGGCTTGTGCTAGAGCGTAGAATGATATCCAGAGTAAGTGGCTCAACTATTTCTCTTAAGTTAGAGTAGATCTCAGAGAGGAGACTAGGTGGGTCACGAGCCGAGGTGGAGGTCGGTCTAAAAGCTCTCTTCGATCAACTACCTAGGACAAAATATGTTCTAGATTCTAAGTACTTTAATGTGATGACTTAGGTTTGATTCCTTGATTTTTCTCTTGATTTGACTTGAATTTCTATCTTCTTTCGATCTTGATTTCCTCTCTTTTAACTTGATTCATCACTTGAATTCTTTCTCTTAATCTCTTTTTTTGCTTGTTTTTTAATTTCCAATGTTTAAAATCTTCCGCTCAAATTTTTCACGAATCTTTCTTTATCAATTTGTTCATTTTCCCCTTACTCCCTCTCTCTTTCACAAACATATCCTAAATCTCTTTGTTTTATCCTTTTCATCAAACACTGTTGAAGTCTATGCAAACCGCCATATCTCTCTCTCTCTCTATCCCCCTCTCTCTCTCTATCTCAATCTCGACCATATCTGTGCCTCTAACCAAGACCACCATGCTTCTCCCTCTCTCTCTCTCTCTCTCTCTCTCTCTCTCTCTCTCTTTGGCTTGATCTCCCTTGACATCTTCTCCTCTGATATCTCTCTACCACAATAGCTCTCTAACATCAGCTCTATGTCAAGTTTAATTGTAGCTCCCTGTATGTGCATGGCCGTGTGTTCCTGTTCCATCTTCTCTCCCTCTAGATCTTGGTGAAGACCCCCTGACATAGATTGTTCTCAATATGACATATTAGAGCTCTATTAGTTGTAATTCTCTCTCTCTCTATCTCTCTCTCTCCTTTGTCTCTCTCTCTCTCTCTCGGATCTCTTCATCCTCCATTGCCTCCATCTCTTACTTTGAATTGTTGGAGATAGATGTATGCGGAAGCACTCGAACAGCACAAGGAAGAAGAAGAAGCTTGGAGCACAACACACAATACTGAATGTATTACTATAGAATGTACAAAGATAAGTAGCCCATTAGGGCAATAGGCATATATACAAGCCGAGGAAAAAAAAACTCCTAAAGAGGGAAAAAAGTACCCCGGTGGTCCTAGAGTGTTCACACACATCACTACCTAAATATATCAACAAATCCCCCCTGGGAGTGATGCAGTGAAAAAGTAGCTGGCACTCATGTATAAGGAAGTGCCAAGCTATGTGGAAATCACTCCACAAAAGGAAGTAAGCCCAAAGCTTTGCAGAAAGCTTCAAACTTCTCCATAGGCAGAGCCTTTGTGAAAAGGTCTACAATGTTCTCCTGCGTGGGCGCATATGCCAAGCTGATTCCCCAGCAAAAGAACCTCTCCCTAACATAATGATAATGCACCTCAATGTGCTTAGTACGAGCATGGAACATCGGGCTCCTCGCAATTGCCAATGCGCTCTGACTATTAGTGAAGATGGTGGTGGCAGAAGACTGACCAATACCCAAATCAGCCATAAGGTGTCTGAGCCACACACACTCAACAATCGCTATGAAAGTTGCCCTATACTCAGCCTCACAACTGGAAGTGGCCACAGTAGGTCGCTTCTTGCTCAACCAAGATATACATGAGCTACCAAGCATGAAGCAAAAGCCACTAGTGGACACACGAGCGTCATAGCAACCAGCCCATTCATTTTTAAGATTTAATAGCCTAGGCTTCTACCTAGCGAGTAGAATCCATATAGGTGAGAATATAGTGATTATTGGTGAGGAGAGATTATAGGATGATGGATCCAACAAAATTAAATCCCCACTTTTGGAATGGTCCCAGAGGGAGAATATGTTGAAGGGAAAAATGGTGTTGATGTAATGGTTGGCCAGTTTTCTAATAGGAATCACAAGCAAAGATGTAGTGATGACATCCCATTGCATCATCGGCCACCAAAGTCCAGTCTACAACAATTTCCTATAGGTTTATTCAAAGGGATCGCCAAGCGTGTTCGAATGGGCTAGTGCAAATATAGAAGGAACCTCATGGATGGGGATGCATCGGAGCCATGCCTCGGAAGGATCATAATAGTATACTTGGCCCACGATTATGTTAAAGTGATGGCTATACATGGGAAACGTTTGATGTGCACCAATGGGTAGCGAGTTTGGGGGACAATGAATGGTTAAAAAAGTCAATAACATATCATAATAAGAATCAACTAGATCCTAACTGATGATGGAGGCATTAGGATATATTTGGTGGATGATAGGTGAGGAATCATCCAAGCCAGCCAGATCTTTATCGGAAACAAGTTAAGAGAGGAAATCAACTATTGCATGAGAAGATCTAGGCTGATGGACAACATCATAGTCAAATTCTTGTAGAAACCATTATGCTAATCGACCACCCAAATTTTGCAAGTGCTCTAGAGAGTTCTATGCAGAGTGGTCCACATGAAAAGTAAATTTACATCCTAAAAGATAGTGATGGAAATATTTGATAGAATAAATAAGTTCAAGTCACTTGCATTTAGTGATAGATTAATTCCTCTCTACGGGTGCTAGTTGCATGCTAGCATAATGGATCGGATGGTACCATTTCATGTGTAATTGCATGGGGATGCTACCAATAGCAATGTTAGAGCCATCAAAAAAAACATGAAAGGGTAAATCCCATTTAGGTGCTTTGAGGATAGGGACTTGTGTCAATAACTAATTTAGGTGAAGAAAACTAGTTTGGCATTCATCAGTCCACTAGAACTCACAAAGAGCTACCATAATCAAGTGGGTGATGGGAATAGTTATGTGGGCAAGCCAACATTGATGGCAGCCATACCATCTGATTTTTCCCAAGAAATGAAGGACTTCTTTCAAGGATTTTGAAGGTGGGGCATTGAGTATAGGTTTCCCTTTATGGGGTTAAAATGTATACCTTGGTGACATGTAATACGGCCCAGTAATACAGGTGGACAATCTAGTGCTGGTCCCAATGAGGCAACTTTTCAGCCTTTGTAGGTTTCATGTGATGATGTAGATCATTCCATTTCTGATGCAGATTTACATGATGCTCTAGTTGATGAGAGAGCTGATATTGAGTAGGCAAAAACTATGCCAAAATGGCTGGTGCAAACTTTGCGTGACAGCAAATTAGATGCACCTCTATCATATTGTACTCGTTCAGGCTCTCATAGTGCCTCTTTTGCATCAGATTTCTATGCTATAGCTACATCTAGTCTCTATGATGAGAATGAGCCTGTTTCGTTTGATGAACCACAAAATTCAAAAAATTGGATGGCTGCTATGCAATCTGAATACGATGCTATAATGAAGATGTGCTTCTGATCATTGTTGTCTATGTTGATGACATGCTGCTCACTAGACCTATTGAGAAGAATATTGTTGATTTTAAAGCTGATTTGCATGCCTCATTTGAGATGTCTGATTTGGGGCATTTGTATCAGGATTTGGGCATTCAATTTATGCAAGTTGATGGTGGAATGGCTTTGTTTCAAACGAAATATATTGACACATTTTTGCAGCATTTTGGCCTTGAAGACTATAAGCCTATTTCCACTCCTACGGAGTCAGGTTTACAATTGAGTCTTCATTGTTGAGATATCAAGCTCAACATGTGATGATCCAGGATGACACGTACTAGTTTTTGGTTTCTCTGACATGTATAGTGGTCACGTTGGTATATGTCAGGGATACTTCATTGAGCTTTATTAGATTTATCTACCGAGAGTGATGGCACATTTGTTTCTTGCCAGCTCACTCATTCGTGGACATTAGGTTTTTCCTTATGTACTGGTCTTTATATATTGCACTTGTATTCTTGTTTTTAGGTCATTCTTGTACATTCCTTTTATGTAATAGAAGAAGAAGAAGAAGAAGATCATTCTTCCCTATCTCAATTTGTGTGTGTGCTTCTCCTTGAGAGTGAGAGTGTGTGTGTGAGCTCTCTTCCTTATCTCCTTCCTCGTGACATGGTATCAGAGCCAGCGTGGCTATTTTATCTCGTGGAGAAGGCGACGGTGAAGACTACGCCGCAAGGCGTGGAGAAAACACGATTTCACAAATGGCCTCCGTTTGCTACGAAAATCGGCGTGAAGGTAGAAGACCTCAAAATATTTTCGAGAGTTATCCCTTTAAGGTCACTTGTTTTTGTCAGATCGAAGTTTCGGAGCCATCTCGACCTCCGTTTCGAGCCCGCAAGGTGGGGCCCACAAAAAAAACAGATGAGTTTCAGAAACTGCAACTTGCATTGTGTTCGGCAATACTCATATATTCTAGATCCTGAATTTCAAGCGATTCCGTGTACTGTTGATACACGAAAACTATGTTTTTCTGAGATCGAATTGTCACATCATAGTGCGACAGTGTTCAAGCAGAAGTGTTGCTTGTAGTGTGTTGCGGTGTTGTGAATTGTTGTAGAAATGGCAAACACAGATGGAATGAGTAAGCTTATGAGCGATAAGCTGGACAAGAACAACTTCCATGCTTGGAGATTCAGAATGACGAATTTCCTCATGGGAAAAGGCTACTAGAAGTACATCGAAGGAGAGAATGAAAATGCTCCACAGTTACCAGAAAGGAATCGGACTGCAGAACAGTTAAGAGCATATGAGGAATGGAATCAAGGAGCACGAAAGGTAATGTATTGGCTATGTGTTAGCATACAGGATAGCATGATTGGACACATACAGGATGCCAAGACTCCAAAAGAGGCTTGGAACAGTTTGGTCACTTTGTACGAGACCAATACAAAGGGACGGAAATTGCAACTCAAGAACGAGCTGCATACATTGGAGAAAAAGAGCATGTCGGTAAGTGACTACACTCTAAAAATCAAAAGCATATGTGAGTCACTTGCATCTATTGGCGTGAATGTAGATGATGATGATGATGATGATGATAAGTTGGAAGTGTGCCTTCGTGGTTTAGAAGCTGCATATAAGCAGTTCAAAACTTCTATACAGACCAGGGAAAATATTCTGAATTTTGCTGATTTGGTATCTATGCTGATTATTGAAGAAACGAATCTTGGTGAGGATTCAAACTCCCAAGGAAAGCCCAGTTCTGAGTAGGTATTCTAGTCTGGCAGAGGAAGAGGCAGAGGTAGAGGTTTTGGAAGTGGAAGAGGAAACAATAACCAAGACCAAGGTCAACAACATAATCATGCAGGAGGAAGAGGACAGTTTCGAGGCAGGGGGAGTCAAAGAGGTCGTAGAGATTTCCAAAGAAATGATTCAGGTAATGATAGTAAAGGATGTTGGAATTGTGGTAAACTTGGACACTTTGAACGTGATTGCAGGTTGAAGAATCAAAATAACAGAAGGCAGCAAAATAACTATGCATCCATAAGTGCAGATGATTCTGAGAAGTTGTTTATGGTTCAACATCACATGATGAATACGATGTCTGCTGGTGTTTCAAAATCGAATGATAATGTCTGGTATGTTGATTCAAGTGCTTCAAATCACATGACCAGTCATGCAGAATGGTTTAGAGTTTGCAAAAAATGCAAGTTCTTGGATATGTTGAAACAGGTGATGATACATCGCATCCTATTGAGCATACAGGAAACATAGCATTGTCTTTGGAGGACGGAAAGGTAAAACATCTTGCTGATGTGCTGCATGTTCCAAATATAACAAAGAATCTGGTTTTTGTTGGACAAATGGTTAACCAGGGATTACAAGTCAGATTCAATGCGGATGGATTATATGTAGAAGAGTACAAGCAGGATGGATGATTAGTTGCCAAAGGAAACAAAGTGGGTAGGATGTTCACCTTAAATGTAAAGATTCTTGAAATGAATGCAGCCATGTTTGCAAAAGGTGCAGGAGTTATTGCAGATATAGAGATATGGCACAAACGGATTGGACATGCAAACTTGCAAAGGCTAAAACTGATGCAGTCAAAGGAGATTGTCCATGGACTACCAAATTTCAAAGTTGCAGAAATGCAAAAGGTATGTGCAGCATGCCAATTTGGTAAACAGTCAAGAGCATCATTTCCACATGACAAGCATGTTAGTGAGAATGTACTAGAAGTAGTACATACAGATGTTTGGGGTCCAGCAAAGACCACATCTATGGGTGGTTGCAGGTTTTATGTTACTTTCATTGATGAACAAACACGCAAAGTATGGGTATATTTCATAAAAGAGAAAAGCGAGGTGTTTACTCACTTCCAGAATTTTAAAGTTATGGTGGAAAAGCAGACAGGGAAGTACATTCAGACATTAAGATTTGATGGAGGAGGTGAATACATGTCAAATGAGTTCAGCAATTTTCTAAAAAATCAAGGAATTTCGGCGTCAGTTTTCATGCAAGTACACACCACAACAGAATGGTGTTGCTGAACGCAAAAATAGACATATTGTAGAAATAGCAAGAGCCTTAATGGCTGAGAAGAATATGCCTCATTATTACTGGACAGAAGATGTGCATACTGCTGTATACATCATGAACATAACTTCGACTGCTACTGTACATCAAGTTACACCTGAAGAGAAGTTTATAGGTAAAAAGCCAAACTTATCACATCTGAAAGTTTTTGGCTGTATTGCATATGTACATGTCCCAGATGAATTGAGGATGAAGCTTGATCCAAAAGCAGAAAAGTGTGTCTTCATTGGATACTCCCTTGAGCAAAAGGGATATAAATGTTATAATCCACTCACACGACAGGTAAAGGTGAGCAGAGATGTGGTATTTGATGAAATGTCAAGCTTCTATGCAGTTGCCAAAGAAGGACTGAGTCTTGAACCAAATGACAAAGAAAATGCTGAAAAATCAAGTGCAGAATCTCAGGTTTTGAGTGGACTAGATGCATCACCAAGCAATAGTTCCAACCCAAATCCATGGAGTGGAAGATTACGTGGGGATTTCACTCCAGCAAATTCATCAAATACATTCAAGAAAGGTAAAGAAAAGCTTTCTGTTGGTCATAAAACATGTGCAGGTTTTGAAGACGTTGATGTAGATTCAAGCGGTTCAGAAAAGAGTCTTGATGAGGAACTTGAATTGCCCTCTGTGAAGACTCCAGGATTAAGAAGGGCACATGCAGATGATACAAGGAGAAGAAGATCTAGGAGGATGCGTAATTCAGTGCAACGATTGACATATGATAGTTACATGGCTCACCATTATGCCTACATGACAAAGGTAATACAAGATGCTGAACCTTCTTGTTTTGAAGATGCAATTGGTAATGCAGATTGGGAAAAAGCTATGGATGAGGAGATGGCTGCCCTTTATGGAAATGATACATGGAAGCTGGTTCCATTGCTGCAAGGAAAGAAACCCATAGGCTGTAAATGGGTTTACAAGGTAAAGCATAATGCTGATGGTAGCATAAGTAGGTATAAAGCACGATTGGTAGCTAAAGGATATGCATAGACATATGGCATTGATTATGAGGAAACATTCAGCCGTGTAGCTAAAATGTCTACTGTTAGGACACTTGTTGCATTAACTACAGCAAAAGGATGGACTTTGCATCAGATGGATGTGAAGAATGCTTTCCTACATGGTGAGTTACAGGAAGAAGTATATATGGACTAGCCACAAGGATATGAAGATTCAAAGCATCCAGAATATGTTTGCAGGTTGCAAAAAGCTTTGTATGGGCTGAAGCAAGCTCCACGTGCATGGCATGCAAGGATTGCTGATTACTTAACCAGCATTGGGTTTTCTATGTGTGATCTACATCACTCACTATATGCAAGGAAGGCTGATGATGGCATCACTATTGTGGCTATTTATGTTGATGACATGATTGTAGGTGGTGATAATGAAGAAAGCATCAAAGAGATAAAGAAACTTCTTATGCAGGAATTCGACATGAAAGATCTTGGTGTGTTGCGCTATTTCTCGTGCATTGAGTTTATACATACAGAAACAGGTATATGGATGTCGCAAAGGCAATATGCCTTGAATATGCTGCAAAAGTATGGTATGGCTGATTGTAAGCCAATTTGTATGCCTTTAGATCAGAATTTGAAATTGGATACTACATCAGGTGAAGCATTGGAAAATGCTCCTATGTACAGGAAAATTGTGGGAAGTCTTATATATCTTACAATTACAAGGCCTGATTTAAGCTACACTGTTGGACTTGAAAGTCAGTTTATACAGGTTCCCAGGAAGCCACATTTGGATGCTCTGAGGTGCACTCTACGTCATGTGAGTGCTACTTTGGATTATGCATTGTTTTATGAAGCTGGTGTAGATTTGCAGGTTCATGGATACACCGATGCAGATTGGGCTGGTAGTACTCCAGATAGAAGATCTACTAGTGGTTTTCTTTTCTCACTTGGAGGTGCAACTATTACATGGAGCAGTAAGAAGTAACCCACTGTTGCTTTATTGAGTACAAAGGCTAAGTATAGAGGTGCTGCAATGGCAACATGTGAGGCATCATGGATGGAGATGTTACTTGCAAATTTAGGTGTGGAAGTTCAAAAGCCTATCACTATCTATTGTGATAATCTTAGCAGCATACAGTTAGCACGGAACCCTGTTTTCCATGCTAGAACAAAGCATATCGAGGTACATTATCACTTCATCAGAGAGAAGGTATTAGCAGGTGATATTGATCTTGTTTATGTGAGAACAGATGAGCAGGTTGCTGATATTTTCACCAAAGCACTTGGAGCAGAGAAGTTGAAGAAGTTTCAAAAGATGCTTGGATTATAGGATATGGCATTGAGCTTGAGGGGGAGTGTTGAGATATCAAGCTCAACATGTGATGATCCAGGATGACACGTACCAGTTTTTCGTTTCTCTGACATGTATAGTGGTCACGCCGGTATATGTCAGGGATACTTCACTGAGCTTTATTAGATTTATCTACCGAGAGTGATGGCACATTTGTTTCTTGCCATCTCACTCATTCGTGGACATTAGGTTTTTCCTTATGTACTGATCTTTATATATTGCACTTGTTGTATTCTTGTTTTTAGGTCATTCTTGTACATTCCTTTTATGTAATAGAAGAAGAAGAAGAAGAAGGTCATTCTTCCCTGCCTCAATTTGTGTGTGTGCTTCTCCTTGAGAGTGAGAGTGTGTGTGTGAGCTCTCTTCCTTATCTCCTTCCTCGTGACATTCATGATGCTGGAGATGCATTTGATGCTTTTCTCTATGAGTAGGCTGTTGGATGCTTGATTTACTTATGCATTACTCGGCCAAATATTCAGTTTGTTGTCTCACAGATGAGCAGGTTTATGCATTGCCTAGGAGTCAAGCATTGGTAGGCAGTTAAGCGCACCTTTCGCTACTTGAGTGGTACTCGGCTACTTGGGTTGTTTTATCGCAAGGGGGGATCACTACCGCCAAATTTGCATGCTTTTTCTAACTCTGATTGGGCTGGTTGCTATGACACTCGTGTGTCCACTAGTGGCTTTTGCTTCATGCTTGGTAGCTCATGTATATCTTGGTTGAGCAAGAAGCAGCCTACTGTGGCCACTTCTAGTTGTGAGGTTGAGTATAGGGTAGCTTTCACAGCGACTATTGAGTGTGTGTGGCTCAGACGCCTTATTGCTGATTTGGGTGTTGGTCAGTCTTCTGCCACCACCATCTTCACTGACAGTTAGAGTGCATTGGCAGTTGCAAGGAACCCTGTGTTCCATGCTCGCACTAAGCACATTGAGGTGCCTAATCACTATGTCAGGGAGAGGTTCTCTACGGGGGAGATCAGCTTGGCATATGTGCCCATGCACGAGAACATTGCAGAACTTTTCACGAAGGCTCTACCTAGGGAGAAGTTTGAAGCTTTCCGCAAAGCTTTGGGCTTGCTTCCTTTTGTGGAGTGATTTCCACATAGCTTGGCACTTCCTTATACATGAGTGCCAACTCCTTGTTCACCACATCACTCCTAGGGGGGATTTGTTGATATGTTTAGGTAGTGATGTGTGTGAACACACTCGGACCACCATGGCACTTTTTACCCTCTTTAGGAGGTTTTTTTTTCCCCCGGCTTGTATATACGCCTATTGCCCTAATGGGCTACTTATCTTTGTACATTCTCTAGTAATACATTCAGTATCATGTGTTGTGCTCCAAGATTCTTCTCCTTCCTTTTGTTGCTCGCGTGCTTCCGCATACATCTATCTCCAACAAATAGCAAGTTTTTTACCCTTGATTCAACTTCTACCTATCTGTTTTAATTTATCTTCTTTAGAGTGATCTTCGAAGGTACATAGGGTGTATAATACATATTGTGGCAAGCTAAAAGGGCCCACTACATATCCCTAGAGTTTATTTGGCTGGTGTAGTGAAAAGTTTTTGTAGCACCACTTCATCTTCTCCAAGCTCAAATCCATCTCTTCATAGTGGTGTCACAACAAGGTTGGACAACATCGCAGATGGATTTCCTTCATCAATTGAAGAATTGGATAGAGGTAACTACTCAGTATGGTCATTAAGGACAGAAGCTTATCATCAAGGTAGTAATTTATATGGTTATATACATGGAGATGAAGTTATGCCAAGTTTCAAGAACAAAGGTCAACCTACATAATAAGAGCAAGAAAGATTGAGCACATGGTGCTCCAAGGATGTGCTTGCAAGGTCTTATCTACTCAACTCTATCTCATATTTTTTGTTGCCTCACATTAGAAGTTGTAAAACATCTCAAGAAGTGTGGAATGCACTTGAAGCCTTCTTCTCTTCAAGTACAAAGGCCAAGAAGCATCAACTATGGCTAGACTTTAAAACTCTCAAGAAAGATCCCAAACAAAATGTGATTGATTTTGTCACAAAGATCAAGGACATAGCATATCAGTTGGGAAGCATTGGAGAGGTAATAGAAGAAGAGGAAATTGAAAGGCAGTTCATGAATGGATTGAAGGGAGATGACAAGTGGGAAGCATTCACCACAACTATGTATCTATACATGGATATGCATGTATCAGATTTCAATACACTCATAGGGCAACTACTTACTCAAGAGTTCAAGATTATCAATAATGGAGAAGCTCCAAAGGTAATCAATCTTCTTCCTTGTATACTGATAAAAGCAAGTCCAAAGAAAACAAAGGAAGAGGAAAGAAAGTGGATGATGAAGCAAGTACACATCAAGCTAACTATGCAGGTAGAGGAAAACATGGCAGAGGTAGAGGTAGAGGAGGAAGACAAGGTAGGGGGAGATCTCAAAACTCTAATTCATGCTCTATTTGTGGATTAACTAATCATACAACTAAAAATTGCTTTCGGAATTCTAGCAATCAAAGAGGCAAAGGCTACAATAGAGGAAGTTATGGCTACTCTAGAGGAAGAAACAACAACTTCAATGCCTACCACAATAACTACAACCATTCAAACTATCAAGGAGGTAATAGGGGAAGAAGACTCAAATCAAGAGGACTCATTGCTGATCATTGGACTTCACCTCATGACCTCTTTCAACCATTTGACCTACTAATAAAAGAAAGTCCTTGGTGATGGTTGGCACATGTACCACATCCTTCAAAACCTTTGATCTTTGAGATCCATTCAATGAAACATCTCCCACATGTGTAATCTTGTGCTCAATGTCATCCCTTGTATCTACATGTTCTTGAGTGGTAGGTGAGTGCAAATCAAAGAAAACATCTTTATTGCAACTCATATAGCTGCTACAACCATTGTCTGTGTACCATGTAGAATATGAATTGATAGAGATGACTCTCCTCCCAACCTCATGGCTCTACATATAACTACTTGATTCAATGAGGACCACAAATGTAACTGGATTCCACAAGTGCATAACTGCATAGAAGACTCAAATCAAGAGGACTCATTGCTAATCATGAATATGGCCATGCCACAAGGTAAATCTAATGAGCATGTTTTCTACATAGATTCAGGTTGATCCTATCATGTGGTAGGAAATGTGGCACTCCTAGCAGATTTAGAAGATCCAAGGAACAAGCATGAAGTGTGGACACGTGATGATACAAGACATTTGGTGGAAAAGATAGGAAATGTGAAAGCACTTGATGGAAATATCAACCTACTTAGCAAGGTACTCTATGTCCCTGCCATCACAAAGAACTTGATAAGTGTAGGAGAGATTGTGGAAAAAGGCTTGCAGGTTAGGTTCACAAAAGCAGGAGCATTTGTTGAAGATCCAAGTCACGGATTGAGGAGAATTTCAAAGGGTGAAAAGACTGGTAGATTGTTCACATTTCAATTACAAGACACTAGAAACATTGCTCTCTTTAACTATGGTAGTCAAACAATCAAAGAATTGGAAGTATGGCACACAAGGTTAGCACATATCATTAAAGCAAATTTGCAGGGACATTAAAAAGGTGACATTAAAAAGGCTAAGGTCAAATGGAGGGGGAGAGTACTTCTCCCATGAATTTGATTCCTTTTTTCAAGTGAGGGGAACCAAAAGAGAGATCACTACAAGGTACACTCTTAAGCAAAACGGAGTGACAGAAAGAAGGAATAGGACAATTGTTGAAGCTGCAAGTTCTATGCTAAATGAGAAGCACTTACCTAATTACTTATGGGTTGAGCCTGTATCCACAACCATTTATTTGATTAACAGGTTACCTTCAGAATCACTTGATGGCATGACACCATATGAGGCTTGGATTGGAAGAAGACCAAACTTGGATCATTGTAAGATTTTTGGATGTATGCTTATGCTCATGTTCCTTCACAGGTTAGAGGAAAGATGGATCCCAAAGCAGAAAGGTTTGTATTCATTGGATATGACAACAATCAAAAGGGCTACAAATTATACAACCCAACAACCAAAGGATTCTTGGTGAATAGAGATGTAGTATTTGATGAGAATAGTTCTTGGTATGAAGATTCATGTAGAAAGGTCAACTTACCTTATGATCTTGAAGAAGATTTTCCAAAACTTGTTAAGGATAATGCTCCTAAAATTGAAGAGCAAGATACCTGAAAAGATGATGAAGCAACTTAGTATGAAAAACTCAAAATGTGGAAGTCTAAAGGTAGAGAAAAAATGCAAGAACTTGGGCAAGAGGCAGAATCATCACATCATGGCCTAAGAAGGTCGATGAGGGAGAAAAGAAAACCACAGAGGTATGGGTTTGATACTTCTCTAGTCACTAAACATTCAATATATCTAGCACAAGACATGAATCAAGAGGAACCCTCAACATTTGAGGAAGCAAAGAAGAAATCAGAATGGAGGCATGCAATGGAAGAAGAAATTGAAGCTAGAGTCTGTCTAGATCGCCATCTAAGCTCCATAGTGGGAGTGCACGGGTGGACAGCACCATCATTGTAACTGCATTATGCTCGGCAATCTAAGAATTTGAGTTCTCTATCTCTCAGTCTGCATCTATCTTTGTCTGTGTTTTTTCTCTCAACTCTGTCTATAGGTCTATTCCGTTGTGTTGTTATTTTCTTACATGCTATCAGAGCTCATGAGGCTCTGAGTGGTGTAGAAGCAAAAGCGTAGAGGTTGTAGAGGTCTGAACAACAAAAGAGAGAAGATGTCAAGCGGTGCGTCATCATCTACGACTGGGGGCCAAGGTGGCTCATCAATAGGAGTAGGTGGTGCACAAGCAGGAGCAGCAATGATGCCGGTCATCCCAATGTTGCGGATATGGCCACCAGCCTTCACAGAAGGTAAACTTGATGGTACGAACTACACCCTGTGGAAGTTCAAAATCACTTCTATTCTTGATTCGTATGAGCTTTTGGAGACTGTTCTTGGGATTGATCATGAGCCCCAAGAAAGGCCTGATCCAAATAATCCTGGTCGAATGATTCCTCCTGATGTTGATCTTCTACGTACTTGGAAACGTAGAAATGCAGATGCACTTTGTGCTCTAGTTACAAGTACTTCTGATAGTGTTCTGACTCTCATTCAACATACTACAAAGGCATGTGAAGCATGGAACATATTGAGAAATCAATATAAAACTCATAATCAGACACAGATTCAGAACTTGGAGAATCAGCTTGTAGTAGAACGGTTTGCTGATGGGGAGACTGCAGAGGTCTTTATCACTCGCATAAAGAATCTACGAGACCAAATGGCGGGAACAGGTGTTCAAAAGTCAAGTGAGAAACTAGCTCGTCATTGTCTTCGAATCTGTCCACCTAAGTTTGATGGTTTGGTAACTGCTCTTAACACTCAAATCAGACCTCAACCACTAACTTTTGAAGAATTTAGTGCCTTACTCATGGAGGAGGAGCTGCGGCTCAAGGCAAGGAGTGGTGGTAGCAAAGGAGATGCTTCATTCACAGCAAATGCCAAAGGAGGCAAAGCAGACTCTCCAAAAGATGGAGACAAAAAGAAGAACGACAAAAAGAAGTTCAAGGGAGAGTGTTTCCACTGCAAGAAGAAAGGACACAGAATCCAAGACTGTCGCATCAAGAAGGCAGAAGAGAAGAGTGGCTCTTCAAAAGGTGGCATGGGCAAGGAGTATGCCAGCACAGCAGAAACAGAGCTTGAGTTATTTGTTACGATAGAGGAGGTGTGCTCCTCGACTGAAGATTCGGGAACAGATGACTCATGGGTGTTGGACAGTGGTGCATCTCGTCACATGACGAGTAGAAAAGACCTTTACAATTCCTTACAGCCTCTAAAGGAACCCATCATTGTAAAGGTAGGGAACAATGCAAGATGTCCTGTAGAGGTCGAAGGTACGGTTTCTTTCATTAACTCTAACGGTGATATCAGAAAGCTTTAAAATGTGTTGTATGTTCCACAAATAAAACGAAATCTACTTTCAGTAGCTTCTATAACTGATCAAGGTCATCAAGTATCTTTCAGTAAGACAGGAGCTAAGATTATGGACGATAAGAACAACATTGTTGGGACTGGCATAAGGAGGAATAACCTGTATGAGTTGTGTGCTCTTACAGCCACTACAAACATGGGCACAAGTAAGCTATGGCATGAGAGATTTGGCCACATTAGATACCCTGTACTGAAGGAGATGCATCGTAGAGGTATGGTTGCACACCTACCATGGATTGCAGAAATGAAGGAACCATGTGAAGCTTGCATGATGGGCAAGCAACAGAGGAAGGCATTTCCACAAGAAAGCAAGAACAGAGCAAGCTATCCTCTACAGTTGGTGCATGTTGACTTGTGCGGAAAAATGCCTACATAGGCCTTGGGCAGATCTTCCTACTTCATGTTACTTGTCGACGACTACAGCAGGAAGATGTGGGTGTACTTCCTTTGCGATAAGGCTCAAGCTTTTGGTAAGTTTAAAGAATGGCTTCAGCTTGTTGAAATTGAAACAGGGAAGAAGATGAAGAAATTCAGGACAGACGGTGGTGGTGAGTTCACATTAACAGAGTTTGAAGATTTCTCCAAGAGTAAGGGAATCAAGCATCAACTCACAGTGGCACATATTCCTCAACAGAATGGTGTTGCAGAACATCGAAATCGAACCATCATGGAGACGGCAAGGTGCATGCTGAAAGGAAAGGGTTTGCCTAATCAATTTTGGGCAGAGGCTGTCAACACTACTGTCTACATCTTGAATCGAAGCTACACCAAGGCACTTGGTGGAAAGACTCCACAAGAAGCCTATACTGTTAAAAAGCCTTCTTTTTCCCATTTCAAAGTATTTGGAAGTGTATGTTATGTACATGTTCGAGATAGGGAGAGAAACAAGCTTCAACCAAAAAGCATCAAATGTATCTTCCTAGGGTACAGTGAAGATAAGAAGGCTTATAAGCTTTATGACCCTCAGGCTAAGAAGATCATGGCGAGTCCTGATGTGGTGTTTAAGGAGGAGCAGCCACATGCAGTGGAGGAGGAAAAGAGAGCTTCTACTTTATCATCAGGCGAAGGGGAAATCCACTATGAACTTGGCCCAAGAGCTATCCCTTCTACACAAGAGAAGGAAGCATCGTCTTCAGATGATGAGTCTGAGAGTCACAAACCTGCAGACACCCAAGTGGAAAAGCCATTGCCACGTTGGGTGAGGTAGCTCTATGATTCTGCAAACCCCATCCCACAGTCACTAGAACAGGTTGCAGATGGACCGAGGCGATCATAGAAAATAGAGGAATAGAGACGGGCAAGTGCCCATATTGTAAACACAGCCTTGATGGCTGATCTCATTCAAGAAGAAGCAAAGGAACCAACCAACGTGGAAGAGGCACTCCATGATCCAAATTGGAGGGCTGCCATGCAAACAGAATATGACAATATCATGAAGAATGGAACTTGGGAGCTAGTGGATCGACCCCCTAAGCGTAAAGCCATTGGCACCAAGTGGGTTTCGAAGCTAAAGTACAAGGCTGATGGTACTCTAGAAAAATATAAAGCAAGACTTGTTACACAGGGCTACTCACAAGTTGAAGGCATTGAATTTTGTGAATCATTTGCCCCGACTACAAGAATGACTACTATCCGAGTAGTACTAGCTATGGCTGCACATAAGCGTTGGCCAGTCTATCACATGGATGTCAAATCAGCGTTCCTGAATGGAGACCTCAAGGAGGAGGTATATGTGTCTCATCCACCAGGGTTTGAGGCTCCCCATTCAGAGAACAAGGTATGTAAGCTGAAGAAGGCATTAAATGGGCTAAAACAAGCCCCTAGAGCATGGTACCAGCGGATAGATAAATATCTCTTGGATCTAGGGTTCAAAAGATGTGCTTCTGATGCTAACTTGTATGTTCTAAAGAAATGAGGGAAGACAATTGTGCTTGTACTCTATGTAGATGACCTTGTGATTACAGGAAATGATGATGCTCTTCTTCAACAAACAAAAGATGCCCTGAGTTCAGAATTTGAAATGACAGTCTTGGGCTTCATGCATTATTGCTCAGTTCTTAAAGTTTGGCAGGAACCAGGGAAGATTTTCATCTCTCAACAAAAGTATGCAAGGCAGATATTGAAGGCATTTGACATGGAGGATTGCAAGGAAATTTCTACACCTACGGAGGTCAACACAAAATTATCTATTGAAGATACTTCACCTCCAATGGATATTGGAAGATACAGGAAATTATTTGGAAGTCTCATCTACTTGTGCAATAGCAGACCAAACATCTCTTATGTTGTTGGAGTAGTAAGCAGGTTCTCTAATAAGCCTTGCCAAACTCATTGGAAGGCAAGCATGCGAATACTCAGGTATGTGAAAGGAACTACTGATTATGGTATTCTTTATGAAGAAGGATCATCTCTGGTCAGATACTGTGACTCAGATTGGGCACGAGATATTGATACCAGAAAATCAATTTTTGGATATTGCTTTTCTTTAGGATCAAGGATTTTTTCTTGGATTAGTAAGAAGCAACCGACTGTAGCATTATCTTTTACTGAAGCTGAGTACAAATCTGCATGTGTTGCAGCATGTGAAGCAGTATGGTTGAGGAGGATCCTATGGCACATAGGAATACAAGGGCAGGAGGCTACAAAGTTGAAGTGTGACAACCAAAGTTGCATGGCCATCGCCAAAAATCCTATTTTCCATGCATGTACCAAGCACATAGAAATCCAGTATCACTATGTGTGTGAGTTGATTGAGGACGGGGTTGTGGAGATAAGCTATTGTCCTACTGAAGAAAATGGAGCAGACATCTTCACCAAGGCTCTTGGAGAGAGCAACTTCTTCGACACTTTCCAAAGCTTGGGATTGGACCAAGGAGGTAGTTCACCGTAGGGTGGACATTGAGGGGGGGTGTTAGATATGCTCAATACTCCACCCTCATGTGACCACAAATGATCCATGGTGCTCTAAGTTGTAAGGCCCCCATTATGAGGAGAAGCCATTATGAGAGCCCGGACATTTATGGAACCCTAACTTCCAAGTTAGATGAGGTCTATGTGTGACCGTTGATGGTTGTAGATGATCTTTGTGAGCCTAGCCATTAGGTTAGGTAGGGCATAAACTTCCAAGCCATTGAGTTGCCATTTAAGGTGAAAATAAAGGCCCTGTGGCATCGCGTGGTTTTCCCATAGAACCTTAATGGGGGGAGTGCAGAGGGCGGCTTGCCCCCTTTTGCGGGGTCCGAGGGGCCTATCCCCCCAGCCCGTAGGGCCGAGAGGGTAGGACTTCTGGTCATGGAGATAGTATCGGATTATGTATTTTATCGACTATTTTGTATCTCCTAACTACGTTTATCTATACGGAACCGCCTTGTAAAAGCTATATAAGCACGACCCAGGTTGAGCTTTACATAGCATTGTGCACTAGTAAGCCCTTCATCTAGAGTCTATCTAGATCGCCATCTAAGCTCCACAGTGGGAGCGCACGGGTGGATAGCACCATCATTGTAACTGCATTATGCTCGGCAATCTGAGAATTTGAGTTCTCTATCTCTCAGTCTGCGTCTATCTTTGTCTGCGTTTTTTCTCTCAACTCTATCTACAGATCTATTCCGTTGTGCTGTTATTTTCTTACACCAACTACCCATTGTGGTATTATATGATGTGACATGTATTAGTTGCAAAAGAACTGTGGAACATTGTACAGGGTGTTGAAAAATGTCCTATCACACCTACAACCGTTACAGCTGTAGGTACTGAAGCTAATGCAGAAGGTGTCGAAGATGATGATATTCTGCATATTCCTATTCGTGCTCCGATTTCTGGTGCACCTATTGTAGAGGAGATTCGTTGGGATGGTAGAGATTCTCAAGCACATGCATTGATAGCTTTGTCTATCAAACGTGCCATTATTCCTCACATTCACTCTTGTAGAACAACTAAGGATGCTTGGGATACACTTACCACATTGTACCAAGCTAGGAATGAGGCTCGTGTTGCTTACCTCCAAAAATAGTTGGAGAGTGAGCACATGAATGAAGTTGATTCTATGGACTATTTCCTCACAAAGATCAAAGACTTCAAGGAACAGTTGATTTCTGCTCATGAGGTTATACTAGATAGCTCACTTGTGTAGACTGTTCTGAATGGTCTTCCTGATTCATATCAGAGTTTTGCTTCTACTCTTTGGTTGATGATGAAAGGCAATCGAAATGCCTTGTCATTTGAGGAGTTAGTCTCTGTTCTGTTGCAGGAAGTTCAGTCTAGGCAGAACAGGTCCATTATGCGAGTTGTAGATCAAGCTTTATTGGCTAGTCAGAAGGGCAAAGGAAAATGGAGCTCTTCAACTTAGGCAGAAATCTGCTAATTCTGCACAATCAAAGAGGGAAGACAAAGATGAAAAGAAATCAGAAAAGCAAAAATTGTTTTGCGAGTACCGTAAAGGAAATGATCATATCATAAAGAACTATCCTGAACTGGCTGCAAAAGAGGCAAAGAAAAAAGAGGCAGGAATGGTTGTTGCAAAGGCCTCTACACCAAAAACAGAGTCTGCTAATCTTGTGCAGGAAGAAAAATGGGCATTTACTACCATTTGCAGTTTTGACCCATCTTCTCATGAGCAATGCATGTCTATAGTAGACTCAGATGTTTGGTACTTTGATAGTGGGGCAACCAAACATATTACCCCACAGCACAGTTTCTTGACTTCACTCAAGCCTGCCCCTATTGGGAATATTGTTACATGTGCCAACAACTCCTCTTATCCTGTTATGGGAGTTGGTAAGATCATTTTGACTATGATTGATGGTAGTTCTTTCTCTTTGTCAGATGCTTTATTTGTGCCAGGGATCCAGAAGATCCTGTTATGAGTTTCTGCATTAGCCAAGATAGGCTTGGTTGTGAAATTTGTTGATGAGAGGTGTACAATTCATGATCTGTCAAATGGCGATGTGATTATTTCTTCTCACATTTTATGTCGTGGGCTGTATAAGCTTATAGACTATGAAAGATCTGTGAATGATTTGGCATGTGTAGTACATGATTCTCAGGCTATGTCAGATGTAAAGCTTTGGCATGCATGCTTTGTTCATCTGAATTTCGCTAATTTGCTACGCCTACAGAAATCTGAAATGGTGTCCTCTTGGCCAAACTTGAGGCACCTGGTAAACATGTTTGTGAAGGCTGTTTTTGGGAAAAATGCAACGTTCCTCATTTCCAAAAGATGGTCCAGTTCGGGCTACTCAGAAATTGCAGCTTGTACATAGTGATGTCTATGGTCCTATGCAGACACCTTCTTTTGGAAATTATCTTTACTCGTGACTTTAATTGATGATTTTTCCAGGAATGCATGGGTATATCCATTGAAGGCAAATTCCGAAGTGTTCATGTACTTCAAATAGTTTTTGGTTTTGGTTGAAAATCTATCAGCATGTAAAATGGACACCCTTCATTCTGATCGAGGGGGGAGTATATGTCTTCTAATTTTAATGCATTTCTGGCTAAACATGGGATAAAACAGTAGTGTACAGTGCCGTATACATCTCAATAGAATGGAGTTGTTGAATGAAAGAATAGGTCACTCATGGAGATGGCGAGATGTATGGTCAAGAGTTAGGCTTTACGACATAGTTTCTGGCTTGAGGTTGTCATGTGTGCAACATATGTACTTAACATGTGTCCCACTAAAGCACTACAGTCTATCACTCCATATGAGGCTTGGCATGATTGCAAGCCATCTGTTGCTCATCTGTGTGTTTTTTGTTGTTTGGCATATGCATTAATGTCTGAACAACATCGCACGAAATTGGATGATAAAGCAGTAAAATGCATTTTTGTTGGGTATAGTTCTGAAAGTAAAGGCTATCGTCTATATGATCCACAGACTAAACACATTCTGGTTAGCCGTGATGTTGTTTTGTGGAAGATGCTATTCAGCCATTGATTTCATGTACTAAGGAGACATTTGTTAGCTCCAAAGACATGTATGATACTTTGCTGCCTCTTTTTACAGGTGCACAGTCTAGTGGTGGTCCTAATGAGGCAACTTCTCAACCTTTGCAGGTCTGATGTGATGATGCAGATCATTCCATTTCTGATGCACATTTACACTTTTGCACTCATTGTACTCAAGCTTCCAATGAGGTTGAACTCTTGGTTACTTCTACATCGATCTGCAACACCTCCTTGATGATACTTTTTCACACATTGGTTACTCTCTTCATTGCTCTTTGTGTGCTCTCTTTGCATACTTTGTCACCTCCTTTGCACACTTGGTCTCTCTCTTTGCGTGCTTTTCCTCTTTGCACATGCACTCTCCAAGTGTGTGTGTCTTTCTCTCTCTTGCTCTCCAAGTGTAGAGTATGCTCTTACTCTTGCTCCTGCCTACTTTAACTTATCTCCAAGAATGCTCTTTTATGGTGTGTCAATTCCTCTTATGTGTGTTGCTTCAACTACTGTTATATATTGATCCTCACTTTTTTATCCCAAGAACTTTCTCATGTAAAGACCAAGGACTCCCTATTTGGTCTTGTAGTGACTTGATGGAAAACAAAAATTTAAATGGGGGCCACACATAAGCTTTTGCATACCGTCTTCACTTCATATCTTTTCAACTTTTGACCTTAATTTTTACAAATTGTGCACATAAGGGAGGGTTCAACTAGACCTTCCATAACACTTTAAAAGCCTCTAAATCCCTTCAAAAGGACCTTTTCATAGGTTGCATTTAACTTTTCCTATAATACCATTGTGAACAAGTACTTGTGTACTACCTATGCACCCATGTCCTTTTCCACTTCTATACCACTTTGCCAAGTTACCACGTTGATTTTCTCAACAATTTCCCACTAGCAAATGGGATCTCTATCTTGGAGAGTGATTACCCAAACGACGAGCAAAGATGTGCCACCTCAACACAAAAGTGGGTAAAAACCTTAGAAAGAACATATGAGAGATCCAATACAAGAGGGAAAGGAAATATCTAGAAGGGAACATCAAAACTACACTCTAGAGTGAATAGACCTTTTGAATTCTTTAGTTAAAGTCTCATTAGACTTATCATTTCCAACATTATTACTGGCTAATACCATCCTTCTTAAGAGTTTTTTCTATTTTTCACAACCTTTCAATCATTGTTGCAATTTGTGTTGTTATTGATAGAGGGACGAGAATCACCACAATTGGTTCCTTCCTCTTCAATAGGTTGATTGTTAGGATGTGAATTCTCCTTATTCCTTGCTTTCTCAGTTTCACCACTATCTTCATCAAAAGGGTTATTGTTGGGGAGTTCTTAGACAAGAAGGAGTTTGAGGGTTTGTAGGAGAAAATGAAAAGACCAGAAGAGGAAATACACCTTGGAAGCTTCTGCCGATTGATTACAGTAAGACAATTACAATGTTTGAAGCAAAATACAAGACAATACTTCTGTGCACAATCACACAGAGTGCTCAATTACAAAATACCCAATATCCCAAAGTCTTCTTGCCACCGGCCTCCTCTGCACCAGACCTCCACCTGCTTCAAGCTTATCCTTGTGCACACCTTGCACCAAGCTTCCACAAAGGGGGAGGAGTGAATACCTTCTGTCGGCACGCGCACACTACAATGAGACCTTGAGATCCTTGGGGAAGTATAGCTTAGCACTCTCTGCACAAATCCTTAGTCACACTCCATGCACCTTGCACTTCCACTTCTCTGCGTCGCACTCTGGTGACTCTTGCACTTCTCTCTCTTGCTTCCCTTAGACTATGCTTCTCTTGCTTACTCTAAGATTGGTCCAAGAATAGACCTTGCCTTGATTTGAGTGTGTCGATCACGTACGCTCCTAACTGCAATGGTATCTTGGTGCTCACTTTGATGTCCCAAGATTGACTTCACAAGTGGCAGCCAACGACTCATTGTTTTGTCCTGTAGTGACTTTAGACTAAAACCCAAAATTTTAATGGGGGGGGGCATACTTTCACTTGTGCGTGCGTTGTCGCTTCACATACCTTCACATTTCCTTTTAAGTCTTCACTTTTGCACCTAAGGGGGGGTTCACCTGAACCTTCCAAAACACTTTAAAACACACTTTGAACCTTAGGGAAATTAGAGAAAATACCTATGCAACCTGCAACTCACTTTCTCCAATTTACCCTTTGTGGACAATTAATTGTGCACTACCTGTGCACTTTGACACCTGCATTTTAGCACTTTGACTTTGCACCTATTGACTTTGACCTTGACCTTGTTGACTTTGACTAGTTGACTTTGACCTTTTGACTTTGAGTGTAGTTGACTTTGACCAACATGACTTTTATGGGCTCAACAGTTGCCCACCACCTAATGTGCTCTCTGTCCCGGAGAGCTATAGCCAAAACTTTGAGCATAACAGACACCATGAAATTAGAGGTGCAAAAACTTGAATAGTACATCAGAGCAGCAACCAAGTCCACCAAAAGAAGAATAGAACAAGCACCAGAGAAGAACCAAAAACTGGATTTTGCCATGGAAAAGCAAAGGGTTGCAAATGGGAGGGTAGAAAGGATGGGGAAGGAAGGGCTGATGGGGCTGATAGTGATAGGTTCGGGAGGGTTAAGGATCTGGCTGGGCAAGTGTGTAAAGGGAGGGATAGGGAGAAGGATGATGGGGCTGGAGAGGGGAAAAATGATCAAACATGATAGCTACAGAGGGAGCATATGGGAAATATTGAAACATAGGGTAAGAGGAGGTGATAATAGACAATGTGGCCAATGGAATGAGATAAAAACATGTGGTAATTGTGTGCAAAACATGAGGGTTTGGACCAAAAGTCAGAGAAAAAGTGGGAATTTGGAAAAGTAAAGTCAAAAACTGAGTCCAGAGGTGCCAAAAAACATGAAAATGACTCCAGTTTTATCAAAAACGGCCAATCGAGGCACAATCCCGAGCCAAATGCTTTGAGCCAGAAAAAGTAAAAAATATATATATATAAATATATAAATAAATAAATAAATATATATATATATATATATATATATATATAAGATTTTTTTTTTGAAATGCGAACACCTATGCAAAAATAAATAAATAACAAAAAAAGAAAATAATATAAAACGTAAAATAATAAAATAAAAAATAATAAATAAATAATAAATAAATAAATAAATAAATAATAAAAAATAAGAAAATAAACAAAAAATAAAAAATAAAAAATAAAAGAGAAAAAATTAAATAAAATTTTTGGGGGGGGGCAGGGGGGTCAGAGCGGGGGGGGGGATTTTTTTTTTTTTTGGCAAAAAACAAAAAAACACCTTGGGGGGCCTTTTTTTTTAAATAACCCAAAAATAGAGAAAAATGAAGGAAAAATAAAAAAATGCCAAAAAATGGCCAAAAAATTCTGAAAATTTTCTCATTAAATTTTCCACAGGGCTAAGCCCAATTTCTTTCATCAAACCATAGAGAGCCTCCTTTTATTCCTCCTATTTGGCAAGAAAATGACATACGAAAGGGATAAAAAATGCTAGAAAAATGCTAAAATTGCTAGAAAAATTTCCAAAAATACCCAAAAGTGTTACTTTTGCAGAGGTTATGAAATGCCTTCTAGGTTTGCTAAAAACACCAGGAACAAGAATGAAATTGATAAAGAAAACTACTAAAACTGAGCAAAATGAGATGAGAAAGCTATGTACAACCTGGACAGATTTTGCAGTTCCAGGTGATCCATACTTCTTCAAGTGTGTTGATGATAGGCCTTGAGCCTGGATATGTTGACCAGTGGCAAGGCCTCTCCTTTCAGCGTCTCTAACTCCACAGCACCCCAATTTAGCATTGTTTTGACTCTGTAAGGTCCTTCCCAATGTGGAAGCCATTTTCCTCTCAGTTGTGTATGAAGATGAGGTCTATGGAGAAGAACTAACATGCCTGCTTCAATGTTGTTGTTCCATAGATGTCGATCATGTGCCTCCTTCCTCTTCATCTGAGTCTCTATCAATTGTTTTGTTGCTAGTAGACGAATCTCCTCCACTTTATGTAGTGCTGCGAGCCTCTGAGAGACATCACAATCCTTCTTGCCCTGCATGAATGCTATCTTAGGTGATCCATGTAAAAATTCAAAGGGCTCAATGGGCAATATGCCATAAACTAGTTGGAATGGAGAATATCCCGTGGCCTCTTTGTAGGCTAACCTGTATGCCCATAGGGTACCTTGATAAGCAATGCCCCAGGAAGTGGGCTGTAACATACACTCCTTTCTTAACATTGAAATTAAAACCTTATTTGTCGATTCAGCCTATCCATTGGCTCTTGGATAGTAAGCACAAGAGGTCCTATGTAGAATTCTATACCTGTTGAAAATTTCTTGTAGGACCTTATTGACAAAATGGGTACCTTGATCTGTACAAATTTCAAGTGGGCATCCAAACCTGCAAATGATGCTACTGTAAATGAAATCAGCAACAATTTGGGCAGTGCAGTCGGAGGAGGCAATAGCTTCAGCCCACTTTGTTGCATAATCTGTAGCTATCAAGAGATATTTCTCTCTTTTTGGAATCTCGGGAGGGTAGATGGGCCCTACAAAATCGAGCCCCCACTTCTCAAATGGTTGCCAGGAAGTGGAAACAATCAAGGGGCTATGCCTCTGCTTTGTTGGCTTAGGTCCACACCTCTGGCAAACGTCACATGCCTTTCCCCATTCATCTGCATCCTTAAATAGTGTAGGCCACCATAAACCAGCATCCAGTATCCTCTGACTCATAATATGCCCTGGAAGGTGCCCACCACCTGTTCCTTCATGGGCAGAGTGAAGGACTTCCCTCACTTCTTCTTCTTCCAAAAACTTCCTAAACCTGTCATCCTTGCCCTGTCTATATAATTTATCTTCAATGAAGGTATATGGTCTACTCTTGATTAGCAGTCTCTTCCTTTGCACAGCATTAGCTTTTTCTGGATACAAACTAGTTTTAATGAAATTTTTGATATCATAATACCAACCTTGAGCTTGTACAGCGAACATATGGGCATCTGGAAAATCATCATTGATTCCACTAGCTTGATTCATCATATTGATTCTGGATAGGTGATCCGCCATAACATTGTCTTTACCTAGTCTGTGGACTACAGAAAAATCAAACTCTTGGAACAATAATAACCACCTCCATATTCTACCAGTGGCTTGTGGTTTGTTGAGCAAGTATTTTAGTGGTTGGTGATCTGTTATAATAATAAATTTTACTCCCAGTAAGTAATGACGGATTTTTTGGACAGCAAAAACCATTGCTAGGGCTTCCCTTTCTGTAGTACTGTAATTCCTTTCAGCCTTGGTCAAGATTCTACTGCATATTGAATTGTTCTGTCCACTTTAAATTCTTCACTGGGTTGGGTCAAAACTGCCCCCACTGCATAGGCACTGGCATCTACATGTATATGAAAGATTTTTGACCACTCAGGTGTGATCAAAATAGGAGCAAACACTAACCTTGGTCGTAATGTTTGATATGCTTTTTCCTCCTCTTCTTCCCATTTAAAAGGTACTTCCTTACCTGTAAGTCTAGCCAGTGGTCTGGCTATCTCTGCATACATTTTTATAAACCTTCTATGGTATCCAGTATGCCCCAAGAAACTCTGAATCTCTTTAGGAGATTTAGGTTTAGGCAACTTTAGTATAGAAATGATTTTGTCAGGATCCGGGGCCATAACTTTAGCCGACACCACATGTCCTAAGAGAGTTCCTTCTGTCACAAGGAAATGATATTTGTTTGGATTGAGCTTTAGCTTAGTCTCCCTGCATCTCTTGAAAACATTCTGCAGCTACCTCAAGTGATGGTCCAAACAATCTAGAGGAGTTTCTTTGTGAGAACCTGAAAATGAAGAGAAGTCATCCATGAAGATTCTAAGTGATTCCAGCAATAGGGGGGCAAAAATGAGATTGACCGTTCTGTTAAAGGTGGCTGGAGCATTTCTGAGCCCAAATGGCATTTTTACATACACATATGTTCCCCAAGGTGTGATAAAAGCAGTCTTTTCACGATCCTCTGGGTGTATTGATATTTGATTATAGCCACTAAATCCATCCATAAAGCTATATAATGCATGCCCAGCCACTTCTTCAATGACTTGCTCTGCAAAAGGCATTGGGAACCCATCTGGAATGGTCACCTTGGAGTGCTCTAAAGTCAACACAAATTCTGATTTTATTAATATTCTTCTTTGGTACTATAACCATAGGTGAGAGCCACTCTGAGTGTTCTACAGGAATGATGATTCTTGCATCCTCCATCTTCTGTATTTCCACATAGACAGCTTCAGCATATTTTGGATTAAGTCTATAACTCTTCCCTCTTATGGGTTTGGCTCCATCAACCAGAGGGATTCTGTGCTCTCCATAAGTTGCAGGCACTCCTTCTAAGTCTTTATAATGCCAGGCAAAAACATATGTATAATGGGTCAAGAATGACTTTACCTTTTCAAGGAGCCCTGGGTGGCTCCACAACCAAGTGGCCACCAAAACTGGCCAATTATTGTCTTGAGTGCCTAATTGAATTTCTTGGACAGGATTTCTCTCTACCATATTATCTTTGTGCTCATCTTCTACCTTGTCTTCTTCTACTAGCTTTTCGTGCATTGCTTCATAAGCAGGTGTATTTTGGACTTCAATGTGTTCCTCCTTGTCCTGCATCCATCCTGCAGGAATTTCTTGAATTGGGAAAGAACATTCTTCACTAGAATTTTTTACCTTGCCTTTAGCTTCAGTAACCTCCTTATCTGTGGTTGTCATATCCTCCTCCAAGTTGTATTTGAGGGGTGTCTTCTTGCCCCTTCTGTGGTCTGTGATGGGCTCTCCCAATCCATCAACTTGGACTTTCTCCTTATCTTCACCATAACCTTCAATCGTGCAAGAATTATTAAGAAAAATTCCAAAACAAGAGGAAGAGTTGCCTGCTTGGAGCCAATTTAGAATATCCTCTTCTTCCTCGAAATCTATTTGGGGTTGATCCTCCGATTCTGTTTCCATGCATATACCAACTGTTTGCATCATGCTAGTGTTTCCTTGATTATCTGGGCCCTCTTCTAAATGAATATGTGTCAGCCCTTGCCCTTTCTTTTGTATCCACATAGTGTCCTTGCCCCAATCATGAATGACACTTGCATGCCTCAACCATGGTCGTCCAATTAAGAGGGGAAATCCTCCTTCAACCTGGGGCAATCTTAAAACCACAAAATCCAAAATGAATAGATTACCTTGTACTTCAAGTGGAACTTTTGGGATCACTCCCAAGGGCCTTACTTTGCTCTGATCTGCCAAAGTAACAGTGAAATTTGCAGGCCTTGAAGGTGGAGTCCAATCTTTTCCATTGTATGTTCAGGCATCAAGTTAATGCCAGAACCACCATCCACAATAACTCCTTGAAATTCATGACCTTGGATAGATACTGTCAGCCGAGGACTTTTATAATTTGTAAGGGGTGCTTCCCCTACAATTTTTCCTTTATGTAAAACAGCAGTCTTTGCCACCAAACTTGTAGTGGAAGCTTCATCAATTATCTGCAATAACTCTGACCTGAATTTCCCATCCATCTTTATTAAATAAAAAATAATAACCTCCTTTTTCATGGACTTTGTAGTTTTGAAGCCTCTGATTCCTTGAGAGCATGGGCTCCAGTTGACTTATCAAACTCCTCATGAGCCCTGTTGAAGGCATGCCCAATGGCATCACTGGTGCATATGAGATCTCCTTTTTGACTTGTATATGCACCTGTGATGACTTTATCTTCAGATGGTTCTCTATTTTGATTCCATTCCTTAATCTTTGACCCTTGTCCTATGTCTGCTTGAGCCTTCCCCTTGCTTCTTGTCTGCACAGTCAAAGATTCTATTTCTTCTAATTGCACCACCCTGGTAGATGGTGATGACTCATTGACCAGATCACACACTTCTTCTTTGTGCACCGAAATCATTTGAATATGAGGCCCGGATGAAGAGGCTTGATTCTTAGGACAACAATTTGTATAATGGTCTCGTGCATCAGGGCAGTTCCTGCAAGGAGGGGCATTTTCTGGTAGGGTGCACCTACTTTGATAGTGCCCGCATTCTCCACATCTGAAACAAATGATTGGCCTCCTAGGCCCATTTCCAAAGTTATTCCTCTGTCTAGGATTATAGTTCTTACCTTGATTTGGTGCAGCAGCCATCACATTTGTTGGTGTTGGGGGTCCTCCTTGTGTCCAGTATGTCATTGCAGGCATTCCCCTTGATTGGCATTCATGGGCCTCATGGCCAACTTTCCTGCATAATTGACAAGTCACACTTAACAGAGGACATTCACTTACTATGTGACCTTGCTTCCTGCACATGGAACACCAAAGTCCACTCTTGATGCCACCTCCTTTGAGCTCTTGCAACTCCTGTTGCAGCTGAGCCAATTCCTCTGCCTGGGCCTCCTCCTCCTTTTGGAGCTTTAGTGCTTCAATCTCCCTTCTCAACTGAGCAACAACATTCTCCTCCTCTTTGTAGGGCTTATTTCTTTTTAAGCCCTCCAGCTCTTTCCTTAGTTGTATCACTAGATCCTCCATTTCTGTACCATATGTTGGTTGGGAAGAAGTTGCTCCATACTGGTACCTTATCTGCTCCAAGCGTGTGGCTGTGCTGATGAACTCCTCTATGGAGGCTGTAGGTAACACTAATTCCTTTATTTTGCATTGGGTGGCCACTGGTAGGGGCTTAGCCAACCATTTCTTAACAAAAAAATCATGTGGTGGATCTGGCAATTTAGCCATTAGTGCTTTGGCCCGAGTCACAAACTCTGGGAACTTTTCTCCTGGACCCAATCTTAAATTTTCTAGCTCTTCTATGATAATCTCCGCAGTGTTGCCATGCTGGAACTGATTTTTAAATGCATCTTTCATCACATCCCAAGTGGTAAAATGGTTTTCAGCAAACTGGTTGAACCACTTATCAGCTAATCCCTCTAATGTGGCAAGGAAGAGAATAAAAAAGGCATCCTCCCTACCCATTAGGCCTCTAGTCTTACATAGTGCCAAAAACCTTCTAATGTGTTCATCCGGATCCTCCTGAGCTAGGCCTTTGAAAGAAGGAAACTTTATATTTAATCTAGAGAGTAAAGTTTCCAAGTCTACCTGACCCGCCATGCTCTTGACTGATGATGTTGAAGATAGTGGACTGGAGGACCTTCTAACAACCTTCCTTCTTGTTTGCTTGCAGGTGACCCTCAATGTTTGGGACCGGGTTGCGGTCATGAGCAGCTCATAGCCCACTGAATATGAGACACTTGATAAGAATATTTACCTTTAGTTTGATGAAGTAGCACTGTGGTTCTGTCGACACTTGATCTCTTCTATGCTTTGCACTTGGTTTCTCCTAAGCTCAAATCTCCTTGGAAGTCCCACCGGGCGTGCCAAATTTTGTTGGAGGATTCTTAGACAAGAAGGAGTTTGAGGGTTTGTAGGAGAAAATGAAAAGACCAGAAGAGGAAATACACCTTGGAAGCTTCTGCCGATTGATTACAGTAAGACAATTACAATGTTGCAAAATACAAGCCAATACTTCTGTGCACAATCACACAGAGTGCTCAATTACAAAATACCCAATATCCCAAAGTCTTCTTGCCACCGGCCTCCTCTGCACCAGACCTCCACCTGCTTCAAGCTTATCCTTGTGCACACCTTGCACCAAGCTTCCACAAAGGGGGAGGAGTGAATACCTTCTGTCGGCACGCGCACACTACAATGAGACCTTGAGATCCTTGGGGAAGTATAGCTTAGCACTCTCTGCACAAATCCTTAGTCACACTCCATGCACCTTGCACTTCCACTTCTCTGCGTCGCACTCTGGTGACTCTTGCACTTCTCTCTCTTGCTTCCCTTAGACTATGCTTCTCTTGCTTACTCTAAGATTGGTCCAAGAATAGACCTTGCCTTGATTTGAGTGTGTCGATCACGTACGCTCCTAACTGCAATGGTATCTTGGTGCTCACTTCGATGTCCCAAGATTGTCTTCACAAGTGGCAGCCAACGACTCACTGTTTTGTTCTGTAGTGACTTTAGACTAAAACCCAAAATTTTAATGGGGGGCCATACTTTCACCTGTGCGTACGTTGCCGCTTCACATTTCCTTTTAAGTCATCACTTTTGCACCTAAGGGGGGGTTCACCTGAACCTTCCAAAACACTTTAAAACACACTTTGAACCTTAGGGAAATTAGAGAAAATACCTCTGCAACCTGCAACTCACTTTCTCCAATTTACCCTTTGTGGACAATTAATTGTGCACTACCTGTGCACTTTGACACCTGCATTTTAGCACTTTGACTTTGCACCTGTTGACTTTGACCAGTTGACTTTGACCAGTTGACTTTGACCAGTTGACTTTGACCATTTGACTTTGACCTTTTGACTTTCACTATAGTTGACTTTGACCAACATGACTTTTATGGGCTCAACAGTTATAAACATCTTCAAGAAGAACATCAAATGGGTTAGAGGATTTATCATATTTTTTCTTTCAAAAATTTGGAGTATTTCTTCTCCGAGGGTTTTGGTAACCTTGAGGACCTTCTTGGGTAGGATCCTTTTTGGTATAACTATCTCTAGTACATTTCCAAAAAGCATCAACATCAAAAGCATTAGGGTTAATCAAGGGACAATGCTTAATCAAATTGCATTGTTTATAACACTTATAAAAAGCATTTGGTAGATTCTTATTAAGCACTTTTTGTTCATGAAGCATTCTATCATCGGAATCTTGAATACCAATACTGTCATGGACGAAGGAAACCCCTGACCTTAGATTCCATGTGAACTCTATATCTCATGATTGGTTCAGAATTAGGAGAAACCAATGCTTCCATTGCGTCCAAAACATGCCAAAACCCTAAGATCGACTGTCTACTTGCCTGATTCGGATATCCAAAGCTCATGTTTCGAATTGATGACATCATCGATGACATCATCAATTCGTAACCGCCTTTCATGAACCACCCTTGAAAACCTATAAAAGGAGGTGTTGGCCACATTCATAATCAGCCTTGCCAATACCAGTCTTGGGAGCTCAAGGAGTAGTGACCGCCAAGTAAGTACTCTTCAAGTTCCAGTTCTAGTTCTTTTCTTGCTCCTTGTTCTAGTCTAGTTCTTGGACATACTATCTTGTCCCCTTGTAATCTCGTAGTAAGAGATCCTGTCGAGTTCTTTCGTGTATCCAGTTCATCTCCGAGAATGGAGTTCTTGTAATCCAAACATCTTGTCTCATACTTACGATCCCGGGTTGTGGGATCTCCTGTATCATCTCTAGTCTAGTTTTCCATATCTATTGGTCCCGGGTTGTGGGACGTCTTGTATCAGCAACGTATTCTTGTATTATTTTCCCTACGTGGGTGTTCTTGTAATCATAAGTGTATTTCCAAAATCTTGTCTATTTAGTCAGAGAGCACAATCTAGTGCTCCCCTGACATTTTGGCAAGACTATCTTCTATCCAAGACCAGGCATCATGGAGAACGCTTATGAACAGATCATAGCATCACTTCAGAGTCTCCAACAACAAGTTGAAGACCTAAGTCATCGACAGACACAAGTCGAGATGGGACATCCAATGCATGTAGGTGCACTCCTCCAAGAATTACGAGAATGAATCGGGAGCCTTCAAGAAAACCAAGGGAGTATTCAAGTAAATCAACGGCCTAGTACATCATTTATGAAGGAACTCAAGATTTGCATGCCAGAAAAGTTCGATGGGGATCGCACAAAGTTTCGTGGATTTGTCCAACAAGTTAAATTGTACATCCATATGCAACCTGATAGATACCCTGAGGAGGCATCCAAGGTCGGGTTTATTGGAACCTTGCTCTGTGGCCAAGGATTATCATGGTTTGCCCCAATCTTGGAGAAGAATATGGCAGTACTTCAGGAGTATGAGGGTTTTCTCCGAGAACTCTCTGCCACATTTGGAGATGCAGATACAAGTCGAGTAGCAGAAACAAAACTTCGGAAGTTACGTCAAGGTAACCGCCCTGCCTCTACCTATGCATCTGAATTTAGGCAGTTGATATGTGATCTCACTTGGCATGAAGATTATTTCATAAGCCAATTCAGATGGGTTTTAAGAGATGATGTGAAGGACCTTTTGCTCACGATGCCAGAGGTTAAAACATTGAATGAATATATCATGCAAGCTATTCAATGTGATAACTGACTTTTTGAAAGGAAACAAGAAAAACAAGTAGAAGGAAGACCTCGCCAGTGGAAACCTTTCCAACCCACCATTAAAGATGAGTCTATGCCTGAACCTATGCAAACAGATGTAACATGGTTTCAGCCTCTAACATGAGAAGAGAAACAAAGAAGGAGAGTTAATAAGTTATGTCTCTATTGTGGAAACCCTGGACATATTGCAATTAATTGTCCGAATAAGAGAACAAACTCCAGAGTCGCAACCACCCTTGTAGAGCAGGGAAACGAGGAAGTCCAGTTGTAAAAGAGACCCTGCAGCCGGACCATGATATAAGAAAAGGTCTCATAATTCCAGCTACACCCATCGAAACATGTCTTGCACCTGTCGAGTTAATCATGCCCAAGAAGACCCTTTCCCTTACAACCCTAGTAGATTCAGGAGCCTCTTCATGTTTCATCGATGAAGGATTGGTTAAGAAACATGGAATTCCTATACTTCGGAAGAACAAACCAGTGGTAGCTAAAGTAGTAGATGGACGACCTCTAGCATCTGGGAAGATAACCATGGAAACCACACCATTAAGAGTACACCTTGGTGATCATGAATCCCACATATGTTTCAATGTAATATCAAGCCCAGTACATCTAGTTATCATTGGAATGCCCTGGTTAAAGAAGTATAATCCAGACATTAATTGGGAAAGAAATAAAATCACCCGTCGAGATATCCAGAAGAACCCAACATATGTCGGAGCCAAAGCCTTCATAAATACAGTTAGGAAGGAACCTACATATATGATCTATGCAATACCAACTCAAGAATCCAAGAAAGATGATCCAATACAGCCGCCCAATCAGTACAAAGGCTTTGAAGATGTCTTTGAAAAGAAGAATGCAGATATCCTCCTAGAGCACAGACCTTACGATTGCCCCATAGATCTTCAAGAGGGAGCACAACCACCCTTTGGACCAATCTACAGACTATCCCTAGAGGAACTTACAGAACTACGCAAGAACATTGATGAAAATCTAGCAAAGGGGTTTATCAAACACAAAGTCTCCAGCAAGAACTCCTATTTTATTTGTAAAGAAGAAGGATGGGACTCTCCGGATGTGTGTAGACTATCGTGGATTGAATAAAGTCACTATAAAGAACAGATACCCGCTACCACTTATATCAGAGCTCTTGGAACGCCTTGGAAAAGCAAAATTCTTCACAAAGATTGATCTTCAAGGAGCTTACAACCTTGTCAGGATCAGAGAAGGAGATGAATGGAAGACATCATTTCGAACAAGGTATGGCCATTTTGAATATGTAGTTATGCCATTCGGTCTTACAAATGCTCCAGTTGTCTTCCAACATATGATGAATGATATCTTTCGAGAATATTTAGATGATTTTGTTGTAATATACCTTGATGATATCTTGATATTCTGCAAAAATCTAGAGGATCATGAAAGTCATGTAAAGATAGTCCTAGAGAAACTAAGAGAAAAAGGATTATATGCGAAATTGGAGAAGTGCTCTTTCCATAAGACAAAAGTGGAATTTTTAGGGTACATTGTATCAGATAAAGGAATTTTTATGGACCCTAAGAAGATTCAGACAATCCTTGATTGGCAACCACCTTCATGTGTCGAGATGTACAATGTTTTTTGGGGTTTGCCAACTTCTATAGGATATTCATCAAAGATTACTCCAAGATAGTGACACCTCTCACCAAGCTTACAGGGAACTCCAAATTCTCATGGACCGAAGAAGCAAAAAAAGCATTTCAGACCTTGAAATCAGCATTCACTACTGCTCCAATTCTAGTTCATCCTGATTCTACTAAACCCTTCTTCCTAGAGACAGATGCATCAGACTTTGCCCTAGGGGCCATTCTCTCACAACATGGAGATGATGGACACCTACATCCTGTTGCATATAATTCCAAAAAAATTTCTCCTCCAAAAATTAATTATGAAATTCATGATAAAGAACTTCTTGCCATAGTGGACGCATTTGATACTTGGCGTCATCATCTAAAAGGAGCAACTCATAAAGTTATCGTGTATACAGATCACAAGAACCTAGAGTATTTTATGACCACCCGCATCCTCAATAGAAGGCAATCTCGATGGAGTAAATTTTTATCCAGATTCGACTTTGTCATCACATATCGTCCAGGACGGCAACAGTGTCAGTCAGATGCCTTGTCAAGAAGATCTTACCTTGCACCAAAGAAGGGTGAAGAGGCCTTCGATCAACAAGAGAGTGTATTACTCAAGCCTGAGCATCTCCAGTTAGCAGCTATCTCTTCAACCCATCTTGAAGATTCAGCCTTGAATCATTTGATTCATGAGAATTTACCACAAGATGAACTATTTTGCAATGTTAAGCAAAAAACTCAAGAAGGAAAAGTCCAAGAAGTAAATGAATTCGAGGAAAAGGACGGCTTACTGCTCTATAAAAACCTATTGTATGTCCCTCCCGAAAAACCCAAGATCCAAGTGCTTCAACAACATCATGACAACCTTGCAGCAAGACATTTTGGAGTAAAAAAACCAATAGAACTCATATCCAAGGATTTTTGGTGGCCTCAAATGTGGAAGGAAGTCAAAGAATACATCCGAACATGTGACACTTGCAATAGATCTAAGGCACCATGACATAAGCCTCATGGCCTCTTGCAACCTTTACCTATTCTAGAAAGGCCATGGGCTTCATTATCTATGGATTTCATCACAGATCTACCAAAGTCAGATAAGTATGATGCCATTCTTGTTATTGTGGATAGATTCACAAAGATGGCACACTTCATTCCAACTACAAAGGCAATCACAAGTGCAGCCACTGCTAGAATCTTTCTCAGATACATCTTTAGGCTTTATGGATTGCCTAATGATATTGTTAGTGATCGAGGTCCACAGTTCATATCCAGCTTCTGGAACAGTCTTTGCAAGCTCCTTGGTGTTCAAGTTAAACTATCAACAGCAAATCATCCACAGACTGATGGACGAACAGAACTGGTGAATCAAGTCCTGGAGCAATATCTTCGTTGTACCAACAACTACCATCAAAATGATTGGTTTGAGCTTTTATCGTTTGCAGAGTTTGCTTATAACAATAGTGTTCATGCATCTACAAAGCAAACTCCCTTCTTTGCAAACTATGGACAACACCCAAGGATGGATAAAAACCTCTCAAATCATATCAAGAACCCAACTGCCAGAGGCAAGGCCCAGTACCTGATGGACATTCACAAAGAAACTCAACGAAGAGATCTGTAAAGCTCAAGAACAATATAAGTACTATGCAGATCAACATCGTGTTCAGAATCCATCATATCAAATTGGAGATAAAGTATGGTTACTCCGAAGCAATTTGCAAACTTCAAGGCCTTGTGAAAAGTTAGATCATCAAAGATTTGGTCCATTCACCATCTTGGCCAAGATTAACCCAGTCACCTTCAAGCTCCAGCTACCAAGTACCATGAGAATACATCCAGTTTTCCATGTATCCATGTTGGAACCATATCAGATTTCGCCATTGAGGGGGGAGAGACCTAATCCTTCACCACCTATCGAGATTGATGACCATGAAGAATTTGAAGTCGAGCATGTTCTAGATTCCATAATATCCAGAGGAAGATTGGAATACCTTATTCATTGGAAAGGGTATGACATCAGTGATCGTACTTGGGAACCTATAGAAAACCTTCAAACAGCACCAATCAAGGTTCAAGAATTCCATAAGAGAAATCCAACGAAGTTGAGACCAGATAACATGACCGCTCCTCGTGGAACTCGTCGCTTCAGGGGGAGGTGATATCATGGACGAAGGAAACCCCTGACCTTAGATTCCATGTGAACTCTATATCTCATGATTGGTTCAGAATTAGGAGAAACCAATGCTTCGATTGCGTCCGGAACATGCCAAAACTCTAAGATTGACTGTCTACTTGCCTGATTCGGATATCCAGAGCTCATGTTTCGAATTGATGATATCATCGATGACATCATCAATTTGTAACCGCCTTTCATGAACCGCCCTTGAAAACCTATAAAAGGAGGGGTTGGCCACATTCATAATCAGTCTTGCCAATACCAGTCTTGGGAGCTCAAGGAGTCGTGACCGCCAAGTAAGTACTCTTCAAGTTCCAGTTCTAGTTCTTGTCTTGCTCCTTGTTCTAGTCTAGTTCTTGGACATACTATCTTGTCCCCTTGTAATCTCGTAGTACGAGGGTTACGATCCCGGGTTGTGGGATCTCCTGTATCATTTCTAGTCCAATTTTCCATACCTATTGGTCTCGGGTTGTGGGACGTCTTGTATCAGCAACGTATTCTTGTATTATTTTCCCTACGTGGGTGTTCTTGTAATCATAAGTGTATTTCTGAAATCTTGTCTAATGTAGTCAGAGAGCACAATCTAGTGCTCCCCTGACAAATACTAGTTTTTATGGGTTGAGAAACATCAATTTCAATCATTATTTGGGGATCCCAATTGGGGTTTATGCTTCCCTCTCTAGACTTTTGACCTAAGGCTTTACTAAGCATTCCTACAAGCTTCTCCACCCATGGGTAATATTCTACAGATGAATCTCGAAAATCTACCCATATGGGGATCTTTCTTGGCTTAGGACCTTGGGGATCAAACCCTACAAACCATCTAAACAATGAGATCGGTATATTCTTGATCAACCACTACCCCTTAGAGATGACCTGTAGAGTAGTGTTTGCTTCATTAAAAGAAAACAAAAAGTAATTATTAGGTAAATACTATATCTATCTAAGGAATAAACATCCTTGTCCCAATTGGTTTTAATCTAATTCTTCAAGCCCTCATGGGCACTTCTTGGCCCATTAAAATCCCAATCATGACTCTTTTTGAAATTGAGTTTGCTAGAGATCTAGAGAATTTTGATAAATAATCAAAGAATCTTCTTCTTCTTCTTTAAAGTCTTGGCTATCCATGTTTAGGTAATGAAGGTGATCTTCAACCTTCTCTTTGCCCTTAATGTCTACATTAGGCATCGGGTTGGAAGACATACCCATCATATTGAATTCGTGCCTAGGAGAAAGAGTACCTTGCATCGAGCTCCTTGCCATTTCTGCATACGACTTAGTGAGAGAAGCAATATTGTAATCGACATTCACATTACGTTCACTAATACCAAAAGAATCCATGGGGTCATCTTCATGCACAAACGACATGCCATCTCTCAATTCATCCATTTTTTGCTTATCCTTGTCCATCGAGCTAATGCTATTAACATATTTCATACTTGAACTCCTAGCGTGGTTGAACAAAGGGTTAGCGTGGTTTGTAACCAGCTGTGTGAAGGACTTTGAAGGAGAGTTAGGCTAGAGTGCAATAGGCCCAGTTCCAATATTGGTTTGGTGGCCCTCCTTGCCCACCTCAGAATCTACCAGTTCATAGCTTTGCAGGTTGTTGCCAGACCCTTCTATGGAATACTGATAAATTCTCGCTAGTACACTATTCATAACCATGAGGTGTTGAGGTGTTGAATATACATGATCTTGATCTTCGCTTATCCGAGTTCCTAAAAGCTATGCATAGCCATTTTGTAACCTTTGTGTAAAGACATCTCCAGGCTACATGCCCTATAGCATGGGCTGAACAAGAGCACCTGAGGTCTCACAAAGATGCACCTCAAGCAGACAGAGCGCCCACAAATCCACACAAGGAACCAAGAGTTGTATGTTCTTTTTGAAGACAACAAGAAAGATGAATTAATTAAAGAGGAAAAAAACAAGGACTCCCACAGAGCAGGAGAAAAACTATAATGTAGTTTCTAGATACAGCATGAGACTCACTCTCTTTTTAGAGGACAAGGAAAGAATCTTATCTCTCCACTTATTGAAGCTAAAATTCCTAAAGATATCATGAGGGCTCTTGGAGTCTTCTAGGGCATCATTCATATACTGCATACAAGGTTTTACTGAGGCTTTCAATCCCTAGTTACAACAATACAATAAATTCTTTGGAGACTTAGAGAGAGCCTTTTGGTTCCTATTTTTCCAAATGAACCAAATGATTTGAGCTCTCATCAGCTGCCATAGGCCAATATCAAATTTCCCAGATTCACCTAGAAGGATTTCCTTGAATGAGGGAGCAAGCAAACCATGATTATTACAAAAGGAATTGATACATTTCTAGAACCTCTGAGCATTGGAGTAGTGGATGAACATATGAGGAATGTCTTCAAGCCTGCCAAAGAGTGAGCAATTCCTAGAGCTTATGTTGAACTCTCTAGCCTTGCTGCCAGTCCAAAGACCTCTGTGCAGGATCATCTAGAGAAGGCAAGTCAGTTTGATTGAGGAGGGAAAAGACCAGATCAACTTGAATCTAAATTTCCATTGATGAACATTCCAATGGATCTGCCATTTGGAGTTGAGTTTGGGAAGAATGGACTGAATACCAATGTTAGTCTTCTTGAATCTTTTAAACATGTCTTCAACAGCTTGCAAAATTGTCATGTTCCTGTGATGAAGGTAGTTAGAGATCTTGTCAATCAACGAGTCCTTTTTCCCTATTGAAATCTATTTACAAGCCAAAGATAGAGAATCAATACTCATGATGACATTATTATTGATGATTCCATTGTCATGGAAAAGAGAAAGCCAATTATTAAAACCAAATTTTCTGCATCTGTTAGCCCTAATAGACGGGGGGATTTGGTAGAGTCAAACCAACCAGTCCAAAAAGAATCCTGCAAAATGAAAGTGAGGTTGTTAGCAAAATATTTAAGCAAAACATAGTCCTTCTTAATCCTCATCCAAGCATTTTAGAAAGAACAAAGAAGAGGGCTGTCTTTAGAAGTAAGCAGGTGAGGAGAGGTCATAACATCCCAAAGGCTAGGGTTGTTCCAATTCTTATGGTCTTTGACATGGAAATTATGGATATTTCTCTTGATAAGGCAAGCCCAATAGTCTTGGTTGTGAGAGGTCCTCATGATCCATTTAGCAGCCATCTAGGTTGCCATACGAGTAGGGAAAATAAGACCAAGACCACCCTCTTCTTCTCTCATGCAACAGGTGCTCCAAGACACCTTAGGGATTTTAATGAGCACTTCCAAAAGTAGCTGGTGTGAATGATAGGTTATTGTTGACAGAGATTTCAAAATAAGAGATATCCTAAGAAACTACCGACCTAATATCTGGAGATCTTCCTTGTTGAACATGTATTCTGAATTGAGATTTATTATGGCTCAATGTATGTAAATGGTGCTCGCCTCCTCCTTTGTGGTTGAGTTGTTGAAGAGGTGGGGGACTGCCCCTTACACTTTTGTAACATTTTTTCATTAATACACTTTTATTTTTTTGAAAGGAACAAGAAGTTTAATATTAGTGTAGGAAAAAAGAAATTACATTAGAGACTAACATCCATAAAGATGCTTCAGATGACAACTTCCAAGAACTGTATCAAGGAAAGTCTTTTTGGAGAGTACATGGCCATCAGGGTGTCTTTCCGCTTATTATATCTCATCCCTTTTAATACAGTAAAGGGATTGGAGTTTCTAGGATAGGCATCCTCAATAGACATTCTACACTTCTTGATAATACTCTTGATGCCTGGATTACAAGAAAAAAGGTAATCTTTAGGAGAATTGGAAAACAGGTGTTGGTTCCTACCCTTCCATATGTATCATACAATATGAGCTCTAAGGGTCTGCCAAAGTATAATGTCTAGCTTGTTACTTTCACCTGTATCCAAGAGGAGGGAAAGCATTAGCAGAGCAATAAAGGATTAAAGGTCTGTAGAATCTCTCGGCATTAAAGCAATTGATGAATAGATGGGGGAGATCTTCAAGAAGCCCACAGAATGAGAAGTTTCTTGCACTAGTATTAAACTTCTTAGCCCTGATGCTAGTCCACAGTCCTTTGTGTAGGATGAGTCAGGGGAGATGAGCTTGCTTGGATGTAGCAGCAAAGGACTAGATAACTCTAAATTTGTACTTCGACTGTTGAATGTTCCATTGAAGATTCCACTTGAAATTGAGCTTGTTGAGGACCGCTTTGATAGATGGAGTAGTATTTTTCAAGTTCCTGTACATATTATAAGAAACACCCTCAAGAAGAATCCTCCTATAGTAATTGAAACAAGCAAGCTTGTCCAACAGCCGACATCTCTTGTCTAGCAACATTTGTTTGCACAAAAAAGAAAGAGCATTAGACTCAAAAACAACAGTTTTATCCACAATCTTGTTGTTATAGACATGGCAAACCTCCACGCTGAAGCTTGAGAGCTTCTGGCACATATTTAGTTTCCAGAGCACCAATGACAGGGGAGCAGAGATGGCAAATCTCTACGCTGAAGCTTGAGAACTTCTGGCACAGATGCACTTCGATTTCCAGAGCATGAGGTTGAGCTTTGAAGGAAGGTAAAATGCTCAAGACAAGCCTCTTTCAACTGCGCATGACTAGATAACCCTCTCACGCCTCAGATGCTACAGTCACGAGCAATAGTATTTGATGTTCGATCACTGAATATTGTCTCAGACTCACGAGCCATCACTGCCTCGCATTGGCTTAGCCATTTCCTGACTGGTTATTGGACTAGGGATTCCCAAGTCACGAATGGTTTATGGGCGGGAATTCAGGACTAGAAATTGGAGGGAGGGGTCGACACCTCAAATTTCCAAACTATCGCAAGGTTTTCACTTGATAATCCACGCGGGGCGGACACGTAGGTCACTGGTCACTGGTGAGTGGTCACGTGTGAACTAAGCACAGACACTTTTTTTTACTGTCTAGATGTATGATGCGAGAGCCTCCATTCACATATGTTTGATATAAACCCTACATATGTTTGAAGATATGTCGTTTCATATATATATAACATATAGGCTATCGGGGATGCCCAAGTCCGATTAATGGACATCCCTTGCGATGCCCACATGCTCTGGATGGGCATCAAACGATGCCCAGAATGGCACTTGATGCCCATTTTGGGCATCAATTTTGAGCCCTGGCTTCAGGGCTATCCGTGCCCGCTATACGCGTAAGGGGCGGCAGCAGGCTAGCTAGTAGCAGCCCACCCGCAGGTCATCCAGGCCCCCACTTAGTCCTTATATTTAATTTCTGATTCAACTACTCTCTTTGATTTTTTAAGATGCAAATATAAATGAGGAGTTCGCAGCCTGTCGGCCACATGCAAATAGGTTTACACTTCATTTTCGAAGCTGACCTGACCTCGCGTTCAATCGAGAGGCCAGCAGGTAGATGTGATCTGCTGCGGGCGACCACTGACTAGTAACTACTGACTAGGGGTGTCGCGACTCGCGAAGTTGCGAGTCGCTGCGTCTGCGTGGGCCATAGATATATCATATGCGAAGTTGAATGGAACGTAGCTTATCTTCTCGTCCGGACTGGACTACTGGCCTGTAGAGATTGAGACTCGTAGAGTCGTATGGTTGCTTTGCGCTTGCAGGCTTGCAGCCTCGTTGTATCAGAGGCTCCGCAATCATCGCAATAACGACAAGCCACGATTGCTAATGGGGAGGGGCCGGCCTCTATGCAGAATCAATTACTCATGATGATTGTCATCACATTTATGGCGGCCCATGTGCATTGTGCATGCTCCTCCTTCGGCACATGCAGACTCGCGAGTCGCGACTCGCGCAGTAGCTCGTCTGAAATAGAGAAGTAACGGAGGATAGTGGCCTGGGTCCCAGTGGCCCCCGCACAAGTTCGTAGATGTATCATGGAGCTATCGAGGGCTGTGCAGTGTGTGGTACGTCCAACATGTTCGTAAGCTGGACCAGGCATGCCGATCTCGCGTTCTCGAGTCCTATAAAACACACCACTTCGTCCGGCACCTCAGGAAATCCGAGTACCCTCGTCCATCAAGCTGTTCCCGGGCATTGAGCAGTGTTGCAGTTACTCATTACGATGAAGCTCACTACACTTGTTGCTCTTTGGTTGTTTCTTCGTACTCTGGGTACGCAGCCTGTCTTAGCTGCATATTATGGAAGTGGTGGTTCAAGTGCTGGATGGAATCAAGCGCACGCTACGTTCTACGGAGGAAGTGATGCTTCCGGGACCATGGGTAAGCTAGTTACTCTGAATGGCTTAATACTGTCAGGGTTGTTGCGTGCCTGTGCATCTGAATGACGGCTCTCTCCATTTCTCTGCAGGAGGCGCATGTGGGTATGGGAACCTCTACTCCTCTGGCTATGGGACGAGTACAGCTGCACTGAGCACTGCTCTCTTCAATGGCGGATTGAGCTGTGGAGCGTGCTTTGAAATCCGTTGTGATGTTTCTTCAGATCCCAGATGGTGCATCTCTGGCACGTCCGTCGTCATCACGGCAACGAACTTCTGTCCTCCAAACAACGCACTCCCCAACAACGCAGGCGGGTGGTGCAATCCCCCACTCGAGCACTTTGACATGGCACAGCCAGCATACGAAAAAATTGGTGTGTATCAAGGCGGCATAGTACCCGTACAGTATCGACGAGTGCCTTGCGAGAAGAAAGGAGGGATTCATTTCACCATCAATGGTCACTCTTACTTCAATCTAGTTCTCATTACCAACGTGGGCGGGGCAGGAGACATCCAGTCTGTATCCGTGAAGGGGTCTCGTTCAGGATGGCAACAAATGAACAGAAATTGGGGTCAAAATTGGCAGAGTAATGGTTTGCTCGACGGTCAGAGTCTCTCCTTCCAGGTCACGACTAGCGATGGACGTACTGTTACCTCCTTCGACGTCGCCCCAGCTGATTGGCGTTTTGGTCAGACCTTCAGCGGCGATCAATTCTAGAGATCACGCTCGTTTCAATTTAATCAGATACCAATTCTTGCAGATTGTGTCAGCGCATGTTTCAATTTAGGATCGTCGAGCAGGCAAGTCTGCGGCTTCCTACTTTGGGTGAAGCATTTTTTAGTAGATTTACTGCTTGTGAAGCACGACATCCGTCATGTACAGCGTTATTAGTGGATTGTCGGCTTACCCAGCTAGCAGAGATTGCAGCTCTGATTCTCAGCGGCAATCCGCAGCTAGATAACATTGGCACAAAGCGTTTGTTATTCAAATGTTTTCTGTTTCAAGAGGAGCCTACTGGTCCGTCGAGTATAGGTGGCAATGGAGCTGCTTTTTTGTTCAAGTAGTATTGTAGGTTCATCTTATACACAGACAGATGCTATGCGTTAGTAACGCAGATGCTATGCATTAATAATTGTTAATGCAAGCTCGTGTAGCCATTGTTATCCTGTCATTTCGTTTTACCAAATTCAACGTGTTCATTCCTTCCAACTTTACATCCGGCTTTTGAATTCTTTGAACCCGTGCATTACCATTGCAGAATGGGAACATCTTCTCTCTCTCTCTCTATAGTTAAGCGTGTGCAGTTTGACTGTTGCTCTCCTATCTACCTCAGAAGTTTGGTTTTTTTCAGGATCTTGCACCTAAATACGTGTGATGTTTTCTTTAATAAAAGGAAGTTTGGCCCAAGCCTATTCTCCCTAGCCCATGGGACCCCTCCAATCCTACACCCCTCCAATCCTACAATGCAAGGGACAAGTTCGGTAAGTTAGAGGGCATTACAATTTACAAATGAGGCCGATAAATATCATCGCCCTCATGTGGGACCCATTTGAGTTGCAGCTTGTTATCTCCGAGGAGATGAATATAGTGGTGACAGAATGGTGGAGATAAATACGTGCCATTGTATTTTGTAAAGCGTCTACGTGTGAATTGTATTTTCGTGTGTGAAATACCTTATAGATTTACTACATAGGGCTGTTTAAATTCGATTCTATTTTTTCAAAACCCGACTCTATTTTAGACATTTGGATCACGTATTGAATCATTCTTTATCAATCAACCAGGGCGAGTACAACATTTTCAAGAATAATACTTAACATCTAGGAGATACGAAAGCAACTCATTATCAAAAAGGAGGGGGAGGTCAATTTAAGGGGACCAATAAGAAGAGTTTGGGTTTGTTAGGAGACCGATAAGGGGAGGGGGGAGTCTTAGGAGACCGATAAGGGGAGGGGGGAGTCTTAACTTCCTAAAGACCCACATTATTCAGTCGTTTTCTTGAATCCTCTCTGGTTTTTTTATAAGAATGCATCCTTCATCTTGCTCTCTAAGATGTCATCGTGAAGTTGACAATGAAGGAACTTCTCTTCTAAAGATGGCCATGAAAATCCCAAATATGGATAAAACCTTGGGATTTAAGGAAGTGTAAGAAAACCTAAATTGCTAATTTTGATATGAACCCAAAGCATGCATCCACTACAAGAAATAGGGGGCGTAGTGATGCTCCCAAATTGAAAAAAAAAAACGGGAACCGTCGCTTATGCGATGCTAGCATCGCATAACCAATGGTCAAGTTTTTGAATTTTTTTTTCAAGCGATAATCGTCACGTAAGTGATGCTAGCATCGCTTATGCGACGCTAAATTACAGCATCGCAAATACCGTCGCTACTTAGCGACGGTATTTGCAATGTTGGCAAACTGAAGAGTGTCGCAAACGAGACGCTCTGGAATGTAAAAAAAAAATGATTTCTCTTGGCACATTTGCGCCGGGATTTGGATGCGAGTGACCGAGAGAGAGAGAGAGAGAGAGAGAGAGAGAGAGAGAGAGAGAGAGAGAGAGAGAGAGAGAGAGAGAGAGAGAGAGAGAGAGAGACACTTACACACACATACATATGCATACACACACATATACACACATAGACACACACACACATACACATAGACACACACACAAATACACACACATATACACACATACACAAATAATGTTGCATACACACATGCACACATAATGCATACACATGCACACACACATACACACACACACATGCACACAAACATACTCACACATATACACACATACACACACATATATGCTTACACACACATAGCGAAACATGCACACACATACACATACATGCATACATAATGCATATGCATATGCGTACATCCATACATACATGCATACACACACATGCATACATAATGCATATGCATATGAGTACATACATACATAGTTACATGCATACACACGCATAGACACATACACACACATGAACACATACACACACATATGCATACATACATGCATACACATACACACACACATATGCATACACATACACACACATAGACACACACACATAAACACATACACGTATGCATACATAATGCATACACACACATACACACACATATGCATACTTACATGCATACACATACACACAGACACGTACACACACATAGACACATACACACACACAAACACATACACACAAACACATACACACAAACACATACACACACATATGCATACATACATGCATACACATACACACACATGCATACACAGACACACACATAGACACATACACACACAAACACATACACACATACACATACATATGCATACATAATGCATACACACACATACACACACATGCATACATACATGCATACACATACACACATAGACACATACACACACATAGACACATACACACACATAAACACATACACACTCATAGACACACACACATACACATAGACGTGCACACACATACACACACATACACACACACATACACACATAGACACATACACACATTATGATGCATTCACACACATACACATGCATACACACAAAGACACACATATACACACATACACACATACACACACATATATGCATACACACACACATAGAGAGACATACACACACATACACATACATGCATACATATGCATACATAATGCATATGCATGTGCATACATACATACTAACATGCATACATACACATACATAATTCATACACACACATATGCATACATAATGCATACACACACATACACACACCTATGCATACATACGTGCATACACATACACACATACACACATACACACACATAGACATATACACACACATAAACACATACACACTCATAGACGCATAGCGACACATACACATAGACACACACACATACACACACATATACACAGACACATACACACATAGACACATACACACATAATGATGCATACACACACATACACATGCATACACATACATATGCATACATACATGCATACACACATACACACATAGACATATACACACACATGTGTATACCCTATCAACTATGCTTTTTCTGTAATTTTTCCTATGTTTTGTTTGCATTTGGTGCTAGGCTTCATTATGGCTGAGTTTGCCCATCACTTCCAGAAGTGATAGAAACTCAGTTCGAAGAGCTTCTTGTGAGTTCATGCTCGTGGTGTGTGTGTGCGTTGTGGGGTGTGTGTGTGAGCATGCATTCATTCTGAGCTCTATACCCACTATTGGGCACTGAGGACGTTAGTGGGGATGTCATAGTATAGAGTCGATACTGTGCATAGTGGAGCTGATACGCTATATAGTCTTGTGGTTGACTACCATGAGCTTGTAGTTGCACTTTCCTTTGAGGGTGAATTTGGGGTTTACCCAGATTCATTCTGGTATATATACACACACATAGACACATACACACATAAACACATACACACTCATAGATACACACACACATACACACGCATATACACACACACATACACACATACACACCTACACATGCATACACACACATACACATGCATACACACATACAGACACATATACACACACATACACACTACACACACATATATGCATACACACACACATAGAGAGACATACACACATATACACATACATGCATACATATGCATACATAATGCATATGCATATGCATACAATGTACATACATACTTACATGCATACATAATGCACATGCATAGATACATACACACACATAGACATATACACACATAGACACATACACACATAGACACATACACACACATAAACACATACATACTCATAGATACACACATATACACATAGACACACACACACATACACACACATACACACATAATGATGCATACTACACATGCATACACACATACAAACACATATACACACACATACACACACATATATGCATACACACACATAGAGATACATACACACACATACACATATATGCATACATAATGCATATGCATATGCATACATACATACTTACATGCATACATAATGCACATGCTTACATGCACACACATATGCATACATAATGCACATGCATAGATACATACACACACATAGACACATACACACATAGACACATACACACATAGACACACACACACACATAAACACATACATACTCATAGATACACACATATACACATAGACACACACACACACACATACACACACATACACACATAATGATGCATACTACACATGCATACACACATACATACATATATACACACACATACACATACATATATGCATACACACACATAGAGAGACATACACACACATACACATATATGCATACATATGCATACATAATGCATATGCATATGCATACATACATACTTAGATGCATACATAATGCACATGCTTACATACACATACGTAATGCATACACACATATATGCATACATAATGCATACACACACATACACACATATGCATACATAACGCACATGCATAGATACATACACACAAATAGACACATACACACATAGACACATACACACACATAAACACATACATATTCATAGATACACACATATACACATAGACACACACACACATACACACACATATACACACACATACACACATAATGATGCATACTACACATGCATACATAGTTACATACACATATATATACACATACACACACATATATGCATACACACACATAGAGAGACATACACACACATAATGCATACACACATACGCACATATGCATACATACATGCATACACATACACACATAGACACATACACACACATAGATACATACATGCACATAAACACATACACACTCATAGACGCATAGCGACACATACACATAGACACAAACACATACACACACATATACACACACACAAACATACACACATAGACACATACACATATAGTGATGCATACACACACATATACATGCATACACACACATATGCATACATACATGCATACACATACACACATAGACACATACTCACACATAGATACATACATACACATAAACACATACACACTCATAGACACACACACATACACATAGATGCGCACACACATACACACACATATATACACACACATACACACATAATGATGCATGCACACACATACACATGCATACACACACATATGCATACATACATGCATACACATACACACATAGACACATACACACATAGACACATACACACACATAGATACATACATACACATAAACACATACACACTCATAGACACACATACATACACATAGACACACACACACACATATACACACACACAAATACACATAGACACATACACACATAATGATGCATACACACACATACACATGCATACACACATACAAACACATATATGCACACACATACACACATATATGCATACACACATATATGCATACACACATATATGCATACACACACATAGAGAGACATACTCACACATACACATACATGCATATATATACATACATAATGCATATGCATATGCATACATACATACATACATACATACATGCATACATGCATACATACACATACATAATGCATACACACACATATGCATACATAATGCATACACACACATACACACATATGCATACATACATGCATACACATACACACATAGACACATACACACACATAGACACATACACACACATAAACACATACACACTCATAGATGCACACACATACACATAGACACACACACATACACACACACATACACACATAGACACATACACACATAATGATGCATACACACACATACACATGCATACACACATACACACACACATACACGCACATACATACACACACATGCATACATACACATACTTAATGCATACTCACATACATATGTACACGTATTTATATTGATTTCTAACTATTTTGTTTTATATGTTAGGTATTATGGATCCCAGTAGAGAGAGAAAGGTGAAACTCACTCTCATAAAAAGTCTTATGAGAGCAAGAGTTCCATCTGATACTCTAGGGGCCATAATGCGTGATTACTCAGAGATGTCTGATGAGGAGCTGGACTATACAATCCAGATGCTTACCCAGCGATCAGACGAGGGCTCTTCTACGGCTCCACATGCAGGAAGAGAGCTATCTGCTCATAGGTATGTTTTTTTTCATAAACTTTTTTAATGATATTATAACACATATTTTTATTTATTTTTATCTATCTATTTTCAGGACACCTATACCACCTCCAGCACGTGATAGCAGAGCAGAGTTGCCTATGAGGACATGCATAGGCACCTTAGGACTAGAGTGTGATATCGAGCCAGAGGAGAACATTCTGTACATAGGGAATGGATTGGAGTTCAAGAGAAGGATGCGGGCACTATGCGACTCTTACCTACGCTTTGTCCACTTAGCATGGAAGTAAGTAAAAATTTTACATATAAATAGAATTAAATATCTTATGTTTTATTTACATTATGTTTTTTTTTTTGTAGTGAGCATGATGAGAGGGATAAAAAATACGTACTTAGTTCACTTGAGACAGTGTTTGGGAGAGGATGGTCGCTTAAGTGGTGTCTAAAAGAGATGCGGACACTTATGGCTCATCGTCGTGATAATGCACGGTATGCACTGCTTTTATGTATATATATGTGGATATGAGTATGTGTGTTTATGCATGTATGTATGTATATGAGAGAGAGAGAGAGAAAAGAGTGAGACTAGAGGTATAAATACACGCATACACACACATATACATCATACATGCACATTTACACACATATACATATACATGCACATTTATACATACACACACGTACATGCACATTTTTACACACACATACACATGCATGCAGTTACACACATATAATGAATACACATAGACACATACACATACTCACATACACGTACACATACTCACATACACATACACATGCATAATCATATGTACACACACATAGACTCATATAATCATATTTACATGCATATATACATATACACATGCATATATACACACAGAACACATGCATATGCACATATAGATACACATACATACACAACACATGCATACGCATAAATAAATAAATAAATAAATAAATCCTATTTCAAAATCCTAAATTGAAAAAACTAATTTTGATATTAGGGTTTTAAAACCCTTAATTTAAAAACTCTAATTCAACCTTTTAGCCATATGTTTGAAGTATATGTACACATTGCATCTATTCCTCCGACGTCCTACTAGAGAGATGTCTCTCCTCCCAACCTTATGCCTCTATATATAGCTACTCGAATCAAGGAGGATCATAATATATATAAAGATATATACACATCATGTAGATAGGATACATAAATATAAAATGGAGTAGATATATTATGCATCACACATACATGCCTAAATGCACACATAAATATATATATATATATATATATATATATATATATATATATATATATATATATATATATATATATATATATATATATATATATATATATATATATATATATATATATATGTGTATATATATATACATACTAACATATTTACATGTGCACATTTACACATAGACATATATACATATATACATGTACACATCACATATACATGCCTACATGCACACATAAACATATATATACATGCATACATATTTACACATAGACACATATATATATATACATGTACACAATTATAAACACTTGCATATATTACATGAATACATGAATATTTTACATATATCACACACATGCAAACACATACATATACATGAAATACATATATATGCATACTAACATATGTATACATATAATACACATGAATACACACATATATGCATACATACATGATAAAAATTTGCTCCTTGAAGATAAAGCTATATATAAAATAATTAGGCATACCCCCGAGCTTCATGTTCTAACTTGAAAGAACATGATTTCATCTCTCTAGTAGGATTCATCGTTATTCAAGTTAATAAAAAAATATATTATCTAATATCCATTCAGAAGCTTCAAGTTATTGATCGATAACTAGAGTAGAATTTACTATCTAATCTGCTCATATGTTTTCATTATTGCCATCATTTTGGTAAGACATCAATATAGTCATTTTCCTTATTGATTTCATTTATTTCTTCTATTGTTAAATCTATGTTCTCATGAATCACATCATCTATTGATGGATTAATATCTATTTCTGGTAATTCCTCTTCCTCATCAGTAGAATCAGCATGTAGAGAATTACCCTCTTCATCAAAAATATTAGTATCATTATCACGTATAATGATTCTAATTTCTATTTCAGATGTTGATGTATCACTATCTGATGCTGAATCATCAAGAGGACTTTCTTCGATCTCTTTAACAATAAATTGTTCAAACAATGACCTACCTCTAGGTTGCACATTAATGACTTGCCACCAAGGATGAGCATCTGAGTTTTTATAAAAAAATGCTTGTTAAATATGCCTAGGAACAATATATGGTTCTTTAGTAGATCGCATTACCTTGAAAGAATCAATTGCCCAATACCCAAATAATTCCTTTCTTAATGTGGAATTACTACCTTTATACTCCGCTCGAAACCAATCAACCTTCAATATGACCTATCAAAATATATAACAACAAAAACCCATTATTAGGTGCTTAAAAAAATAACTAACTCTATAAAAAAAATCAGTACCAACAATAGTTCCTACATAGCCAAGTTCGCTATCTATAAGGTTCGTGTCTTTTGAGCTAGCACGTGATAGTTGCTTGAAAGAAGCAACAATACTAGAATCCTCTATTTTACGTAAAGAATCAATGGCTTTGATTCTAATATGCTATCCAAAAGCCCACATATTGGTGAACATTCGAGCCTGCAAAATAAATTCAATTAGTAAATAGAAACTAACATACATATATGAAAAAAATAAAATATTATTTTAATAAAATTACCCTTTGTTCACAAGCTATCATTAACTCTCTTTGCTCATCTGAAATTTCTTCATTATTTGCGTTGGCGCGTTGCAAACGGCTATATAGCCAATCTGTGAAAGAAGATGTATCTGTAATCTCATTATTATCGAGATTACGTCTAAATCTTTTGTTTTTTTGCCTTTTACTTCGGAGATTTTGAAGTTCCTCGTACTCGCTAAGGAATGCTTGCATGCATTCGCTATTATATGCTACAAAAGTAGAAACATCATTTTTTTCTTGAAATGTAAATAAGAATGGAATCCCCTTACCTGATAATACCTCATCTGTTATTTTTGAAGAAGACTCGTTGGTCCATGCACGTGGAGCTTCTTCATGAACTCTTTCAAGGTACTCACTAACGTAATACATGCACTGTTCAAGCATCCAACCCTTTGCCATGGATCCTTCTGGTTTCGCTCTTTGTCGCACATAACCTTTTAATACTCCCATAAATCGCTCGACCTAAAACATCCATCAAGTGTTGACAACACCTGCAATCTCTATTTCATCTACAAGATGGACTAATAAATGAACCTGAATATCAAAAAATGAAGTAGAAAGTTCTTTCTCCATTAAACATAGTAGCTCTTTGCATTCACGTTTTTTTTGTGGGATTGAGTTTTTGTCAATCTCTTTGGATGTAATCCACCTATACATATCATAGAAACAATTATAAAGAAGTTAATTAAAAAATAAAAGATATCCAATATTCATACATATTAAATATAAAAGTATCATAATTACCTTATAAGTGATCCAAGACGATAGATCACATCTCGTACTCCTTTCGTTGTACATCCATTGATAAGCAAATATGTTTCAAAAGGTTATGCTAGTCATGGGTCTTTAACCCAGATAAATTCTTATCATCCATAGTAAACATGTTTTGAAAAGATGCTCCATATCCTGTAGGAGTCTTAATCAATTGAATTCTATTGTTGATAGTTTGTATCTCTTTTGTTGTAAGTACCCAAGGAGCACGTGCATAAGTCGTTTCTTGTCGATGTCTATCAAAAACTGGCCATAACTTCGGTTTGGATTTTTGATCTTTCAAATCATTCCTTGATGATGTGGTATCTTTTAGTCCAAGAACATGCTGCCATAGTGAATAACCAATATTTTTGAATATATGCATAGGATCAAGAAGATGACATACTTTTAACTCTTTCCAATACTCCAAAGAATACCATATTGATATGTTCTCTGCGAGTGCCAATTTTCCTTTACCTCTGTTCACATACTCATTATCTGAATCATCACTAAAGATTTCTGCTTCTGGATCTATCAGAGGTCCATCTGTCCATTTTTTATACCAATCCATAGGCGTCATAGGTTTTGGCCACTGACCTGTTTCAAGCTTTCCATTAAAATGTATCGCTTCTCTTTTAAATCTTAATGGATGATCATTAGGCAAGAATCGTCGATGTCAAAGATAAATATTTTTGTTGAGATTCTTACTATAGATTGACCTCAACCAATCACCACAATATGGAGAAGCTTTATAACCCTTAGTAGATATTCCTGCATCATGAAAAATGATAAAAATATAATTAGATTAAATCATATTTATTTACATGCATATTGAATAAAAAAATGACATGAATACCTGAACAAACACCATATCCTGGAAAATCGTGAATAGTCCAAGCCACAATACCACGAACCGTAATATGTCTTTCATTGATGCTTTTCGATACATCAATGACATTAATACCTCTCCATAACTCTTGAAGATCGTCAATGAGAGGAGCAAGATATATATTCATATCTTTAACTTATCTTTTTCCTGGGATTAAAAGTGAAAGCATTAAATGTTCCTTTTTAATGCTAAGATATGGCAGAAGATTGTAGTTTATGACTACCACTGCCCATGTTGACCATTTACTGGATTTCATGGAGAATGGATTAACCCCATCTAATGCAACTCCTAACTTTAGATTCTATGGATTTTGTGCAAATTCAGGCCATGTAGAATCAATATGCTGAAAAGCAACACTATCATGAGGAATTCTGATTATTCCATCAGTACTTTTGTGATCATGTCCCCAAGTCAAAAGCTTTGATAATTCGGGGCTTTGAAGCATATGTCTAATCCGTGGAGCCAATGGAAAATGTCTCAATACCTTTTTTGGGATTTTACCTTCTTTGCCCTTATATCGAGGAGATTGAGATTTGGGACATGTCAAAGAGTCTGCATATTCACCTCTATATAAAATACAATCGTTAGGACATGCATGTATACATTGATAATCTATACAAAGATTGTTAATTATCTTCTTCATTTCATCATGTGAGGTAGGAAGAATATTCTGACTTGGTAAAAACTTTTCAGATAATAACCTGTAAGTTTATCAAAAAAAGATATATTAAAAAAAGTAAATAAATAAATAAATAAATAAATAAATAAATATATATATATATATATATATATATATATATATATATATATATATATATATATATATATATATATATATATATATATATATATATATATATGCATATAATTTTATACATGTGTATGCTTATGTGCATCTTGCAAAATATTCGCGCAAAATTTGATTGTTTTGGATGGCAAGATACGATTGTTTGTTTTGGAGGATATGAAGTATGTACCTTCATTGAATGATTTGTCGATTCTATCATATGTTCAGTTTGAATGTGTGAGAAGCGGGTTTATAATTGCTATTCAAAGAATTTGGCACTGTTTATAGGCCATACGATGGTGACCTAGATGAATCGCATGCACAGAGGTTACTCAAGATAGAGCAACCTGATTATAAGGGACTAGTACCAGCAGGATTCTTGGAGTATGCAATAAACCTCTTGCATGTCATGATGAGCATCTGAACTTTAGGATACAAAGTGAAAATCATGGTGGCTTGAGAGAATCACTTTTATACAGCTTGTTCAAAGAACTTCAGGTTTATGACACTCAAGTTTTTTGAACAAGCTTTATAAAAGTGATCCTCTCAAGCCACCATGATTTCCACAAATGTATCCTAAAGTTCAGATGCTCATCATTGACATGCAAGAGGTTTACTGCATACCCTAGGAATCCTGCTGGCACTAGTCCATTATAATCAGATTGCTCTATCTTGAGTAACATCTGTGCATGCGATTCATCTAGGTCACGTACCACTGTATGGCCTATAAACAGTGCCAAATTCCTTAAATAGCAATTATAGACCCGCTTCTCACACTTTCAAACTGAACATATGATAGAATCGACAAATCATTCAATGAAGGTACATACTTCATATCCTCCAAAACAAACAATCGCATCCTGCCATCCAAACAATCAAATTTTTCGCGAATATTTTGAAAGATGCATTAATCGTTTTGAAAGATGTGCGGACAAAAAGTGTCCATTGAATTCAACTTCTTGTTCTTACCTTATCTAAAGTAAGAATAAAAACTTGCATATATATATATATATATATATATATATATATGCATATATATATAAATACATAGAAAATTGAAAATTATACCTTAATAGTGTCGAAACAGATACATTACTCCATCCAAAACGATTCTGAAGGTTGAAAATAAGTAAGCTCGCTTAGTCATGTCAAACGACTTCCTTCATATACATGCTTCAGACATTCCTCTCGAAGATATTTCTCATTTTTAGAAATATCAATGCTCTCACTGTCATTTTGATACCAATCCTCAATAAAATCTGCCATGCCATCATCTTCATCATTGTCAAACAAATCTGGTACTTTATCTTCTTTTGAATATAGATCTTTCAACTTTGCATATTGCACAGGATTAATTTTGCGTAGCCTCCTCATGGAAGCTTCTGATAAATGAGGTCTTACTGGTAATTGTGAATGCTATGGAGGAATATCATCAACATCATACGTTGGAATCTACACATATAAATAAAATTCATTAGTATTCCATAAATGAATAAAAAGTAAACTTTAAATAAAAAATTAAGTATATAACTTATTAAATATGGATAGAAAATTTTTATTCTCTCTAGCTAAAAGGTGCTCTTGGAGGTCTACGCCATCCATAATTCACTAATAGTTCATCACCAACATGTAATGTAGTAATAGCATTGACAACTATGTATCTTGATACATCTCTACTCTATATTTCCATGTGTGTAAGGTCTTCCATCAATATATAATCTTTCATTTTCTGCATGTAAAATCCTTGTACTAGTAAGGGATGCTGCATTCAAGCATATTCCATAAGTACTCATGCTTTGAACATAACGTGAAAGTCGATGCCAATCTCCCCATCCATATATAGGACCACAAAATGACATAAGAGTGACTTCAGAGTTCGGAGGCACATACAAATCCTCTACAATAAAGAGACCACGACCAGCATTAGTAATAGTGGATGGAGCAATCATATAGCGATTACCCCAAAAGTTCAAAACCTCTCCATCTAAAGGAAGTGGTCCTCTATTCCATCCTCCATATCTTCTTCTACCATATGTTTGTACTAGAGAACGATCACGAGCTGGCAATGGATAATCTCCGGCCGTTTCATTCTCTAAACCAGGAGGTAGAGGATTTCTAGAAACCTCTGCTTGTAATTGATGAACAGCAAGTCCATGACGTGTACAAGGTTTATTAACATTATGAGAAAAATTATCATCATCATCATCATCATCGAGTAAGTATTCCTATATATCAACAATTATTTGATTTTATATATGGTTTTTAAATAAAATAATGACATTAATATATATAGAAAATACATACCCAAGCATTACCACGTTGACTAGGTGATGGTGCACACTCAAAAGTACCATACTCTGCCTCATGTTCAATACATTCCAATCGTGGTCTTCGATACGTGCCATAACAAGAGTTACACCAACATATAATATGCTCTTCATAGTAAAATTCATCATAATTCCTATCGGAGGACACATGTGAAGTTGTTGCATGGGTAGGAGGTGGTGGAGTACCCTCTGATTGATCAGAATCTGCACATAATAAGAAACAAAAAAAAATATTAGTTATGTATCCATCAAATATATTTAAAATTAAATGTTTGATATACTTACAGTATAAAGTCGTTGCACGATGAGGAGATGGTGGTGGAGTTCCATCTAATTGTTTAGAATCTACAAATAATGGTATTTGATATTAATAATCTGATTATCTACATACACAAAAAATTCACATATATATATTTACACATAAACACATATTCACATATACACATTTACACATACACATATATTCACATATACACAACTACACATTATTGTGGGATAAATGCATGTATTTTGTATGAATGAGTGTATATGCATGCATGTATGTGTACATATATATGTGGATATGTATATGTGTGTTTATGTTATATGTATGTATATGTGTATATGTATACATATATATATGCGTATATGTTTGCATGTATATGTGTATGTGGGTATGTGTATGTGTATGTGTGTGTATATGTGTGTATGTATTCTGATTTTCTTTTCTATTTGAGATTAAATTAACAGGAGATATTGTATGGTCGAAAAAAATAAGAGGCGAGCTAACATACCACCTGAGTCGTGGCAGTTTTTTCGTAGACAGCTACGTCTTCACGAGTCATTTCCTCAACAGAAGGTACACAAATTAATAGTTTATATTTATAGTTTTATATATTTTAGTAACTTTTTACATTTATTTTTTTCTTGAATAAACATGCTGCTGCAAAGAAGAGAGTGGAGTCGGGCCACACATCGCACCTAGGCCAAATGGGCCATAATGGTTGTAGCTACATTTGTAAGTATATGTATTATTGTGAGTATATTTTTTATTTTAGTTAAAATGCAAGTAACTAATGGTTTTTATTTGTTTCATTGCAGCGGAAGGATTATGGCCGATATCCTACGAAAGATGAGATCGAGTATGCTACACATTTTGGATATCGGCGTTTGAGCGAGTACATGCAAGATCATCTTGATGCCTTTGTGAGTATTTTTAAATTTTATATAATTATTTTATTTTTATGAATGGTTTAATTGTTTTATTTATTTATTTTTGTTATATGTAATATAGGAGTATTATGGAGAGACAAATATGGATGAGGTGGAGAGACAGACACAGGAGGGATGATCTCGATCGTCACAGGGTGATCATGACGATGAGGATGAGGAAGATCAGGATGATCATGATATTGCTGCTGATGATGATGATGATCATGATGATGATGATTAGGATTTTAGTTGATTATGACATTGGATTATATGTATTTACATTGATATATATATATATATATATATATATATATATATATATATATATATATATATATATATATATATATATATATATATATATATATATATATATATATATATATATATATATATATATATTATCTATATATTTTTCATTTCAGTTATGTTTTGAATTATGTGTATGGTATTAAGTAATGAAGATTTTTGTTCTATTGAATGTTATTATTGTTTATATTAAGCATGTGTTTTAATACTTTAATTATATAATTCATTCATATGTGTGTACCTAAGTGTATATGTATGTATGTGCATGTGTATGTGTGTGTATATGTATGTATGTGCATGTGCATGTGTAAGTGTATATGTGTGTATGAGTATGTGCATGTGCATGTGTATGTGTGTGTATATGTATGTGCATGTATATGTGTAACTCTATGTGTATATGTGTGTATGTGCATGTATATGTGTATATGTAGGTATGTGCATGTGTATATGTGTTTTAATACTTTAATTATATAATTCATTCATATGTGTGTACCTAACTGTATATGTATGTGTGTGTATATGTATGTATGTGCATGTGTATGTGTGTGTATATGTATGTATGTGCATGTGCATGTGTAAGTGTATAAGTGTGTATGAGAATGTGCATGTGCATGTGTAAGTGTATATGTGTGTAGGAGTATGTGCATGTGCATGTGTAAGTGTATATGTGTGTATGAGTATGTGCATGTGCATGTGTAAGTTTATATGTGTGTATGAGTATGTGCATGTGCATGTGTATATGTGTGTATATGTATGTGCATGTATATGCTTAACTCTATGTGTATATGTGTGTATGTGCATGTATATGTGTATATGTAGATATGTGCATGTGTGTGTGCATGTGTATATGCGTGTGTACGTATGTGCATATATATGTGTATATATGTGTATAATGTATGTATATGCATGTGTATATGTATGAAACATGCATGTGTATGTGGATACATTTCCATTTGCATCCATGTACATGCATTTTAATGTGCTTGCATGTGGATGTGCATATACATGTATTTGCGTACATGTTAATCTATATGTATATATATATATATATATATATATATATATATATATATATATATATATATATATATATATATATATATATATATATATATATATATATATGTGTGTGTGTGTGTGTGTGTGTGTGCAATAATGCATGCATGTATCTTTTTATGTGGTTGTAGAAATGTTTGTGCATATGCATGTGTATATGTGTGTATGTCTAAGTGTATATGCACATGTATCTGTGTGTATATATATGTGTGTATGTGCATGTGTATATGTGTATATGTGTGTGAAAGTGCATCTTCATCATGTATAAGTGTATAAGTGCATATCAATAAGTGCGAGTATGCTATCTAATGAAAATAACACAATTCAAATGATATACAAAGAATAGAAATCGTACTTACAATAGTTAGCCATACTTTTTGCTTGGTTAGCTTCTTGAACAACCTGCAATAGAGAGAGAGAGAAAGATGTAGAAAGAGAGAAACAGAGACAGAGGGAGACAATAAGAGAGAGCTTAGGCAAAACAACAATTCTTTCTACATCTTTCTCTCTCAAAGAGAGAAAGATGTAGAAAGAGAGAAACAGAGACAGAGGGAGACAATAAGAGAGAGCTTAGGCAAAACAACAATTCTGCATATACTTGCTTCAGCTCGTAAGTGCAACGCAATTGCGAATGTTGGAGAGCTCTTCGATCGGATGTGTGAAAATGCCGATCGAAGAGCCTCCAACGTTTTAATTTTTTTCCGTCAACAGACCGTCGTGTAAGCGATGCTACCCATCATCGCATAAGCGACATATTTTTAGCGTCGCTTATGCGACGGAAAACATCGTTGCCTATGCGACGTAAAAGAGCGTCGCTTATGTGATACTCTCTAAAAGCGTCGTGTTAGTGACACTCTATGGGAGCGTCACAGCCCCATCACACCACAAGTCGCAAAAAACTTCGTTCACTGCGTCGTTTAATGAACGGTCCATGCGTGACACTAATTACGATGCATGTTGCAATTTTATAGCGACGAAATTCTGTCGCTTTAACCGTCGCTATACGCCCGTATTCCTTGTAGTGATCTCATATCTAAAGGAACCACAAGAAGGTGAGTATTGAAATAGTCCGCCCCATACATAATTTCTATTTTTCTGTTGTTTGGAATGATTCCTATATTTTTATTAAAAAGTGGCTAAAGGAATGGCTATGGTTTATATTTTTTAGGTGAGAAAGACCTATTTATAAAAAAGAACTTAGGGGTAAAAAAACGGTTTAATCATGCCATCTCATTGGGTACATGGTTTGAGGCATGATTAAATACCTATTTTTATGTGATTTTTGGTTAAGTCGTATTTTTGAATCCTCTTAGGCTTTCTCATAAGAGTTCCCTTTCATCTTACTTTCTAAGAACATATTCATGAGTTAGAAAGTGAGGTAACTTCTCTTCTAAAGACTCCCATAAAAACCAGTGGGATATAGCAAAGTGCAAGAGTCAAAATAATGCATCTTTAATGATTTCACATGTCTAAACTAACTTCAAGAATGGGTAAAACAATGGGATATCGTAAGCTGCGAGAATCAAAATCTTTAATGTTTTGACATGTCTAATCAAAATACAAGAAATATATTGAAAAAACCAGACCTATAGACAACTTAACAAAGTGATACCTTTTAGATACATTTTCCATTTTTAGTGTGGGTGCACTTATTGGTGGCTAATGAGTTTGATTTTGAACGATAATAATCTTGGTGAAGCTTCCTAAGGAAATCCAAGAATTTATCTGCTCTCTATTGATTGACACACTTGTGAAGTTTGTGATTGAGGTCTTTCTCTATCTTAAGAGTTGATTTTCAACACTCCCTCTCAGGTCTTGATTTAGATCCTTCATTCCTAGGGATGCTTTCAAATCTCAAAGTTTTACTCCATGCAACGCTTTAGTAAACATATCAACACATTGGTCCTTGGTATTGGCATGCTCCCACCTCACATTATTCGACATGAAATTTTCTCTAATGAAGTGATAATGTACCCTTATATGTTTGAACTTTGCATGGAACATAGGGTTTTGTGCCACTCATTTGTCACCTAGATTATAAAAAAAAATTGGTAATTGTTTCGCTTCACATCAAGATCAACCAAACAATTTCTTGAGCCACATGACCTCACACGAGGCTTGTGATAAGCCTTTCTTGTAGACCTGCTAGCACAAGGGATAAGTGGCATCTATTGGCTGTAGATATATATCAACTCTAAATTGTAGATCCAAGTATGTTTACCTCGTTCAAGTGCAACAAGACATATCTCATGAAGCTATGAAGCTTATGCTTGTACTCTTCAAGAAGATCAGCCCACAAACACACACTAAAAGGAAGGAAAAACATGCAAAAACACTCAGCTTAGGCAGATATGGGATTGAGATACCTCAAGAACACCATTAGAGGTCCACATGAAGAAAGGCATGAAAGATAGGAGCTCAAGAAGGAAGATGAACGAATATTTTACTTTTCTTTAGACCTCAAGATTTTTTTCCTTTATAAGTTTAGACACGATCCTTTTCACATGCATTTTGTATTAGAAACTAGAAGATAAAGTCCTATAGCAAAGAAAAACATGAAAACGGTGCTTAAAGTGACCATACGAATTAGAAATCAGTAGGCCCAATGACTCATCCTTTACAAAACTAGAGTTAAAATACATGGGATTCTCAAAAAATAGGTGAATGTTGAATGAAAATGCGACAAAGCAAAATTAACATGTGTTGCCTCCAACAATTCCTAAATCTTCAGTTGATGCTTCTTCAATGTTTGGCTTTATCCAAGATATTTGTCATGCACTTCGTGGCCCAAGGTTGAAAAATTTGAGGGGCCTCATTGGCCTTGTAGGTCTTTACTTCATATCTTTTCTTCATCTCTTCCAACAATCCACCCACTCCCCCCGAAAAAAGAAAAGTTTGTTGTCCTTGATAGGCTTGTGTTGGAACTAATTGGGGCTCACAATTTAGTCGCACAATCATGAATTTCATGATCCCTCTCGTAATTATTGAGAGTCAAAAAGATTAAATAATCCTTCAATTTGCCACCTTGTTGGCGTAAAGTAATGGAGATCATGGTGGAATGAGCGAGATCTAGCTGAATAGCATTGAGGTGGCATGTGTGGCTATCAAGGAGTAAACACCTATTATATTAAGTTATTAGGAATTTCGGTGGACGATTCTAGCAAAAATAAAAAATCAGAAGTTGCACACCATAAAAAAGCCTAGTAGGTTTATTATTGGTGCAGGTTTTGGATTATAAGTGGCTAATTATAGCTTAAGGGTTTCCAAAATTTTAAGTAGCATCTAACAAGCCATCTGAGAGATTTTCCGATGCTTGTTGCAAGCCAAAAAGTAATGCTAGTATGCACATATTGGATGGTAATGGTATTTCCCTTAGGGGTGATCATAGTAGGGTAATTGAGCCAATATTTGGTTGTACATTGCTGAATTATCAAGTGACTGTAAGCAATTGGTGACCTATGCCTAGTGAATGGCACAAAACCTTGATTATGTACACTGTGGGTACTTGATAGAATACTTGTTCCATATTTAGTCTTTCTCATAGCAATCAACATTGCCACTTTGAATTTTCATGTGCAATCATCTAACTTGTCAAGTTATGTACATCATCTCTAGTGAACACGTAGGCATCATCCACATCAATATGAATGTTCTTTTTGACATAGTCCAATGCTTTTGCTAAGATGCGACCATGGATGGGCCGGTATCCTGAAACCAAATCTGGTTTATACAATTTTCCCATGCACTTCATGGGATATGGTTCTAAGAATGCTTTATCAAAATTGTTATAGAGTTCTTACATTAGTTATATTATTTCCTCTCTCATGTCTTCATTGGCTAGAATCTCTCTATCTTCATCTATGGTTTGATCATACTCTTGAGCATGCAAGTCAATGGTGAGTCTTGTTTGGGCTCATCCCCCTTTGATGCCTTGACCAATGCTTCTATCTCCTAAACTTGTTCCTCTAATGGGATGTCTTCTTACTCTACTTGGGGCTCTTGTTCTATGTGAGATTGTTGAAGCTCAAGGTCAAGGACAAAGCATGGAAGTGCATCAAGGAAGTGGACACACAAGAACAAGGAGCAAGTAGGGAGCTCCAAGAAGCACCTGTCAAATTTTCAGAAGAAATCCCTATAAAAATAGTGAATTTCATCACTAAAAACCATTGTAAATACCATTTTCCATTTTTGTAACTCCATTTTGTTCAAGCCGAGGAGTCCTCGAGCTTGAGGAGTATTAGAACTACCGTCCTACCAATTTTCATAATTTTTAGACTCCGTTTGAGTTCCCAAATAAGCCCTAGAACCTAATTTTTAACTAGGCCAGACACTAGGTCTGGACAGGGCCAAAACGACTCAAAAAACTATAAAAAGGGCTGGAGAGCTCATTTTTGAGGTTAGCTTGTTGTAGATTTCAGCTTTGTAAGAGAGCTCTTTTGCAATCTAAGTCCTTCCATTGTTCCACTCTTTGCTCTTACTTTGTGCATGTGGGTGTGTATGTGTGTGCATGCTTGTGTGCTTTCACTCACGCACTTGTGCCATCACTTGCTCATAGTCTTCATACTAGTCCTCACGTCTCCACGGATTGACATTTATGAGGTGAAGCTCCTCATGTTGGTACTCACCATTGTGCTAGAGTGACACCAAATTTGGCATCGTTGCCGGGGAGAGAGCTTGGAGGACAAGCGTGTGACGGTAAGATGTAGAGTAGCGATGTTGGAAGGTAAAAAGATCACCATTTTCAGTTCAGTTTTTGAGTTTTTCTCCTTCTTCATCTTCATCATCATCACCATCTTCTCCTCTTTTCATATTCTCTGATTTTTTCCATTTTCGATTGTATCTTTACCTCGTTTTTCACTTGTGACTATGAGGAACAAGCACAGAGCGTGTTCAGAGCTGAAACGCTAAAGAAACATTCTTGAAAACCTCTCAAAACTCCAGAAATTTGATTCAGTATCGTGCGGGCTGAAGCGACCTGCGTTTGGTATCGCGACGGCGGTATCGTGAGATTGGAGTGTGATTTTGCATCTACATCTGATAGGAGTCACAAGGAGAAGACAAGGTACATATATTTGAAAAAAAATTTGAATTTGGGCTTAAAAATCTCCAAGTATCGTGTCCGGTTGAGATTTGGTATCACGATACTAGAACTCCCGTGCATTGCCATACTTGTTGAGGTATCGTATCGTGCATGCCCACTTGAGGTATCGCGATACCATTCTGGTATCGTATCGTCAAGTGCTGGTATCGCGATCGCGGTCGCCCCGGTGGTATCGTATCGTGGTCCACCTGGTATCGTATCGTTGACCGTGCAATATCGTATCGCCTCCTAATTTGGTATCGTATCGTCTGGTCCTTTAGTATTGTATCGTGCAAAGGAGTCAGTATCGTATCATCTGATTTTTGGTATCGTATCGCGGAGTCATGTGGTATCGTATCGCCTAGAAGGTATCCTATCGTCTACTGAGTGTATCGTATCGCTTGCAAATAGGTATCGTTTTGTCCTGAGAATTCACTGGTATCGTATCGTGGGCCAACCAAGTATCGTATCGTGAGGTTGATATCGTATCGTGCAACTCAGAGGTATCGTATCGTGACCATTTCTAGTATCGTATCGTGGAAGTTGGTATCGCGATCGCAGTCATCCCAGTGGTATCGTATCGTCTAGGTGGTATCGTCTGTAGTGGTATCGTCCAAAACAAAGGTATTGTATCGTGAAAATCAGGTATCGTATCGCCTGTTCTGAGCTTCCAGAGAGATCCTGTTTTCCTGTTTTAACCCCCAGAACCTTGAACTGGCATAACTTTCTCATACGAAATCCGTTTGCTGTGATTTTGGTTTTGTTGGAAAGCTCGTGGGCAGTACTACCAAAACTTCCACTGGTTACGGTAAAATTAATACCAGGATTATTAGATAGGGTATTTTGAAGTTGACCCTCAGGGAAACTAGAAAACCAGGGTGTTCCAAAGGATTTTGAGCAATATAAGAGAACTATGAGAATAGAAGCCAAGGCTTATGAACCTGAGATCTGGCAGACACTTAGGCAAGGATAGACAAAGCATTAGATCATCTGAGGCTAGTGTCAACCATACAACCAAGTCTTGGGCTCAATAGCTTAGTGGTTATCCTTACACACGAAGTTCAGAAACCAGTGACTCAGAAATGTCTTTTAGCATGGAAAGACCCACAGTAGCTCAGGCACTGCCTATTTACAGACACTAGAAGGTCCCTATAAGACCCAATTAGAGTATATCAGGACCAACCAATTAGGTGCTCGCATCTATGAGGATGGTCTAAGACGATCAGTGGTCCAACTCAAAAACCCTGATCAACCCTTTGGACTTGAACATCCAGTGGTCAAGTTCGAAGAGGGTGCATACCTTGATAAGGAAGGAACCATGTATGTGGTTACCAGCCTACCAGATAGGACAGATGAGTGTGGAAACATCATTCCTGAGAATGAGATAGGAGACCTAGGACGAGAACCCAAGACCCCTAGAGGTAAGTAAGTTTTGACCAGAGTGATCACTCCAGAATGGATTTCCCAAGACAACAAAAGCATAGAGCTATTCTTGAATAGAGAAACGGAGGAAGCCTTTTGGAGATTCAAGCCAGATCAACCTAGCCCAATAGTCACCATCTACGAGTTCAAGGATCCAGAGATACCAGGCAAAGTTGTCTATCTAGATCACACATCAGAGAAAATGTTCTTGGTAACAGAGCAGGATAGGCATGCATACACTTGGCAAGGTGAATCAATTTTTCCTCCACTAAGATCTAGTGTTTCCTATGGTCTCCAAGGAGCAGGATCATCAAGGCTCATGAAACCCAAAGGGAAAGAACTAGAGAGAGACCGGAGGTAAGCTTTGTAAACACTGTGGGTAGAGACAGATCAGGATATGGAACGGAAAGACCTGAAATGGAGAGACATAGAGTACATAGGCATCAAAGAGATGAGCATGATTTTCCATTGCCTAGACCACGAGAGCACTCAAGAACCCTTAGACCCTCTCAAGTGGTTAAGACAATGAAGAACTATTTTGATGGGTCAGGAGATCCTTATGATCATGTGGCCGAGTTCAAGCAAGTGTTAAGAGCTGAACACGTCGAGGACTTGTTCACTCAGTTTGAGGCATTTGGTTTGACTCTTAAAGGTACTACCTTAGCTTTGTTTCAACCCCTAAACAGTCGCAACTATCGAGACATAGGCCAGCTGCTAGAGGCATTCATTGTAGAATTTTCCAAGAGTGGTATCAGGCATAACACATCATCCTTGATCCATAGCTTCAAGCAGACACCACAAGAAACAGTGCGACTTGCTGGAAGAATGTTTAGACAGTACTTGGAAAGATGCCCTGTACCGGAATTGCCCACACCAGCCAAACAAGTAGCCTTGTTTTTAGATGGCCTATTGAGCACAAAGTTAAGGTCATATGTGTACTTGAAAGAGCCTAGATCCATAGAAGAGTGTGTGCGGATATGCATTGACATAGAAGACAACTTGGGTGAGGAGTTAGGACTATCCAAACTCTATAAGGACTTTGACATTTCTACTAGTCATACCTCTAGAGCCTCCAATGAGATAGATGAGATAGCGGAGCAAGTTACCAAGAGGCTAGGAGTTCAAAATAGACAAATGCCAAGGGTCACCTCATTGAAACGATGTTACAACTGTGGAGGAGACCACATGGCTAATATTTGCCCAATGATGGCTTAACCCCAAGGAAACCCTAATGCTCTATATTGCACTATTGAGAGAAAATACACGAACCATACGGCTCAAGATTGTGCCTATAACAGGCAAGCTGTTAGACAACTCAAAGCCCCTCGCATGCCGAAGCTCCATCCACACCACCTCATTCCACCCCACCACCCATCGTAAATAGACCGCAATCAGGGTCTGTTCTTGCAGATCCAACCCCAGAAGGCTTGGACATGATGTTCAAGGCCTATCAGGCTCGTCTTCAAGAAGGGCCAACAACTGCAAACCTGGACAAGAGTTACCCGAGAGCAGACTTAGAGATTGAACGAACAAAAATGTGCATGAAAATGGTAGAACTAGCTCAAGCTATGCTTGAGACTAGTCAAACGTTCAATCAGACAAACTCTATCAAGCCAGATTTGCATTTCCAAGGTTTACTAGAAAGATTAGAGCAGTTGGTAAACAAGCCGCAGGTTTCTTTACCTCCACAGGCTCAACCAATTATTGAAAGAAAAAGCTGACCACCAAGAAAAGCTTATGTTCCTGATTCCCTGGATGATGGAACACCTCTTTCAATGCAACAATACTCTCAAGAGTTCTTGTGGGAAATACAAGAAGAGAAATGGGCCAAGGAGAAGGGTAATCCACCTCCTATTCCTGAGATTGATGATCTTCATGATCAATTTCCCCAAGACATTCCATCTATCTATGGAGACCAAACAGAGCAACAAGAAGATGAAAGATTAGATTTTGAATCTAATTCTTTACAAGAGTTGCCTCACTTCACAGGCCCATGGGAATCTGAATGTCTTCAGATCAGATCTCCCACAATAATGGTAAGAAATGAAGACTCAGTGGTTCCAAGAAACACTGATGTCGTGAAGAACACTAAGGTTCAGTGTCATCTCACTGTGGAGGAGTTGCTCAAAGCAAAACCCGAGCTATGGAATCATGTGAAGGATCAAGTTCCAGAACTTGATTCCAATATGCCAAAAGCAGGCTCTAAGCAAAAAGTTCCAGAGATACCTCTAGACAAAATAGGGGATATGCGTGAAGGTGAAGAAGGTAATACTTATCTTCAGATCACCTATCAAGGTTACACAACCAAAGCAATCGTAGATTCAGGTGCTGGTATTGCTATTGTGACCACCTCCTTGTGGAAGCGATGGGGCAAACCCACGTTGAGACCAACAAGAATGAAGCTTCAAATGGCAGATGGTCATTTTGAAAGACCTCTAGGATTTCTAGAAGGGATAACTCTAACCACCTCTGGTGTAGAGTTTGAACATACATTTGCTATATGTGACTTTGAGAAAAATAATTTCTACGAGATGATCCTAGGAAGACCTTTCCTACGACAATTGCAAATAGTACAAGATTGGGGAACCAACTCCTTGTACTTACAACACTTAGGGGTCACCACCAAGGTCAATTTGAAGGATTACACCTTCAGAGATGTACCACCCCTACAGTCGAATCCTATCCACAAAGCGAAAGAAGATTCTATCTTTGTGCATTCGGGAAGTTCACCTGATCCATCATGGCTGCATGAAGATACTCACTTGTGGATGTGCAAGGCCGCAGAGGAAGGGGAAAAGCGCCAAAAGTGAGAGAAGAAGGAACTCCCCCAGCAGATAGACCAGTTCAAGACCCAGCCTATACACCGATGACATTTCCAGATGAGGAATTTGAGCCTCATGGTTGGGCAGAAATTCTAGCCACCATGGACATTGCTATTAATGAAGAACAATGGACACCTCATTGTGATGAGGAGGGTTATGATATTTCAGTGTTCATGTGTGAGCCTTTGTTGGAAGAATGTGATCCTAGTGAGGTCATAGAAGAAGAAGAGAATGACGAAGATCTAGAATCCATTGTGATGGATACTTACTTTGACTCAGAGGAGCACTATCTAGAAGATGTAGGAGTATTGACTCAAAAAGAAGAAGAACCCCTCACAAGCATTAAAACTGTAAATACAAAGGATGGAAGTGAGGATAGTCAAAAGAAAAAGAAAAGAAAAGCAGTAAAGCAAGAAGAGGAGGAATCATTGTTTGAGGTACCAGAAAATTTCAAAAAATATGAAGTTGAGGATAGGAAAATTTTGGTACGAATACCTAAGAGAGAGGCCATTATAGGAGAAGCATATTACAATAAAGAAAAGACCAAAAAAATTGTAGTGACCATTGAAGGGAACGAAGAGCGATGTACGTACATAGGAGATGACCTAAGTGCAAAAGAAGAAGCAGAGCTTGTAGCTCTATTAAGGGAATATAGGGACGTGTTTGTGTGGCATTATAGAGACTTGAAGGGAGTAGATCCGAGAATTTGCTCTCATACTATCCCCATGACGGCTGATGCCAAGCCCACCAAACAAAAGCCCTACACATATAATGACAATTATGCAGCCAAAATAAAAGAGGAAATTGACAGGCTGATTGAAGCTGGATTCATCTATGAGATTGAGCATACTGAATGGGTGTCCCCCATTGTAGTGGTGCCCAAGAAGAATGGAAAATTGCGAGTGTGTATTAACCTTAAAAAAGTTAATGCCGCTACAATCAGAGATAGTTATCCGCTTTCAATCACTGAACATTTATTGGAGCGTGTTGCAGGCAAGGAAGTTTATAGCTTTCTTGATGGATTTTCGGGTTACAATCAAGTAGCCATTGCCCCAGAAGATCAACACAAAACGGCTTTCGCCACAGAGTGGGGAATCTTTGCATTTCGTGTGATGCCATTTGGGCTCACCAATGCACCTGCAACATTCCAAAGGCTCATGTGTCATGTCTTCAAAGAGTTCTTGCGAAAGAACTTAGAAGTATATGTGGATGATTTATGTGCTCATTCCCAAGTAAGAAGATACCACATCCCTGAGCTCAGACAGATCTTCAACAAGTGCAGAGAATATCGAGTGTGTATGAACCCAGAAAAGTGTGTATTCATGGTACGACAAGGTAAAATCTTAGGTCACATTGTTTCGAAGAATGGCATATCAACAGACGAGGACAAGGTAAGAGCCATAGCAGAGCTGTCAAGACCAAGGAACATTAAAGAGGTACAAGCCTTTATGGGCCATTGTGGATATTACTGCAGGTTTATCCACATGTATGCCATCATTGCTAAACCTCTTTATGGATTGTTGACAAACTTTGAGTGGAATGATGAATGCGAAAAATCCTTCAATGAGCTAAAAAGACGTTTGTGCTAAGCACCAATACTGACCACCCCTGATTGGAGTAAACCATTCCATGTCCATGTAGATGCATCCAATCATGCAATAGGATGTGTACTAGCACAACCCACAGGTGAAGGAAATCTAGATTTACCCATCGCTTATGCTAGCAGACAGTTGAACGCAGCTGAACGAAATTATACCACAACGAAAAGAGAAGGTTTAGGCATGGTATATGCTGTGAAGAAGTTTAGACACTATCTATTGGCCAATAGGTTCAAGTTTTTCACTGATCATCAAGCTTTACTATATTTGGTCAATAAACCTTGCAATACAGGCCGCTTAGTAAGATGGTTCCTCTTACTAATGGAATACGACTTTGAAGTTGTTGTCAGGAAAGGTAGGACTCACCTTAAGGCAGACCATCTTTCTCGCATCACTTCAGGAGAGCCATCGCAAGGAGTGTCTGATGAACTACCTGACGCTTATCTGTTCAATTTAGAGGTTGTTCCTAAATGGGCAAATAAGCTAGTACCTGTCCTAACCTTTGGACCCGCAAATAAGAACATAAAAACAAGCAAAGAAGAAATTGTAAGGTCACAAAAATATCAAATACTGGCAGGAAGCATACAAACAAGAGACAAATGGTGTATTAGCTTGTTGTGTCGAGGATGATGAACATAGTAGTTGGTTGCAACAAGCCCATGAAGGATTGCTAGGGAATCACTATTCTAAACAACGAACATTGCAGAATCTACAATGTTTAGGAGTGTATTGGCCTAGCATGGACAAGGAAATTCATGAGTGGATTAAGAATTGTCCAACATGCAAGGAGAGACCCCCAGTGGAGCATGCCACTCTTTATCACGTGTCATTAATTCCAGATTGGAGTGCTCCATTGGTAGAATTCATGAGATCAGGAGCATTACCCAATGAGGCTAGCATAGCACGAAGAAGAAGCATGGAGCAAGAGGCTCAGGACTATGCCTTAGTAGGAGAGAACCTATATCGAAGAGGCAAAGATGGCTATCTAAGACTATGCGTTCATGAATCAGACTACTAGAAAGTCTTAGAAACGGCACATAGCGGGGTTGCGGGTGACACTTTGGGCCTGAAAGAGTAATCAAGACCATCCTATTCTCAGGACTTTGGTGGCCCACTCTTCATATGGATGCCCATACCTATGGGAAGAAATGTGACACATGTCAACAAGCACAATATCCGATCAGAAAAGATGAGATGCCTTTGAGGCCAATGATGGGAGGATGCGCATTCTCGAAGTGGGGTATAGACTTCGTTGGTCCTATTAACCCCCCAGCTAGAAACTCCCATGCCGAATACATTATTATAGCCACTGATTACCTTACCAAGTGGGTAGAAGTAAAAGCCACAACAAAGAATGATGCTCAAACAACAGCTAAGTTCTTATTCGAAAACGTGTTCACTAGATATGGGTTACCAATAGAGTTGGTTAGTGATAGAGGTACGCACTTCTTGAACGAGGTCATTGAAAATCTCCTTCAAGAATTCATGGTGATACACAAGAAGTCTGCCCCTTATCATCCACAAGCCAATGGACAAGCCGAGAGCACGAATAAGATCCTATGTAACGTATTGACAAAACTCGTAAATAATAAACGCTCTGATTGGGACAAATAACTTCATCATGTTGTTTGGGCATACCGAGTTGCCTACAAAACGGTACTCAATGCCACCCCATTTCATATGGTCTTTGGACAGAATGTTGTGCTACCATTGGACTTCCTAATCCCAGCCTTGAAAGTAGCACAAGAGCACGAGTGGAATGGACACGAGTTGTCCTCCAGGATCTTTGATCTAGAACGCTTAGGTGAGACAAGGCTACGAGCAGCAGCAGGCATCTATGCTGCAAAGAAAAGACAAAAGGCATAGTTTGATGCCCATGTAAAGGACAAAGGATTGAAAGAAGGAGATCTGGTGCTAGTTTATACGCTAAAGCAACATGCCCGCAAATTGGAGAAACGAGGAACGGACCCATGATCATTAATAGAATCTCCACTAGTGGTGCAGTTCAATTGGCCACTCTAGAAGGTGATATCTTGCCGAACTATATAAGTGGTTGTCGAGTCAAGTTATATCAAGAACCGCTTACAGAGGATATGCTCATGAGACTCAACACTGCTAAGAAGCGAAAAGAAGAGGAGTTAAGGGTTAGAGAAGAAGCACAAGCAGAGGCTCGAGAGCACATTAGACGAATAAGTTAAGGCGATTAGGCCTAGATGTCAACACGAAAGCCCCAAAATATCACATGGACATGTGCCAAAAATCGGGCATAATTACTTCTGGCATAACCGACCGACGACCCTTTGTGACCATAGAGGTAGGACAAGGAAAGAGTATAAGGACTGTGAGAGCATTGGTTGATTCAGGTGCAGCAACTAGTGGTGTGAGACTTTCATACTACCAAGGTCTGCAATCGGACATTAAGCCCATAAAAGCATATCTCATAGGATTGGGAGGTGTGGAAACCCCTTGTTTGGGCGAGGTGGAACTTCCCATCTACCTTCAAGATGTTCCAATGAAAGTCAAAATGCTAGTGTGTCATGATGAGGACCTTACAGAGCCCCTTGTCTTGGGTCAAGATTGGATTTATGACAATGCAGTCAACCTGAACCTAAGAAGTCAACTTCTTCAAGTTTGGGTACAGGAACAATGCATTACTTTAGAATTAGAGAATTGCATGCTCACAAATTCAGATGTCACACATTCTCTGAGTTCTTCTAGGAGTAATCTTAGCAAAAAGGATGTTGTATGGGTCCAAAGCTCTATGTTCCAGAAGAACTCAATCATGGAAGAACAGGCTCAAAGACAAACAGACTCCTCCTCTTACTCAAAGACCAAAGCAGTCACAACAACTCAACCACAGAAGCAAGTAACACAGCCCAAGAGAACCACTATATCAAATACAAAGACAAAACTCAAGAAGAAAGAAACTCCATGCACAAAGCAAATATGGGTTAGAAAAGGAGAGCAACCACCAGATTTTCCGCAACAATTTCCATCCAAGCGGGCTAATCACACCAAAAGGAGCAGCAAGAAACAAGGACAAGCTCAACCACCAGGTCTCCGACAAATTTGGATGCCTAAAAAATTAGCTACAGCCCAACAAGGATGATTACAGATGTGGGTACCTAAGAAACTCTTGAATACACAACCTCTGCTCCCCACTATGCAAAAGGTCTCAACAAAGAAGCCAAGAAGAGAAAAGGGTAAGAACAGAGCACAAAGACCAAAAGAGGATAAACTCAACCCTTCTACAAAAGTAAGCAGGCAATCATCAAGGATATGGGTTTGGAAGCCAAAAGCACCATCAACATCCACAAAACCAAAGAGCCAACCACACTGGATACCAAAGTTTGGAAAGCATCCAAAGATGAAGTGGCCTGAGGCGATCTCTACAGGTCCAAATCCTATTCTAAAATGGGTTCCAATCAGGAGGATTACATCATTTCGAGATCCAATCGACACCTCCAATAAAAGAATGCATCAAGTATGCAAGTAACATCAAAAGCCTCGACCAACAACAACCATGTGCCTTTGGCATAACCCCATCTTTTGCACCATTCAGGTCATGCATTTCCAAAGTATGCATCAATATAGGGCCACATTACACGACCGTGCATAGACACTATTGAGAAATCCCAGGCACATGAGCCACACTTGACATATGTAATATATTTTATTGATCCTAACCACCTTCTTCTGGTTTTGTAATTGTTTCAAAAAAAAAAAGAGAGAGAGAGAACAGGTCCATGCGCTCGACAACACTCATGGGTGGACCATCAGCAAGGACTTTCATCAACTAGAAAGACAAGCCCTTGGTCAATCATCATGATGGAACTACAACGCGAAGAGATGAAGATCAACAGACCTTTCACCATGGTAAGACGTGTATGCTTCAACAACACTATAACCATGATAGATTAGGAAACCTCTTCGTCAGCATACCCTTGAGCACTTAGCTCAAGACCGAATCTCTTGCACCATACTTCTTGCCATGCATTTTCCAAGTATGCATACGTAGGGCCACATTACAAGGCCATGCACAAGGCACATATTTTGTTCAACCCATGCACTAATGCACTTACGCATCATACATTATGGGTTACAAGTACTTGGCATGAAAACTATGAAAGCCATCTTTGGAAAAATCAGAGGGCATCAGGGTGACCACTACAAGAGCAAGGAAGCCATCCACCACCGAGAGTTGCTCATAATCAACATTGACCACCTCTTTTGAGCAACTAGCAGTTTTGGACAACTCACAAATGCACCATCAAGATGGAATACAAGGAAGAAGTACATACAAAGGGACTACAAACTACAAGAGCTAGCAGTGGCAAAGTGAAGAACCAGACAAACGACCAGTCTACATTGGGAAGATGGATCACTCCTGTTGGACGTAAAGGACACTACCTCTCAACGTACTACATGGAACAACCACTACAACAAGTGTCTGTCAGGGACGACAGACTCAAGAGGGGGGGGAGTGTTGAAGCTCAAGGTCAAGGACAAATCATGGAAGTGCATCAAGGAAGTGGACACACAAGAACAAGGAGCAAGTAGGGAGCTCCAAGAAGCACCTGTCAAATTTTCAGAAGAAATCCCTATAAAAATAGTGATTTTCATCACTAAAAACCATTGTAAATACCATTTTCCATTTTGGTAACTCCATTTTGTTCAAGCCGAGGAGTCCTCGAGCTTGAGGAGTATTAGAACTACCATCCTACCAATTTTCATAATTTTAAGACTCCGTTTGAGTCCCCAAATAAGCCCTAGAACCTAATTTTTAACTAGGCCGGACACTAGGTCTGGATAGGGCCAAAACCACTCAAACAACTATAAAAAGGGCTGGAGAGCTCATTTTTGAGGTTAACTTGTTGTGGATTTCAGCTTTGTAAGAGAGCTATTTTGCAATCTAAGTCCTTCCATTGTTCCACTCTTTGCTCTTACTTTGTGCACGTGGGTGTGTATGTGTGTGCATGCTTGTGTGCTTTCACTCACACACTTGTGCCATCACTTGCTCATAGTCTTCATACTAGTCCTCACGTCTCCACGGTTTGACATTTATGAGGTGAAGCTCCTCACGTTGGTACTCACCATTGTGCTAGAGTGACAGAGATGCACTAAGTTCTTCTCCCTGTAATGTTCTTAATTATGGATGTCCTCCATTACCATATCCTATTTCTAATGGGTAAGTTTCTAACACCCTAATGCAACTATGGAAGATAGTTACCCTCCACTAGACATGCACACAATGATATATGATCATTGTTTTGGAGTTTTCTTAGCAACTACATACGGAATCAAAATGAGATCTTAATTATGGCATGCATTAGAATGAAGAACTTTATGTGTAGTTGCTAAGAAAACTCAAGAACAATGAAGTTTTCTTAGCTTTATTGCATCCAATAGTTTGGTACACATATCTCCATATTGTTCCTTTGTATTGACGTGCTCCACCTTTACATCCTTTGACATGATCATCTCTTTAATATATTGGTACTGCACCTCAATGTGCTTGTACCTTGCATAGAACACCAAATTTTGAGTCAAGCATTTTCCATTTATGTTGTTAAGTACTTGCTTAACCTATAAACCAAGATAAAAAACTTTTTCGTGAGCCACATAAGCTCACATGAGACCTGTGTTAAGCCTCTAAACATAACTTTGATAAAGTAGAGAGACACGATTGGTTGTTTCTTTGACATCCATGAGATGTTCTTCTTCCCTAGCATGATAACATATCCACTAGTGCTCCTCCTCCCATATTTGGAACACACCCAATCAACATCACAAAAAGCTTATACCTGTAATCCATCATCAAATGGATAATAGAGCCCTTAATTCACTCATCCTTTGAGTTACCTAAGTATCCTTTTGGCTGGATCAAGATGAGTTACTCTCAATGCCTACAAAAATGGAGATAGCACTCCAACTACATGTGTGATTTTTGGTCTTATCATAGTACCATACAAGAAAGAACCAATAATTGACCTTTAAATGGTCACATCCTACACTTCTTCACCCTCATAAGGAGTTATTTTAACATTTAGTTCTAATGGATTTGAAATGGGCTTGCAATCACACAAGCCAAAATTCTTCAAAAGATCTAGAATGTGTTTCTTTTGCATCAAGTATATACCTTTGACTTTGTAAAGTACTTCAATCCTAAGGAAGTACCTTAAAACCCTTAAATCGGATATTTTAAGCTCACATCCAAGCTTCCCCTTTATGTTCTTGATGTTGTTTGCATCATCGCTTGTAATTATGAGATCATCAACATATATACAAATGAAAAATAGTTTTGCTACCTTCCTTCTTCACAAAGAGTGATGGGTTTGCATGACTCTGATGGTATCCACATTTCATCAAGTAGTCTGCAAGTCTTTGACTCAAATCCCTTGGTTCTTGCTTGAGTCCATAAAGAGCTTTCTTAAGGCTACATACATGATGTGTAAATACATCATCTTCAAATCCTTGGCACTACTCCATGAAGACTAACTCTTCAAGATCTCCATATAGGAAAGCATTCTTCACATCCATCTGGTACAGATTCCAACCTTTTGAGGTTGAAATTGCAATCAAGCTCATTATGTAGACATCTTTGGTACTAGAATAAATGTTTTCTCAACTTCTATTCCATATGTTTGAAAAAAACCTTTGGCAACCAACCTTTCTTTATACCTAGAGATACTCCCACCTATATGTATCTTTACCTTGTACACCCATTGTTGGGAATAACTTTCATGCCTTTGTTCTTGGAACTAATGACCAAGTATCATTTTTTTCAAGTGCCTTGACTTCCTCTTCCATGGATTCATTCCATTCTATGTGCGCATTTTCTTCGTTAAAAGAGTTAGGCTCTTCACAAGCTATAACGTGACTCATATAGGCATAGTGTCTTGCAATCAATGAATCATAAATTAACCTTTGAACACGGTATTTAAACCTCTTGGATAACCTTACCTCACCATTAGGTGGTAAGACTCTCCTCTTCATTGATTTGGATACCTTAAATCCTACATTATCTAAGTTCTCCACATCTTCATCAATTGTAAAGTCCATGTCTACTCCATGTATCCTTCTTTACTAGGTTTTTGAATATCTTGAAGTGGTAAAACACCTTTAGCTTTGTTTTCATGCAATACATCCAAACAAACGTTGAATGATAATCTATAATGTGACAAATTATCTATTACCTCCCATGTATGGATGCATTGTGGGTCACCATACATCTGTGTGTATGAGATTAAATACTTCATTGCTCACATGTGCTCCCTTCTTGAATGGAAGTTATCTCTATTTCCCTACTTGACAAACATGGCACAAATGTTGCATATTCTAAGATTTAAGACCATAGAATACTCACCATGCCCTTTCTTTGCATATCCTTCATCCTTTCTAAGTTTATGTGGCCAATTCGTTTATGCCATAGGTTGATCCATGAAATCTATTTATTTTCAATTGACATGTACTTATTATGAGGGGTGGATGGCTTCACATCTATGGTGAAGGGGTCTTCCTTGATTCTTTCCTTTTTCCATGAGATTGTAGTCCTACATGGGGTCTTCAACAAAACATCCCTGATCATTGGACTTCACCTCATTACCTCTTTCAACCATTTGACCTACTAATAAAAGAAAGTCCTTGGTGATGGTTGGCACATGTACCACATCCTTCAAAACCTTTGATCTTTGAGATCCATTCAATGAAACATCTCCCACATGTGTAATCTTGTGCTCAATGTCATCCCTTGTATCTACATGTTCTTGAGTGGTAGGTGAGTGCAAATCAAAGAAAACATCTTTATTGCAACTCATATAGCTGCTACAACCATTGTCTGTGTACCATGTAGAATATGAATTGATAGAGATGACTCTCCTCCCAACCTCATGGCTCTACATATAACTACTTGATTCAATGAGGACCACAAATGTAACTGGATTCCACAAGTGCATGTGTGATTTTCACCACTTCTTTAGTACCTCCTAATAGAGTCCACTAGTGGTAGTTGTACTCTCCACTCGAGTTAAGTATCTCTAGACTCAAGTTAGCTCATATTAACTCGATCTAGAATGCTCTAGAGCTCTTAATGCAAAACTCTCTCCCCACGCTCCCCATGGGGATTGAATGAAGATCTCCTTTTTCACAATCAGCTTGAGACTTAACCACTAGGCTGAGTGATTACTTGTTTTAGAGAGCATATGAACATATGATTAAGTCTAGTCTCAAGACCTTTAGCCGTACATACAAGTGAACAAAAAATGTCTGATTTTAGATCAGTCTAAATGGACAGGACACTCAAATCATAGATTTTACTTTATAACATTCTTTTCCTCTTGGAAATATTTTCATCCTTGAAAATAATGATATATAGAAAATTGTAGTCATTCCCCCGAGTCTCATGTTCTAGCCTAGAAACATGTTTTCATATCTCGTGAAATTCATCTCATATTCCCAATGAATATAGGGGAATCCACTAGTTGATCCTAGCCCAAATGATTCAAAAAACCTTCTAACTTTGCACTAATTTGATTGCTAAGCAAGGAATGAATAACAAGGGTGGATCAAAAAACATCCCTGACCAATTCAATGTTTTCACTAGGTTCTAATTAGGCACCAACATGTGAAATGGGTGGATACAATATACTAATCCATTTCTTGAAATTATTAGTGCATTGATCTAGCAACTTGGGTGGGATTCTTATCCCTATCAAGACTTTGGGAACTCTTGTTCATCTTGAATTTGTGTTGGAAGTGAAAAAAGAAGTGTGTTTGGATCAATCATTTTATTTAGATGTTTGGTTTCACTTCCAACTAACATTTACTTGATTTATTTGTCGACTGGAGGACTACTTTGTCCTCTTGGCTTTGAAAATCCTATGTAGAATTTAGGAGAAAGTGGTCAACATTACTATACTTGACCAAGCAAAATCCAAGATGGAATTTACCCAATATAAGATACTTTTTCTTAAAGACTTTGGCTTTAATTTCTTAGGAATGGTCAATCCTATGAGCAATTCCTAACTTTTAGTTTTAAGTATGTAGTAAATTCTATGAGATTCATTGGAATAATACTATTTAATGCAAAGAAAGCTCAAATGAATAAGTCAACCTAGACTTAGTATATTTGAAGATTGAAGGGGTTCTTGTACATAACATCTAGCTTGGATGTTTTATTTAGTTACCTTTTTCTAATTAACGAGCTATCCCTAGTCTTGAAACGAATCAAATTCTCCATTTGAGTCAAATGCAAAAGATTTTGAAATTAGGAAGAAAAAAAAAAGAATCTATGAAACCAAGTCAAACTTCCAAGATACTTGAAACTAATTAGAGTCTCTATGTGACTCAAGACGTTTGAATCAATTTACATATCTTTAAGAGATGCAAATTGAAGTCTCAAAAAGATTTTTGGAGTAAAGCTAAACCTGATCATCAACCCACAAGATACTGGAGTGATAACAAAACATCAATATGTTGACCTATGGAGGTTATATCAATGACATTTGCCCTTTACTCAAAATATTTTATGCTTCATTAGGACTATGCTAATCCTCTCTTTATTCGATCTCCTTAAGAATTTCTTTCTTGGAATGCAATACTTATGCATTACTTTGAGTTAAGAGGTTGAATTTACCAAGTTACACTAGGAATTTGGTGCTTAACTTAGTTTATTTAAACTTTGTCAAAAGTTTCCTTAGACTTTGAATCTTAACTTGATTCAAGATTTTGACTTGGTGAATCTTTATAGACTTCACTTCTTATCTAAATGTGAGAGTAAAACTCTCCATAAGTTCTTTATCTTTTTTTCTAGTGGTTTAAATACATTCACTCAATGAAATTTCCAAAGAAAAGGATAGTTGGACCGATGATTTTTATGAAGCATGAGTTCTTTTCTTTTTGGCCATCAAAGAGAAGTTCCCAAAACAGTTAGAATTCCATTATTCCATACCAATGAATACTTTTTCCAATCCACAAAAATAATCCTGATTTTGGCCTTGTGTCTATGTCAATTGAACACTCTCATGATCATTTGTATTGTTGATTTGTTTAACCCTTGTTGGCACCAATTTTGAGAGCTAAGCGTAAAGTGTTTTATCCTTTTTTATACACCTTTAGTCCATGGAATGGACTACATAAGCCCAAAAATTTAGGGTCATCTACACCCTTTTACCTCTTTATGCCTTGATTTTTGACAAAATTGATACCAAAATGCCATCCTACTTAGGATGCTATGCTTTAAGAGGGTATTCTCATGAGTCATTCGTGAGCTTGATTGCTAGTTCTTCTGCAAAATTTATAGTAATTCAAAGACAAGATTTTCCAAGCCCTCATCAATTCTTATTGACTATGCAATAGTGATAAAGGTTAAGTTTTATCTTTAAAACTCTTGAACTATCTAAAGCTCCTTGGAATACATGTGGGATTTTTAGAGATCTTTCCCACTACTCAGGTCATAGCATGTGTTGATTCCTTTTAGAATCCAAAGCTAAGAATCTCTTCAAGGTTTATACACTTATAGGTTATATCAATCATTTGACTTTATGGACAACTAGTCATGGTTAGGGACTTCTTGGGAAGTACTTGCTATCTAGTTAGCTTGAATTACTTATTTCTCACTATATGGAGAGTTTTATTCTTCAAGTACGTTAGAATAATCCTAAGTAATCAACAACATGAGCAAATGATTCATCTTGGAATTCTTTTTACTTTTTGAATAATCATTGAAAAGACTTATAGAATTCTAGATAGTAATATCATGTTATATTGCTTGATTTTTGTTCACTTTCTTAGTGTCAAACTAAAGGATAATTATCATCATAGGATATTGTTTCTCATTCCATCTTGAAAGTTTGACTTGAACTTTCATTTCATATGTGACATTTATTCCTTTTCTCTTGACTTTGGAACAATAATTATTGGCATTGTTCAATCTATCTTTGCTTCTTGTGTACTTAGAACATATTTCCACAACCGATTGTGGGTGCATAATTTTGAAGTACAAGCTCCTCTTGGTGATTGAACCAATGTACAATGAAGATAATGAGAATTTTCTTGATTCTTTACTGGAAATGATAGTGTCCTAATACCTTGAAAGACCTCAAGGATTCAACTTTGCAAATAGCTTGTCTAAAAGGTACACTTGCACAATCTTCTTCTTTAGCTATTCAATTCAAGGTATAACTTGTAATTTGATGTTTTGAAAGCTGAATTAGAGTTAAGATTTATCTTTGTCTAAAGACCTATGAATCATTGTATAATTTCTAAGAAGATTGATTTTAACTATTTTTGAGCATTCAAAAAATCATTTCTTGATTCCTTAATTATGAATCTAACTCAAAGTGTTACTTTGATTTAGTACATGCTTACTTGAGCATCATGAAAGATAATACTTTGCTTCATGTTTCAACTTGTTTAGCCTATCCAAAGATCTATTATTTTGGATTTTCACTACACCTCAATGTTGAATTTTCAAAACATTTATTGTGTAAGATATATTATTTAATGTTAAAGTATGAATGATACTTTATTCAAGAATATTTTTTAGCATCTAATTAAGGTTTTAAATTAGAATTACCAAAGCTATATCTGTGGAGTCACTTGATGAACATCTAGCCATACGAGTTTTACTTCTCAAATTTGGTTCCTATATCATTGAAAGTCATAATCTTCCAAATTGCTAGCATTTCTTTCTAGATGTTTTCTTTCAATGAACATCCTAAGGTTGATATAAAACCAATTCTGTGGTCTTTTCATGATTCTTAAGTGTTCTTCATTTAGTATTCTTAAATACTTAAAGAAACTTTTGGAACATCTTCTTTTTTAAATAAAGGAAGTTCCACCTTAGCCTACTCTCCCGGACTTGAATTAATTAAAAGGAAAGTACAAGAGAAGGGTACTAGTGCCCACGGGACCCCCCGAATCCCACAGAGTAGGGGTTGCTTTTAAAGAGTCTAGATGGCATTACAAAGAAGGTTAATCACCCTCTCATCACCCTCATGCAGGGCCCACTTGGGTTTAAGCTTGTTGTTGATCAAAAGGAGCACATGATGATGCCTGAAGGGGGGGGATTTCTTACAATTAACAATCCTTTTGCCAAGGAGGAACAACGGTTTCTCAATCGACCACTCTTTGGGGGTGTCGCCAAAGTTAAAAGCACATCTTTTCTGCCATATTTTCCATAGGAACTCCCCTCTAATGGTGTTCCAGAGAGTCGCGGAGCAGTCGATCGCTTCTCATAGCAGAGCTTGCTTCCAACTAATATGTTTCTGAAGACTAATTTTCTTTCTGACAATCTGCCAGAGCCTGTTGGAGTTGGGACAGGTAAAGAAGATGTGAGAAACATCTTCAGTAGATCGGTAGCACCGTTTGCACCAGGGAGGTATCCCACAAAATTTGCTAGCCTTAAGGTTGGTCCAAATTCCACGATGAAGAATTTGCCATAAGAGGACAAAATTTTTTATTTCTATGAGGGGGTGCCAGATAGCCATGAACTTCATGTCCCACCGGAGCTACGTCCACAAAAGGCACCACTTCCTGTTGAGGTTAACTTGATAATCAATGGTTTCTTTGATGTTCGGGATTTTTGACAGGCAATTACCATTATGCCATTTGAGACCAAGCGAGCTCGGTAAGTTATGCCCCATGAGAAGGCAAACTTTATAGCTGTCCCAGGCGAGACATCTGCTTTGCAAAGTGTTCCATTCTTCATATGAAATGTTGATGTTAGGGTCAATATCCTCAAAGTTGATCCACTGGTTGGTGTCTTGAGTGCAAAGATGTTTCCATTTTTTGAAGCCTTTGTTCCATAGCCTCTTGGCATTTCGAATGCTTCTGGATTCCACTCTCCGAATGCCATCAATCAGAAACCAGATAGAGTCATTTTGTCTAATATTGGTCGCCCACTTCCAAGGCCCCCACTATCTCTTTGGCTGGAGCAGATGCACCACTTGATTTTAGGCACCCCCCTCCTACTGTGCTCGCCCATCCAAAGGAAGTTTCTGCAAATACTATCGAGTTTGGATAGATCATGCTCTTTCAGTCTCCAACAAGAAAGGAAGTAAATGGTCGATGATATGAGGAACATGTTGATAACCATAGCATGACCAGCGAGATTGATTTGCATACCTCTCCAATAGTTTAGCTTGTTTTTGAGTGTGGCCAGTACCTAGTTCCATCGCTTCTCCATCGAGATACCAAACCCCAAGGGAATCCCAAGAAGCCGAAAAATTTGGCCCTACAAAATGATATGACAGCCATGATTAATGACAAGGTCAGGATGGATACTGAGAATAGCTTTGAAGGCAGTCTTAGAGTGGTTGATTTTGGATCCAGAGGCTTCACAAAAAGTATCGAGTCACCTCCAGAAAGTATCGAGGCATCTCCAGGCTAGTACTATCATTGTGGACAAATGCGTTCATATCATCGGCAAAAAGTCGCATGGTGATCTGGCTATGGTCATGAGGCAAACGGAGGCCTTTGATATTACGAGCTTCCACCTATTGCTCCACCAGCCGGCTAAGCCCTTCCGTGGCAATGGCAAAGAGAAGGGGAGCCAGTGGGCACCCTTGCCTAATTGATCTTCTAAGTTTGATCACCTTTGAAAGTTTGGAATTAACATTAATTTGAGTCGCCGCATTTCCTAGAAGGGTCGCGATCATTTTGGTGAATTTCTGACTACATCCGAGATCTTTAAGTGATTGCACAATATAGTCCCATTATAGCCTGTCGTAGGCTTTATCAAAGTCGATCTTGAGGAAGACCACATCTTTTCTTGATTCATTTGCGAAGTCGAGACCTTCCCAGATATCTATAATGGTTTCCAAAATTGAATTGCCTTTGACGAAACCTTTTTGGTCCTCGCTTAACCATGCTCTCAGATGGCTGGAAATTTTGTTGGCTATGACTTTGGCAATGATCTTATATCCCGTTTGGAGCATCGTAATCAGACACCAGTTCTCAATTCTATTCCTTTCCACTGTTTTGTGTATTAGCTTGATAATGCCATTGTTGAGACAAGTTGGAAGTGCACCAAACTAGAGCGCCTCTTGCCAAACTAGATGAAGAGGGTTGGCGACCACCAACTTGAAGGATTTAAAGAACTCATTAGTGATCATATCTAGGCCTGGGCTTTTACCACAAGGGAGAGCATCAATGAGTTCAATGATTTCTACTTCCGAGATTGGGGCATCAAGTAGGGAACGAAGGTTGAGTGGGATCCTATGGGGGAATCCTGAGATATGGCTGCCATGCAATCCCGTCTATGGTGGGAGAGGGGGATGGAGGTCCCCAGGAGTCTCATAAAGTGCCCTTCAATGATCCCAAAATTATCTTCTTCCGTATTGCATACATTGCCATTAGAGTCTAGCAATAGGGGATCGATTCTCTGTTTTGCTTCCTTTTAAGGATGCGGCACATCTCTTTGGTGGGTTTGTCAACTTTGCCAGCCCACCACTCCTTGAAGAAGATTTGAAAATTTTTCCTTTGTATTTCTTCCTTATATCTCAATAGCGCTTAGATTTTTCATAGACCTTTCTGGGATTGAGCTTTTCCTTTGTTCACGTCCTCCTCAAGTCTCAAGAGTCTATGATATAAAGCTTCTCTACGTGCCCGCCGAATAGTCTCGAGCATCGTCTTGGATCTAATCATGATCTACTATGACTTTTCAACCGCACGTCTCCAGCACTTGGCTAGGGACAAGCCGGAGGCGAACACCTCCTTCCACACTTCAACAATTTCTTGATGAACGGAGGGGAGAGAGAAGGAGGTCATGCAGGCGTGGAACCAAGGAGCCTTACAGATTTTGGTGAAAGGTTGGAAAGCGATAACGATTGAGTAGTGATCAGAGATGGTGAGGTCAATGCATTGCAAGAGGGAAGGGTGGCCCCACTAATGAATAATGTTCTGAGCAATGTAGCATCTATCCAATCTGGCTTTCCTCAGGTCCTCGCCCACTTGGATATTTGACCACCAAAAGCCATTCGAATCTTTGAGTTCGACCAAATCCAGGTGCAGTTTGGTTTTTTCCCACGTTTCTTTCTCTTGACTGTCGATGACCCTGCCCTTGCCGTTCCATCTATCCATAGGGTCCGCCACCATGTTGAAGTCACCACAAATTAGCACGTTGTGGGGGAGCGAGTCCAAGGAGGCCCAGGTGTTCAGTCTCTCCAACTCCCCATTAGGGGCATACATAGAAACTAAAGTAAAGCAAAAGGGGGCACCAAAGGAGACAGCAATCCATCGATGGTTCTCGTCTTTAATGGATTTCTCAAGCTTTTCAAGCCAGAATTGATTAATACCAATTACCGTCTCATTGGACCCCCGCAGGTTAGACGTCAAAATCCAAACATGGGTCGAGGAGACATCTCTGAGCCGTTTTTTTGGAGGTCTACTCCATCAATTTTAGTCTTTTGAATACATATAAATTCTGGGTTTAGGCTAATGTCGTGAAGCCATTGACCAATGACGGACGCTCTTGAGGGGTTGGTTAGCCCTCTAGCATTTAACGAGATGATAATCATTATCGTAAAATACCCTCTTTGCGGGAGGGGGCCTTATCCTTTCTCTTCTTGGATTCATCTTTCTTTTTCGCCGGGAGGGGGTCCTGACTTAACAATAAGTTCTTGTGGGGGTTTTTCCAGGGCAGCTCTATAGGTTGTTTCCCCTTGGGGGATGCCTCCTGTTGGGAAGAACTAGAAAACATTTCCGGAATAGTAGATCCAATGATGGAACTTTCACTATCCATGTTATCTTTGTTACTAGTGGTAAAGTCGTCTTCTTTGCTTGTCGAGTAACCCTCCTGGTAGGTTTCTTTATTGTCATGGATCTCTATGGCTTTGTCATTGGTATCCACCTCAGATGGATTCCTACCTGGGTAGTCAAACTCATTGATCTCCTTTTCCAGATTGCAATACAAGTTGTTTGAGGGGCTAACTGGCATGTTGTTTTGCTCAAAACTTGCCTTAGGGCTTCTTTTCCTTCTTCTTCTGACTTTTGTGCACCCATCTGCATCGGCTTCTGCATTATGGGGGTCCTTAACGTCCTCTTCATTTGCCAGACGGTTCATGTTGTCTTGAGCGTTTCTAGAGGCGTCTTGATTTTGCTTGCTTTTTTGTCTCAGTGGGCAATCCTTTATCTTGTAACCTTGTTGGCCACAACGAAAGCACACATTAGGAAGGTTTTTGTAATTAATGTCTTGCTCTCAGACATTCCCCTTCACCCAAGTTCACGTTGATCTTCGATGGAAGCAGCGTGCTGAGGTCTGCCTCAACACAGATTTGAGGGTGCCACCGAGCATTGAACGAATGTCTCGCACCTTCATAAATGAGACCACCAACATCCTCTCGTGTAACCAACGACTTGCCGATAGGAGAAACAATGTTCCACATGTGTATTATAAGACTTGAGAAACTAATTTAGTTCAAACGTATCAGCTCAATTCAAGATTGAAGTACTCCAAGATCTTTTGAATCTCGCTTTACGTTCTAACTAATTTGAGACGTTCCAATTGGGAGGTAGAAGGAGAGAGGTGGTGTGTGGCATTTACACATCAAACGAATTGGGGAGCTCCATAGGTCGGGTGGAATGCACACGCATAGATCTTTGTGTGTGCAGGTCGATGGAGCCATCGTGCGAGCTTAACTTGGAGCTTTAGCAAAGGATCTATTTTCTAACATTGGTATCGGAGGAGCTGAGATTTTGTCGCTTCTCGTCACGCAATTGCTTTAAGAACGTGATGGATCACTTAGAGAGAGAGAGAGAGGGAGAGAGGGAGAGAGAGAGAGATGGAAAAACTCTCTATCCTGCCCTACCCTGAGGAGCTCATGCAAGTGCAAGAGAGGGAGAGAATATCTCTCCTTTCTCCCCTAAGAGGAGTAAAAACAAAACCCCAAGTTTTACACGAGGACTAAGATCTTGCTTTTTCAAAAGTCTCCCATGTTAATATTTCTAAGTCTAGCGTTTGATAGCTCCCTATTTTGGGAGCACGAAAAGTGAGTCTTTTAGGCACGGTTTTTTGTAAAAAATCTACAAATATCGGTAGTATGGTTTAGGGAATTTTCAAATAGAATCAAAGGATCCTACGAAATGCAAATTAGGAAATGATTTTGGACTCCTCAAGGTACCCCGTTGTCGGTGGAATGTCGATTGTGGTGGCAGAAGGAGCATCTAGGGGTTGGATCAAGCCCCGGTGTGGGATGTGTCACATTGATCCTGTTTGGCAGGTAGGTTTTGCATGCTGGGTGCCTCTTCCTAGAGAATCGTATGCTGTTAGGCTCGCCTTGGCAGAGAGAATAAAAACACTTTTCACATGTAAGTCAATCGATGGAGTAGTAGGAATGGGTCATCATAGGAAAAGCACCTGATTGTAAAATGAAAGAAAAAATAAGACACTACAAGTAAAATCCCCGATCTCAATAATACCAGATCAAAAGTTTACACTTGATGATCATAAAAAATATCTATCAATATACAAAATGATTGTCACTATGTGGCTGATACAACCCTAATAATGATATATTTCTCTATAGCGTGGATTAGGCAAACGAACTGTTCGATGTATCTTTTAGGCTATAGTGAGAAAAAATACCTTCTCCTCTTCACTCTATTCTTCAATCATCAATCTAATTTGCAAATTTATTTCAAAATCTTCTCTTCAAATCATGCGATTCTCTACATTAAAAGAAACATTAAGAAATAGCACATATAAAACATCACATATAAATACACATATGCACACATACACACACGCACACACGATACACACACAACTCACTTAACACTCACACACAGATACACATGCACATGAAAACTAACACATATACATACGACTCTCTTCATGCACACTAACACAAACTCATGGTCAACTCACACACACACTAACTAACTCACATGCACATGTAGCCACACACACACACAACGCACAAATAAAACACTCACTTAACACCTACACTAACTCAGATTACTAACACACGCTAACTTACACTAACTTACGTGCACTATTTTTGTTTTCATTTTTTATTTTAACATTTTGATTTTATTTTAATTTCGTAAGGATTTTTTTAATTTTATATCATTTTGTTCTTTTTATTTTTTCCATATTTTATTATAGTTAACAAGAATAACTATTAGATATCCTCATACATACATACATATAGATAGTCACACCCCCACATTTCCATTTATTTGCATACATATACTCTTAGGGTTAGTTGTACCCACACGTACATTATGGAAGCACACATATGCACAAATATATACTCATACTGACATAAACAAAAACACACAAGCACATAGTCATAGATATTCACACACATTTCACTACCTATACATAGACTTATGGTCTCGCACATACATACAAAACATACGAGTACAAATACACACTCTTACATATATAGGAATAAATGATCACTTATAGAGCGACACATTCACTCACACATATGGAACACATTAACAAAACACTCACAAAACATATCACATACTTAACCATATTCATGCACACACACACCACATAATTAGACATATACATACACATGTTCACATCATGAACACACATATTAAAGTAAACAGATACATATATAGTACCACACATATTTATATATGCACATGCACTCACAAATACACATTTAACATTCCAACACACACAATTAAACATTTACACATAGGCATACACTTAGGTTCAAAGATTCATAGGGGCAGTTAAGGGTACACACACGTACCATTAGTCAGGATAACACTCATAAACATATCTCCAAACATACACATACATACACATATCCACATTGATGCACATTCAGACATATGTCATATCTCAAATGAAATGTGCAACTATAAGCTCATGATAAGCAATGACAAGACTATGTAGCATAATAAATCTATTATCCATAATATCAAGTCAGTACTATGCCATTCCAACTAATGTGTTCAATGGTGCTGCTAGTAGTTATAGAACAAAGTTTGAGTACATGCTTTCACACACAACTATTTGCAAACACATACAAGTTTAAAACACAAAAAAATGTAGTCGATTATACTCCCTTCATGATCTCTTTAGAGCACATGTTCTTCTTCTGCCTATAGGTACTAAAGAGAGAAATCAATCAAAGCACTTAGAACACTTTTTGAGAGGTTTTAGAGATCACCATTTGTTTAAGATGACTTTAAGTTTCATGCATGTAAGTTGGAAAGCAAAAATCCTTCCGGAATCTACCCCTGTTGAACCTACACATTGTCCCAATGGGACAACGTGCAAATGAAATCGGCAAACATAAACGAGTATCAAATAGTCACAAGTATATGCAAATAACTTTGAAATTTAGGAACAAACATATATATACTTCATGAATTTATTGAATTTAGTACAAACTTAGGGAATAGAGTAGATGCAATTTTCACACACATTCTATTATGTTTCAATCTCTTGAGTCAGACAAGCAATCATATGAATGAATCATAAGCTTCGTAGTTCTTCCGTTCATTCAACCTATTCAAATCTAGTAGCTTATTCCAAGCACTTGCATATACTAAATCCCTACTAGCTTAGTTTTGTTGAACTACAATTTGTTTCCCCTATTCATCTCTTTCCACCCAGACTCTCGATTAGTTCTTATTTATCTTTCTTTAGTTTTTACTTTATTTTTCTTTCTCTTTTGCACTTCATCCTAGCTCAGCCCTTTTTCTTTTATTTTATTTATTCATTTATTTACACAAGTTGGCCTATGCCAAAATCGGGTGCGACTCATGGACTTGTGCACCCGATCAAGTTTACCCCACTTGTCTATCGACCCGAAATAGTGCATAACACACATTGCCAACTCCATATGAAATCGACGTGAGCTCATGGCTTTGACCATCCGACCAGACTAACTCCACCTGCCTATCAACCCATATAGGCACATGAAAACATACATGTCAGGCCATACAATGAAACTAGCATTGGCTCATGGCCTTGATCACCCAACCAAGGTAGCTCCACCCATCTACTAGCCCTTCACAGTGCACTAATGGCACATACACATAAATATATAGCTCGGTGGAGTATAAAGGCTTGCCTAAATCATAATTTTTCTAGAGGTAGGATCTCACAAGGAATAAATTGTAGGAACCAAAGAATCCCACTCACCAACTTTGCAATCCATTTAACATATACATGCACTTAGTTTAAGTCTTGCTATCACATCCCAAGGTCTTTACTCCCGAAAGATCTAGTTTGCTATCTGTTTCTACTCATATAATCTTTGGTCTTTCATGCATCACACATAACCATAATAGATGTATGCAAACCTCAATCTACTTCATTCACTTAATTTTATACAAATTGCAACAAATATATTAGATACAAAATACAATGCGTATTTATATACTTTTATAGAAGAAAAGAAATTAGAGAGAAAGTGTTTCACCTAATTTTATCTTTTATCATTATTCATCTTTCTCATCTGCAAAATAGCTTCTTAAAACATCTCACTATTTTCATATTTAAAAGAACAAAAGAATCTTTAAAATAACCCTTGATTTGTTTCATAATTTACCACTAATTTGTCATAGTTATTCTCTATGTGTTTGTTCATAATTTAATTCATCTTTATCAGTCAAGGATTTGTTTTAATCATTTCCTATATTTCTTGCAATAGTAAAGTCTTAATTCTATTGTTCCATTTTAAAGGTTTCGAAGTTTTTGAATTAATTTTCATATTGTTTTCAATTTGTTTAATAATATCATTAAGGAGTTGTCTCTTTATTTCGTTCATTTGTTTTTCATAGTTTCTATTCACACACATTCTTTGTTTGGTCTTTTCTTGTTTAATTTGATTGGTTTCTTGTTTGTTCAATTGAATTTGTAGTCTAACTTTCTCTTGGTAAAAAATTTTATCATTTGTAAGGAGCATCGGATCGAATGAAACATGGAAATCTTGAAGTTTCCTTGCTCCTACTTGTATTTCATGATCAAATTCTCTTTGCTCTATATCCAATTGTTATTCCACAATTGGCTCAAAATTTTGATTTCCTTCCTTTGTTTTCTTACTTTCATCTTACTCCATTAGTTCATGTTAATTTGGTTTCAATCATTTTATTTATATATGACTCATTGGCTTGCATGTATATGAAATCCTTTTGAATATGGTCCTTAGATTCATTTGAGCAAGATTCTTTAACTATGCTTTGAACTATATTCTCTGTTTTCTGTAAATTTTGAGTTCCATTTCTTCTTTCTTCAAGTTTAATGTGCTTTTTAATTTCTTGCTTTTTATTCTTTTTATGGTTTTTAACTATATTTTTAATGTTTTTGTTCTTTTATCTAAACTATGATAGTAGTGATTCTAAAACTAACCAGCAATAGACAAGTGTGCAAGATCATTTGTTTAAACTAATGTAGAGGATGAGTGGAGAAATTCAGGTAGAAAAACAACTTTTCTTTGTCATGTGATGAAGCAATGCATTTCTCTACGTGTACTCATTCAATTTCAATCCTTTAACTTGGGTTATTTATATTGAAGTTTCCACTACTTGCGTATAAAGTTTCATCACATTTTGTTTAGATTATCTTGATATATGAAGCATAGAAGGTGATTGTGTTTGCATACCTTCTAGATCTTGAAATGTCGGGATGACCTCCCTAACTTGTTAGAATCATTTTTGAGTGTATGGTGTGGCTACATTGATGAAAAAACTTGGTTTAGTTAGCTACACACTTCAATTACATGTGTGCAAAAGATCCTAGGTTAGTTTGTACCAATTTGTGAGCTCTAAGCAAAACATTAAGCACTTCTATTCCCAAAATACAAGGTTTTATCACCTTCCTTGAATATACAAGTTATCTGTTTTAATGAAACTTTTGGGAATGTTGTTTCAAAGCACTTGGTGGTTCCAAATGCATTGATGTGAAACTAAAGGAGTCTATTAAGCATCCCTAGAGGTAACTTGGCAGGTGTAGAGTAGGTTTGGTGCAACACCAAATCATCTTTGAAGGATACCTATCCATCTCCTCACAAGCTAGGTTGTATTATTCATTATTGGACAATTCATTTATTCCTAAATAATTATGGAATTTTACACCAAGTCTTTATTATTCAACCAAATTACTTGATGCCATGTTAGATTATTCCGGCATGGTCGAATACCTTTTGCACGATAATTCGACACTTTGCAATTGAAACTACTTTCGATCAAAAACTTTTTCTATCAAAATGCTTATGATCGAATAGTTTTTTGATCGAAAAGAATTCGATTGAATACAATATTATAAAATATCAAACTTTGAATCATTTTTCATAAGATTACTTTGTTTTTTACAAACTTATAGTGTTGCACAAAGAACAAGGTATAAGCTCTTATTAGATATATTAAGTATTTTAGTATTAAGAATAAAGAAAAATATTTTTGTTTGTGATCTCTAGCTGCGTCAAAAAAGAGTGGACCTGGTGAATGTAGTAAAAATGGTGGATCCAATAATGTGTCACCATGCTTTGTCCATACTAAATCACAAAATACAATGCCTATAGCTTTTGAAAAGCAAGATTATCTTGATCTTCATCTTAAATGGACTCAAGCATTTTTAGCATGTGGGATTCCTTTAAATTTTATTTGTAATCCTATTTTCAAAGATGCTTTGATGTCAACTGCATGGAAAGGATTCACCATGCCAGATTGCAATAAAACAAAATTAGAGTATGTAGATAAAGTGAAAAAAAGTACTAAATCTATTTTAAAGCAAACAACACCTGATTATGGTATGGATGTACAATAGCATTGGATGGATAGACAAGTTGCCAAAAGAAGCCACTGATTAATGTCATGGTTACATGTCCAAAAGGAAGCATGTTTTTGGAAGCTATTGATGCTTCTCTTAAAGAGAAAAGTTCAGCTTTTCTTGTAAAGATATATGAACATGCTATATCACACGTGGGTGGTCCGAAGAATGTCACTATGATAGTGAATGATAATGCATCTAATCTTCAAAGCGCTGGAATTGCAATTTAAAACAAGTATGAAGACATTACTTGGGTTCCACACGCAACTCATACACTAAATCTATTATTGAAAGATATAGGTAGATTATCCTTCATTAAAAAAAGTTTATTAGACGCAAATCATGTGGTCAAATTTATTAGAGATCATCAATTTTCATATTCATTCTTTCGTTCAAAATCTCCCAATAAAGCACTTCATATCTTTTGTGCTACACGATTTGCAATTGCCTATATTGTGCTCAATGGATTATTGGAAGTTAAGCCAACTCTTGTAGAAATGATTGCTAATCGAAGATGGGAGGCATGGCTAGAGATGTATCCTTCTTAATGAGTTGCAGCTTCAAAGTGTACGTCTTTAATAGAGTCATAAAATTTTCGGAAAAATCTTGAAAAAAACATCACTAAAACTTTTGTGGAACTTTTACGAATTGTTGATATTGATAAGTTTATGATAGGAAAAGTTTATTGGATTATGAAGCTATTCAAAAACTGAAAGACTTTAATCAATTTTCATTACGAGAAAAAACACAGATTGTATCATTAGCAGAGAAAAGATGGATGCAAATGCATACTCATTTACATGGAATAACGTTCGTTTTGGATCCAGCATTTCAACTCAATGATGAAGCGTCAAACAAAGAAGTCACGGAAAATTTCAAAACCACATATCAGTTATTACTTCCAGGTACAAATGGTCGAGATGCATTCCACCAAAGAGTAGCTTATGTAAATCGAGAAGGATGTTTTGGAGATCTATGGCACATTGAAGCGATTCAAAAGCATCTACCTCCTATATGGTGGAAAGAGTACGGAGGTGAAGCAGTGGAGTTGCAACATATAGCTATGAAAGTGCTTTCAATAACAGCTTCAAGTGGTAGTTGTGAACATAATTGGAGTGCATATGATTTTTTTCATTCAAAACAAAAAAATCACTTAAGTGTATCACGTGCCAATGATTTGGTATATGTGTTTTGTAATATTTGTTGCATGCTCCAACCAAGATAGCTTCTATTCACAACAAACTTTTGGAGAATTTCAAACTCATGAAAGTCTAACAAATGATTCATGGAGTGATCATGATTTAGATGTAGATCACAACGATGGTTCAGACATGGAAGAAATAGATAACATGGTACTTGTCATAGATGATGATATTCAAAATGAAGAAAATGATGTACTTTGAATACTTTGATTACATTCAATTGCAAAATTGATGGCTTTATAATATAGTGATGTCTTTGATTACAAAAAGAAGCTTGTCTATTTAGTGTTTTGTTGATTGAATAATTCATTCGTAGTGATCTGATCAAAAGAAGATGATGCCTCTCTTCCATATCTGCTCTAATATGCATCCATAGATATTTGTAAAATTTTCACTTGATATTCTAGATCATCAATCCTTTTTTGTTGATCATCAATCGTTCTTCATAATCTAGGAATTGTTAATCCTTCATTGTATAATTTTGCTCCCTGTGATGATAAATCATGGATAAGATTATGTTCTTCAGGTAGCAAAACATAGAGCCTCTTTCAAGGAGGAGGACCTTCGTTTACTTGATTACGAAATTTTGCCCGATTTTGAGGACGACCCAAAACTATACTTGCATTCTTCAGGCGATCACATACCACTTCATTTAATCCACATATTTCAAATGATACCACTTCATTTAATCCACTTAGCAAAAATGGTACCACTTCATTTAATCCACATGGTTCAAATGAATCCACTTCATTTAATTCACATAATTTAAATGAAACCACTCAAATGATACCACTTTAGTTAATCCACTTAACTCAAATGATACCACTTCTTTAATCCACATAATTCAAAAGATAGCACTTCATTTAATCCACATTATTCAGATGATACCACCTCATTTAATCTACCTAACTCGAATGATACCACTTCATTTAATCCACATAATTCAAATGAATCCACATAATTTAATCTACATATTACAAATGAATCCACTTCATTTCATCCACATAAGTCAAAAGATAGCACTTCATTCAATCCACATTATTCAGATGATACCACCTCATTTAATCCACTTAACTCAAATGATACTACCATATAACCCACATAATTCAAATGAATCCACAACATTTACTCCACTTATGCAAATGAATCTATATCAATTAATCCACATAGTTCAACTGAATACGGATCATTTTCAATATGGTCTTAATCCATCCGTCATGGAAATCTTTAAACCATACCGAGTTAGATTCAAGAATACTCTAAGTAGTTCATGTGCATCTACTCTTTTTGATACATCTCTATTAGAAGCTAGTTCTAAAGCATATTTGAACCTGTAAATCCCATTTCTATCAATGGGATAACTATTTAAATCTATATATTTCAAGATTTGCAATAGGAGCATTGAAACCATAAATGTCTCTTGACTTTTATGAAAAGGTGGAGGGCTAGTGGATATACATTTGAGTGGATTGGACTCCACCCATTTTTAGTCGATACTTCTATATTAGGCAGCTTCGAAAAATATATTTTTTTGGTAAATATGTTGCTCTACCAAAATCACATAATCCGATATAAGCATGCTGAGCTTCAAAATGCAACAAAATATTGCTTGGATGGAGATCGTTGTGAGATATATTACAAGTGTGTAAAAATGATATTGCTTGCAACAATCCATTGATCAACTTCCAAATGTTTGTCTTCAAGGTTGTTATGTCTCCTTCTCTGTCTTTAGTACCTCTACTTCGTGGTATGTTTAGGTACTCCTTCTTCATTTTCTCTAGCCACATGTCTAATGTACCACCATTCCACAATTTGGAAATAAGATACGGGCTTTTGATATGGTGCCTAGCTAATCCAAGTGGACAAATAATTCCACTATGCATAACATATAAAATTGTGGCTTCATTCATGGCTTTGTTCTCTCATTTTTGTATGTTAGCACCATGTAATTTGAATAACTTGGTGGAAAATACTTTATTGATGAATCTCGGGTGGGTTATTCTGACTTTATGGATCATTCCATATTGTCCTTCCCCCATGAGAGCAACATCTTCGAAATGAATAGATGAATATGAGAGCAAACAAACATTATTCAATGTTCAATCTCCCATATCCACATGTGTATCTATTGTACTTGGATCTACCAATGGTCTCTCTCCCTGTTCATTTGTGTCGGGTCTCACTCACTTTCCTCTCTTCATTGTGTGATAATGTAAATCGACAAATTTGATTTTGGTGATGAATCCAGGCATTATGGTGGTATCCAATGCCGATGATTCTATTACTTTGATGATCTATCCAAAGATACGAGTAAGTTCTTTGGATGTTTGCTCATCTAATACCTATGCTCCACCTGGCACACTACCAAATTTATCTTCAATGTTGATATATGCTATTCTAGATAATTTCTCTATGAAATCTCTATAATTAGATATGTCCATGGCTAGAGTGATTTGATCTTCGCTCATTCCATACATGTAGGAGCACACAAAATCTTCCAAAATTGTTTGCTTGTGCTTATTTATTTTACCGGTGATCTGTCCAAAAATAAAAAATAGACTATCAGACTATCAACATTGATACTAAAACTTTAAACAAAAATCTAATTCATAAAAATAATAATAAAAACTAAGTCTCATAAATAAAATGATGGATATTCGAATACATTTTAAGTAGACATATACATAGATACATCAGTAAGTGTATTTATAGATACATCTACAGTATGTGTAGACAAATGATAGAAATATGGATAGTTAATTAGATAAGTAGATTTATAATAAAATAGAAAGTGTAGTTATAATCTTGAAGTGAATCTATGTAACTGTTAAGAATGTAAGAGTCAAAGAATCAGACATTCATAGTAGTTCATATACTCTCACTATGCTATCTATGAGTCTTGTCACATGACTATATATATAACTATTGTGATAGTGAGAGTCAAAGAATCAGACAATCACAATAGTTTCTATACACCTTGTGACCTACACTAATTATGCTCCTTGGAATCTAAGTGACTATTGTGAGAGTAAGAGTCAAAGAATCAAACAATCACAATAGTCCCTATACACTCCCTATGCTATTGAGAGAGTAGGAATCTAGGTGGCGATTCAAACAATCCCAATAGATCTATTGCTCAGTCCTATACTACTATGAAAGTAAGAATGGATGTAGCAAGTGGCACAATCATAGTAGTGGTTTATATTAAATTTTATTCATCAATGTATACGAGTAAGAAGTGCTTTCACAAGTCCAACATGTATACAATTGATTATTAAAAAACATAAAATGAATTATATAAATACAAATCAGGCATATGTAAGAGACACATATGTGAATCATACAATATGCATGATACAATGACCGAAAAAATAAAATAAACAATAAATAAAAAATAGCTCAATACCTAAATGGTATGGTGAAAAAAGGCATCTATGAAAGAAATGGTAAGATTAGAGCTCTAAAGACTAGCAAAAAAGCATGTGGGGAATGACCTTTTTGATCGAATATATATATATATATATATATATATATATATATATATATATATATATATATATATATATATATATATATATATATATATATATATATATATATATATATATATATATATATATATATATATATATATATATATATATATATGTGTGTGTGTGTGTGTGTGTGTGTGTGTGTGTGTGTGTGTGTGTGTATGGTTAGAAACAAGTTTTTGATCGAAAGTACTTTTCATCGAAAAGATTTTCGATCGAAAGTCTTTTGATCAAAAGTCTATTGTGTCCATTTTTTTTGGTGTTTATTCGGATAATCATGAATAAAACGAACATATTCAGTATTTTTCAATTATTCAGTTGAATAAATGCAACCTAGCTCATAAGAGGTGCATCTAATTTGCTATCACGAAAAATTTGCACTAGCCATTTTGGCATAGTTTTTGCCTCTTCAATATCATTTCTCTCATCAAAAAGTGCATCATGTAAATCTACAAGAGAAATGGAATGATGTGCATCATCAAATGAAACCTGTAAAGGTTGCAAAATTTCCTCATTTGGACAAGCACTAGACTATCCACCTATAAAAAGAGGCATTAGTGTATCATATCTTTGGAGCTAATTGATGTCTCCTTAGTTCATGATGTCTCCTTAGTACATGAAAGTAATGGCTGAATAGCATCTTCCACAAAAGCAACATCAAAGATAACCAAAATGCGTTTTGTTTGTGGACAATACAAACGATAGCCTTCGCTTTCAGAACTGTACCAAAAAAAATACAGTTCACTACTTTATCATCCATTTTCCTACATTGTTGTTTAGGCACTAATGCATATGCCAGACAACCAAAAACATGTCGATGAGCAGCAAATGGCTTGCAACCAGGCTAGGCCTCATATGGAGTGATAGACTCTAGTGCTTTAGTGGGAGACCTGTTAAGTACATATGCTGCACACATAACAATCTCAAGCCAGAAACTATGTGGTAAAGCCTGACTCTTGACCATACACCTCAACATCTCCATGAGTGACCTATTCTTCCTTTCAGCAACTCCATTCTCTTGAGGTGTATACGACATTGTACATTGATGTTTTATTCTATGTTAGCCAGAAATGCATTAAAATCACAAGACATATATCCCCCCCCCCTCAATCAGAATGGAGGGTATGAGCTTATATAGCCCACACAATAAAATCCCAAAAGCAATAATGACATCACCATTTGATAGATCATGAATTGTACATCTGTCATCAACAAATTTCACATTCAAGCCGATCTTGGCTAATGTTGAAACTAATAACATATTTTTTTGATCTGTGGCATAAATAATGCATCCGACAATGTAAAAGAGCTACCATGAGTAGTATTCAGAATGATCTTATCAACTCCCATAACAAGATAAGAGAAGTTGTTGGCACATGTGATAGTATTCCCTATAGGGGTAGGCTCTAGTGAAGTGAAAAAAGTGAGCTGCAAGGTCATATGTTTGGTTGCCCCACTATCAAAGTACCAAACATCAGAGTCTACTGTAGACATACACCATTCATGAGAAGATGGGTCATAACTACAAGCAATGGTAAATGCCCATTGTTCATTCTGCACAAGATTAGCAGAATTTCTTTTAGGTGTAGAGGCCTCTGCAAGAGCCATTGCACCTCTTTCTTCTTTGCCTCTTTTGCAGCCAGTTTTGGATAGCTCTTTATGACATGATTCTTTCCTTTACAGTATTTGCAAAACAATTTCTACTTCTTCTCATCTCCCTCATCTTCTTTGATTGTATAGAATTAGTAGATTTGTGCTTACTAGTAGATGAGTTGCATTTACCTTTGCCCTTCTGACTAGTCACGAAAGCTTGATAAAAAACATGCATAATGGACTTGTTCTACCTGGATTGGTCTTCTTGCAACAGAACACAAACTAAATCTTCAAATGTTAAGGCATTTGGATTTCCTTTCATCACCAACCGAAGAGTCGAAGAAAAAATCTGATATGAATCTGGAATATCATTCAGAACAGCCTGCACAAGTGAACTATTAGGCAAGATTTCATGAGTAGAAATCAACTGCTCCTTCAAATCTTTGATCTTTGTCAAACAACTATCCATGGAATCTCCTTCATTCATGTGCTCAGTCTGCAACTATTTTTGGAGGTAAGCAATAGGAGCCTCATTCCTTGCTTGGTATAAAGTAGTTAGTGTATCGCAAGCATCCTTTGTTGTTTTGTAGGAAAGAATGTGGGGAATAATGGCATGTTTGATAGACAAGGCTATCAATGCATGTGCCTGAGCATCTCTGCCATCCCATCGGAGTTGCTCTACGGTAGGTGTAGCAATGATCGCAACACAAACAAGAACCTAAACAATATCACCATCTTCAATGCCATCTACGTCACCTTCAGCAACTGTGTTGGTAGGTGAAATAGGACGTTTTTGAACACCCTACACAATATTCCAGAGTTCATTTGCAACCAATACATGACACATCATATAAGCCCATAATGGGTAATTGGTACCATCCAATTTATCCTCAATAGACAACATATGGAATACATCAATGCTTTCAGCCAAGTCCACTGACTAAAATACCCTAATGCAAAAAACTATATCTCAAAAAGTTGAATAAAACTACCCTCTCGAGTTTTGCTAAACCTATAACAGACTTCGAAATGCGTATACTGCAAATCGAAAGTTGTATATATCTCTGGCACAAAAAAGAAAAAATTTCTTGCACAAGCACTATGATAGTGCATTTGAAGGCTGAAACGAGCTCATATCACAATTTTGACACAACAAAGTGAATGCATTTGAACTCCTAATCGCCTTGAGTATGCTCACCAAATTTCATGTGATTCTAAGACAGTGATTGGAGGGGTGTCAACGATGCCCTAAATGAAGCAGCAACCTATTCTGATACCAATTATTGGAGTTTGAGGTCTACAAAAGCATGCGAACAACATAAGGAAGAAGAAGAGGCTTGGAGCATGACACACAATACTGAATGTATTACCAAGAGAATATACAAAGATAAGTGACCTGTTAGGGTTATAAACATATATACAAGCTGGGGAAAAAAACCTCCTAAGGAGAGAAAAAAGTGCACCGGTAGTCCTAGTGTGTTCACACATATCACTACCTAAATATATCACCAAATATCATGAAAAGTGCATAGTTTCTTTTCAATTTCACGTACTATCTTATGTCTATATGCATGTTCATATGCAACACAATTCCCATATGTATGACCAATTTGATCACACTAGAAACATCTAAAAATAAGCTTATGGTTTCTATTTGGTCTTTTGTATATTCCACTAGGAGGGAATTGCCTATGGTCAGGTAAAGAGTTTTGCTCCATAGAATGTGTAGGCATGTTGTGTACTTGTGCATGGTATTCATCTTTATGCTTGCATATTGTAATCTCTTTTCCTTGAGTGTATAAAGTATCCAACCTTTAATTTATATGTGACAATTCATATCTCATTATCCCGTCTAAAGACCCAAACTCATTATCTACTCGTGTATGTTATGCCTCAATAGTTTCTATATGTTATTTCATTGATTGACTCAATTTTGAGAGAAATGAGATCAATGAGTCTAATTTTGAGTCAAAATTTGCATCTATAGATGAAACTATTCGTGATTCCATGTCATAAAGAAATTCTTCACTAACAGGTTCCATCTTCCTATGTATATGTGCAAGAAATGAAAATAGAAGTGTGGAATACCTAGAATTGCAATTTCTCCACTCGATGAGTCCGTGACAAGTCTTACCACCAACTCCAAGTTTTTGCCTACTCCTAAGACTCGTTGAGATGACAAGGAATGTTCCACGTCGGGTTCAATTGTCATGAAGGAGCTCAGTTGGGTGGATCAATTCCAATTGCCGTGTTCCAAATGACAGTGCATGCGGGCTGCTTCAAACAAGCTCACGTGAAGGAAAAGAGACTCAAAGGGATAGAAAATCAAGAAGAGATTAGATCATATGTGGCAAAAAACTTATCGTATCGTCAAGAACAATTCATCATTAATGAAATGCACTATGAAGAATCTACATAATCATTGAAATTCATATTTGTTCAAGAAAAGTACTTGAATGTTTAAACGAATTGACTTAACAAATATTCCGCCTCTAAAAGTCTTCAAATTACATTACATTTATTCAAAATAAAGTAGGGTTGAATTGCATCAAAATGTTGACTTGGAAATCATGCTATCAATCATCTTGCAACCGTGTTATTCACAATCTTTAGGCAAATACTTTCCATTAACTGATCAATCTTAAAAATATTACAATGTTAATGTGTGTATCAAGATTCAAACACAGGTTTTGTAGACGCATGCATTATATAATAAAAATTATGATACGCTAAAAGGTGTAACTTATACGCATGCAGATGATCTTCGTGTATGCATCCCTTATAACAAAGAATTCAAAAATACCATCCTCAAGTTCAGCATCCGCTGTATAATCATCCAATGAGTATTCTCTTCATTATGTGTTCAGCTCTTCAGTAGTATTCGCTCCATTGATTTCATGTTTAAGTCCATCTTCTCAACAACATCATCAGCTTCTCCACCTTAAGCTCCAATTCTCTTCAGCATTCAGATTAACAGTCCATGCTCAATCTTCCGTCCAACATCTCCAAGCTCATTAGATTATCCTTTGCTTTGCTCCTTGTTAGTTCCAAATCACTTTTGCTCCTCTATTCAATCAAATTCTAACCAAAGCACACTGAGCAATAGAGCTTTCGAAACCTAATTCTACTCAGTTTAAAATGTTCGAAAGATCTTCATATGTTGCTATGAAAAGTTGCCAAAGTTTTCCTCTACATCGATTTGTCCCTGATTAGTGGTAACTCCTCCAATATCTATATCTCCTTGTGGTTGATCGCTTCTGCAATCAACTCTATGAGATCAACTGAGTTCATTGGAGAGATCCTTAGTCACCAAAGGAACTTCTTCCTTCAATTACCCGTATGTCTTCCAGCAATAGATCTCTAGAATTACATTCAAAAAACTCCACGGCAAATACTATTTGTATGCATCATCTTTTATAGCCTTCAAACGTCTAATTTTATCAAGTTCTCTCCAAAAAAGCCATCACCAATAGTATATAACTTTTACACTTGTAATTTTATCAGTTTTCTTCAAAGAAGCCACAACCAAATTTATCATAAGCTTGCTGAAAAATGTCACCAATATCTTCGCGGAAGAAAACTTTGGATGTTTTTTTTTAAGTTGTCTTTGCCCATCTTAATCATTATCGATAGTAAAATTTTGATTGGAATTCTTCCTTTTTGTTTCCTTGAGCATTTCCTCCAACCCATCATGTTGTGAACCTACCATCTCTAATTGCCTCAGACTTTGTTCTAGTCGACCAATAATTGCATCCTAATTGCCATCAAAGGACATGATAGGTCTTGCTAACAAGCACAAGCATAAGCCTCTCAAGCATTCCTGCATATTCTACTATGATATCAACGGTGCAATTATTCCGAGTGGCCTTCATTGACATATTTTACAAGGAAACTTGAAGCAATATATTCATGAGCAACCCTCACCTGCTTCTTCATCCTGACATTCACAAACAAAATCGAATCCCCTCTTCAATAGTGCATTGAGGGGTCAAAGATGGCCATTAAGCCACAAAAATGCCAATGTCCATCCTTCATTCCATTGATTCTCTAAGTTGTCATAGTTTCAACTATAAGTCTTTCTCCACAAGGATATGTGGAAATCTTCAATGCTAATGAAATGGACATCATGCTCTTCTCTCCATCACATCATTTCCACTTGCATGTTTTACTCTGAATAATATTTTGATTTGAACAAAGTAAAAGCAAGAGAAGAGATAGGAATCTCTATGACAACGTTCTCCTGTGTGCATACATATGCCAAACTATACCAAAGAACCTCTCCCTAACATAATGATAGTGCACCTCAATTTTCTTAATGCGAGCATGGAACACAGGCATTAGGGGAAAATATGAGCCCCATTTGGGCCTTGTAAGGAATGGGATTAAGCTTCTTAATTTTCGTGATTAGAGAGCCATGCAAAACTACTAGTGGTTTTAGTCCTTAAAATATTATTTCGCAAAACTACGCTCAGTTTGATGAGACTCGTGGAATTTCTTGTCCATTGGATCTTTGTCATGGACGGTCCGGATTGTGATGGGAGTGTCTGGCACAAAAGGACAAAACTTGTCCTCTTTAATGCCTCATGTGTAGAGAATAGACTGGTAGAAGATGACAAATGTGTGGCGTAGTCCGCGAGATTTTCTAGCAGAAAACGACGAAATAGGAGGCCGGGAGTCGCTGATTGATTTTGGAGGGAAAATTGGAGCCGTCCGATTTCTACTATATCCAACGAATCATATTATACCTTCTTGACAACCATTAGATGAAGCCACAAATCAATGGTTGTGATCGACTGGACACACACCTGGCAAATAAGGACAAAACCTCTTTGAAATTGTGGCAAGGAAGAACGGGAACCGTTCGATGCATCCTCTAACCAACGATAGATCTTTGATGGAATAATTACCTTTTTAAAATTTAAAGAGAACCATTAGATTTTTGTTGCATCCAATGGTCTAGATTGTATTCGACTATTTAATTGTGATTTAACAATAGCCTTTAGATATTTATGTCAATCCAACGGTTATGGTTAAAAGCTGAAGCCTCAAAACCCACGTTTCAAGACAAACTAGTGGTTTCTATCCTTCAATACCATCTTTGACCACATAGAAACAAGGGAACCCTATGTCTAGCCTAGGGGATTAGTGAACTAGACTATGGCCACTGCTCACATCCTATTGGTGGATCACTAATCACTCCTCAAGCTAAAAGGCCCAAGGAGGGTTCATTTTTTCCCCTAATGGGTTCCTTGCAATTGCCAATGTGCTCTGACTATCAGTGAAGATGGTGATGGCAGAAGATTGATCAATGCCCAAATTAGCCAAAAGGAATCTGAGCCACACACACTCAACACTTGCTGTGAACGCTAGCCTATACGCAACATCACAACTAGAAGTGGCCATAGTAGGCTGATTCTTGCTCAACCAAGATATGCATGAGCTACCAAGCATGAAGCAAAAACCATTGCTGGACACACAAATGTCATAGCAATCAACCCTCTCAGAGTCAAAAGAAGCATGTAAATCTGGTGGTAGTGATCCCACCCTTGGGATAAAACAATCAAAGTAGACGGGCACCACTCAACTAGCAAAAGCTGTGCTTAATGGCTTGCCAATGCTTGACACCTGGGCAATGCACAAACCTTCTCATTTGTGAGACACCAAAGTGAGTATAAGGTCAAGTTATGCATGAGTAAGTGAAGCATCCAATAGCCTACTGATAGAGAACAACATCAAATGCATGTTTAGTATCATGAAGACTCAATTGTTAACTTGTTTCCATAGGAGTGGAAATAGGTTTGGAGTCTTCAAGGCAAAAACAATGCATTAATATGTCAATATTTTTTTTTTTTTGAGAGAGAGCTATTTGACCATCAACTTGCATAAAATGAATGCCCAAATAATGATTCAAATGCTCCAAATCTAGAATGTCAAATGAGGCATGCAAATGGGCCTTGAAATCAGCAATATGCTTCTCATTAGGACCATTGAGCAATATGCCCTCAACATAAACAACAATGACCAGGAGCACATCATTTGCATGTTGAATATATAAGGTGCTCTCAGTTGGAATGTTCTCAAAACCATGTGCAATCAAGTAGGCATGTATCTTTTCATAGCAAGCACGTCGTGCTTGCTTCAAACCATATAATGACTTTTTTCAATGTGCGTACTTTGTTTTCATGCCTTTTCTACACAAAACCATGGGGTTGAAAAACATACACTTCTTCATGTTAGTCACCATTCAAAAATTCCATTATAATGTCCAATTGATGTACATTTCAAACATGATGGTTCGCACGTGCACAAATGCTATGAACGGTAGTCATTCCACATGTGGGTGTAAAGGGTTCTTCAAAATCAATGCCTCTTCTCGAGCACAATCTTTTGCAAGAAGCCTAGCTTTTACATGTCAACTATTCCATCAAGTTTACGTTTCAACTTGTATACCCATTAAGTGCCAATGGCCTTTTTTCTAGGAGGCAAATCACATAAAGAATAGGTACCATTCTTCATAATAGCATCATATTCTAATTGCATAGTAGCCATCCAATTTTGTGAATTTTGTGCTTCATCAAAGAAACAAGCTCATTCTCATCACATAGACTAGAGACATCCATAGCATAGCAATCTGATGCATAATCATTCTCAACACTATGAGATCCTCAACAAGTATGATATGACAAAGGTGCACCTTATTTTCTATCTCATGAAGTTTACACCAACCATTTTGGCATAGTTTTTGCCTCCTCTATACTAGCCCTCTCATGAATAAGTGTATCATGTATATCTACATAAAAAATGGAATGCTCTACATCATCGTGTGAAAACTATAAAGGTTGAGAGATTGCCCCATTTGGACCAGCACTTGTTTGTCCACCTATAAAAAGAGGCAGCAAAGTGTCATACACGTCTTCAAAGCTAACATATGTCTCCTTAATAGGTGAAAATAATGGTTGAATTTCATCTTCCACAAAAACAACATAACAGCTAACCAAAATGAGTTTATTCTATGGATGATAGAGATGGTAGCCTTTGATTTCAAACTTTACCCAATGAAAATGCACTTTACTACTTTATCATCCAATTTTTTGCATTGTTATTCAGGCTCTAATGCATATGCTAGACAAACAAAGACATGCAAATGAGCAACAAATGACTTGCAACCATGCCAAGCCTCATATGGAGTGATAGACTACAATGCTTTGGTGGGACACTTGTTAAGTACATATGCTGCACACATACTAGTTGCAAGTGAGAAGCTATGTGGTAAAGCTTGACTTTTGAGCATACACCTCACCATCTCCATGAGTGACCTCTTCTTCCTTTCACCAACTCCATTTTGTTGAGCTTTATACGACACTATACACTAATGTTTATCCCATGTTCAACCAAAAATGCATTAAAATTAGAAGAGATGTATTAAGCCCCTCAATCAGAATGAAGACTTCCCATTTTACATGTTAATAGATTTTCAGCCAAAACCAAAAACTTTTTGAAGCACATAAACACTTTAGACTTTGCTTTTAGTGAATACACCCATGCATGCCTAGAAAAATCATCAATAAAAGGCACGAAGTAAAGGTAGTTTCCAAAAGAGGGTGTCTACGTAGGACCACAAACATCACTTTGAACAAACTACAATTTTTGAGTACCTTGAATTGAACCATCTTTTGGGAAGGAGGAATGCTATATTTTGCCTAAAATAAAACCTTCACAAACACGTTTATAAGGTGCTCAAGTTCGGGTAGAGTGGAAACCATTTTAGATTTCTACAAGTGTAGCAAATTCGCATAATTCAGATGACCAAAGCGTGCATGCCAAAGCTTTGCACATGACATAGCCCAAGAATCTTGAAGTGGGTATGTTGAATCATTCACAAATTTTGCATAATCTATGAGTTTTTACAACCTAGAATATAAAATGCGAGAAGCAATAATAACATCACTGAACAGCTTTTGTGAAGCCGCAAAGAAGGTGTTTTCCCACTGCTAATTTGCTTAGATTTCTATATTTGGGGAATCTTTACTTGCCTTTAGCTCGTGAACATGCACCAGCGCACTCCTTTTTTCGATCCCCAGTAGGATTGCCAAATGTTTAGTCCTAATGCCCAAGGAAAAAGATGCACACGAAGGCTATTGGTTTGCCCAATTACTTGAAATCAACTTATCTATCTTCCACACCACCGACCCACTGAATCATCGAGAATGTCCTCCCTCTAAAAGCAAGTGAAGGGGAGCTCCTCCCCCGTTCATACCTGTAGAGACCAAGGAAACAAGAAAGTGCCCGCAACAAAGAAGAAGGAGAAACAATTTCCCCCTTCAGAAGCCTCCTACTGTCCTTTTCTCACTCCTCCCATTGGACTCACGATCTCCTCTTCGCCCCCCTCTAGTGAGGGAGAACTCCTCGATGCTACCTTTCCCCCCCTTCGATTGCCTCTAGCAACTCGCAGGAACGAGCAAGAGCTCCAGCCTCCTCTTCTCTCCTTAGGATGCCTTGCGCCTGCACACCCTAGCGAACAAGAAGTAGCAGTCAAAAAATAGTGACAACCTACTACCTCCCCCGATGCTTGCTCACCCTGAGAGAAGGAGAAAAAACACTTATTGCCCCTCCCCGCCTCGGTTCCATCTCGGCTTCCCCTCCAACCGTCTTCAACAACTAGGAGTATGCACCTCCTCGAAGACACCTGCAGACTCCACCCCTTTCCAGCCTTGTTTTCTCCTTCGAAACCCTGTCAGACTTCCCCTCTCTGCTACTGTCGTGGAGAGAGACACCCAGGAACGATAGAGTGTGAGCGAGCCGCAATGATCTTTGCAATCCTAACCTATCAGCATATTTTCCCAAAATAGTAGTTGCAGCCACAAACCAAGATTTTAAAGCTTGATCTCAAAGAAATTATACTGTAATACAGAGACTTTCTGACTGAATCCTATAGCCTCAGTTGAATTCTACTTGTACTTCAACTCTAGGAAGGTTGCAAGGAAAAGCACTAGAAAAATGCCTTGACAACAGAACAACCCTTCCTCTTCCTTGGCTACTATCCGGACTATCTTCTTCACGTGCCCACCTTGCTTGCATATCATACTGCTCTACCTTTATGATAAATGAGGACAACTTCCATTTGCTCTAAGGTGTGCTCGTCCATGCGCAACACTCCTTTAAATCCAATCTCGAAATTCTCTAGCAATGCTCTTTGTTTCTGGATGCGAGGTTGAATTAGTTGTGACATCCTCTAAACATGAAGCCAACATCTAATTCTCCAGAGTCCAAGCCACCAAGCAACTTCATGCATTTTGACGATAGCACAACTTCACAAGTCTTTCTCCCTTGACTAACAGTAGAAGAGGCTTAAAATATCTGTCAGATTCCCTAAAAACCGTCGACATATGCTCTACGACCGGTCATTTTGGACAACAGCAACTACAGAGAAATAATTTTGAAGACATTGTTCAAGCTTCGGATACACTTTCCAGTCCGCTTCTCCTTTACTTTGTGATAAAGCTTTTCCTTCATCCATGCCTCTCCGTAGTGTCTTGGACAGCAGATCTCTGCATATAATGAAAGAAGAACCCCTTTGTTACGCTCCTCTGTGAAGCATCCCCTTGTGTTGCAGCTACTACCTAGCTCACACTATCCTCTCATTAACGCTTTTGAATTCACATACTCAATAACTGTGAGATCTTGTCTCTCTTTCTCTCTCAGCACACGATGTCCAGTAAGAGCCAAAGTGTATACTCTGTTCTCTTCAAGCCCCTATTTCCTCCACATTGTTGGTGCCCAAGAAGGCTCCTTGAACTGCCCCTCGCTCTGCCTTTTACAGTTGTTCTCTTCTTCCCTCTCTTCAGCCCCCTCTGTTTTTGGTTCGAGCTCTCTAGCAAGCCTCCGAAATGCCCTTTTTTTCCTCCACAGAGAGCGCCCCCCGTTCCTGCACACAAAAAAAACAGAGAGAAAACAACCTCCAAAACTAATCACCCATCGGAGAGAGAGAGATAGAGAGATCGCAAGGGGGGGGGATAAAAAGTTTTTCTCTTTTTTTTTATTGTTTTCCACTAACCCAGTCCCCCTCACCCCTGACACCCCACTCCCTCCCCCACTCACACGCACACATCCATTTTTATATATTTTGTTTTCTCTTTTTTATTTATTTTGTTTCTTTTCGTTTTTGTTTTGTTGTTCTTGTTTTTTTTCATCATTTTTTTTCTTTTTGCATTTTCATTTTGTTTTTCTTTTCTTCTTTCCTTCTTTTTTTTCTTAATTTCTTTTTTCTTTTCAACTTCAAAACATATCAACCTTCAAACAAGATGCACATATGGAAGGATACATGAAGTTTGCAGCTACAGTATATATACAGGAAGTGTCTAGTGAATAGTCTTGCTCTGATGGATCAATCCCAACATTCATTGTCGCACCATTCACTTTCTCTCTCGTAATCCGTTTGATATGAATCACTCATTTTTTCTATAAACCTACATCACCTTGCATCTTTGCCTTTGAAAAACACCTACAATCAAGCATTACCTCTGCAAAATGAACACATATTAGTGCACAAAAACCAACAACTTATATCGCTAACATACTCCCCTCCACTTGTTTGCGAAGTCGTCCTCGACGAGCGTTATGCACCGCTTCTGTGTACTTGTAAAAGAAACATACATGCCATATGCACAAAAATTGATCTAATCACTTTACCTTTGTCAACTTTTGGTTCCCTCTTGGCAACTCTGGAGAAAATCTGCTTTCTCCAAAAAAATCTATTACTCAACAAAAATATTAGTAATACCAAAAACCATGAGCCAATAAGTATGTCATCACCACACAACAATGATCATGCAAATCAAAATAATGGGTCAATGCACACACGCTTCTATTGTGTTTTTGCATTTTTATCCTACCATCGACTTGTCCAATCTTCATAATCAACTTCCCCATGATTCACATCTTCTTTTTCCTTGCTTTTGTATTTATGTCATATTTCCCATTCCTTTCCACCTAAATTTTCTTTTGCTCTCACTTTTTCTTTTTCTCTAGTCCGCACTCACTTCTTATTCGTCAATCAAATCTGACTTTCCAACACTCAATAGTCAATTCACTTTTCTCTAAAGACATTGACCATGTACGCACATTTGCAAGAACCTCTCAAGTCTGAGCCTGAGTTTACTTGCACAAAACTACCCGTCGTCGATGTGATTCAAGACTTCACAAGTTGTTGCACAACCTAGGGTTCAAAGTGCATGACCTTCAAGAGGCTCACAAACAAACAAGATAACTAGCACGATTAGATCTGTCAAGTCCAAGTCTTCTATAGACGTGCAACGAACTAAATTTCAGCCAAGCTTGAGCTTCGATTTGACATGCTTCATCAAGAATCCGCATCAACCCATATCCCCACGACACATAAACACATATTCCCATCCAGGCATCATGCCCACTCCTCTCTTTTGTTCCCCCTCGAGAGAGGAATCTTCTTTTTGTTTCTCCTTTTTTTTCTCTCTTTTTTTTAATATATATTTGTTTATGCACGATGCACAGCACTAGCCCTATGTGAAACCGACGTCAGCTCATGGTTTTGACCACCCCGCCAAAGTGACTCCACCCGCCTATCGGCCCACATAGGTGCATAGCCACATACAGGTTGGGCCTACAGTGAAACTAGCGTCAGCTCGTGGCCTCGATCACCCAATCAAGGTTGGTCCACCCGCATAGTAGCCCATTGTAGTGCACCAACAACACACACATATACACAATTATTTCTTTTTTGTTTTTTTTTTCAATTCCAAGGTCTCGAGAATTAGGAGACAGAAGAAAGGGCTTTGTTTCCCGACCATCCCAACACATCACATACGTGTAACCCCCCATCGACATCTTGATGAAGCAGATCATCTCTCTGCCGCTACTCAAGCTAAAATCCAGCCACTACACTCTATGTTCAACTCTTTCCCTTAAGACCCACACATACTAGCCATCTCATCAATTTGCAACCTCAGAAAGTGTCATTTGGTCTCCTACGTTTGCAATACAACTCGATCTGTCTATCCTCACACCTAAGACTCACAATTCTAATGAAGCCACCCCTCATCAGACCTAAGCTATCCTTGCCCATGGCATACCTAATCAAACACATACTACCATGAATCCACTTTTCTTTTTCTCTCAAGTATTTCACTCAATCTTTTCCAATTCTTAAGCTTTTCACTTCCTACATAAACTCTCCCCTCCACTTGTATTCGTTCCCGATTTTTCTATTTCTCACTCTTCTTCTACTTTTTTGTTTCCACCTACTCTCATCACTTTGACTCACATTTGACCTCGTGAATCCTCACCTCACACCTTCTTCAATTAACGCTCATGCAACTACCACTGATCACAACACCTCTCCTCACTTGTTGTCCAACTTATTTCTATATCTCTTTGCCTAGCTCCATCACCGCATCGTCATACTCTCTTTCTTTTCTACTCCCTTGTTTCCATCAGCTTCCACACTGTTGGCATACAAGTCAGATGAAGAGCATACTAGCGCAACGGAGCATTCATGCACAATACGGCAACAAGGCCCAATCATTTTTTCCATGGACCATTTACAACTCAAGTGATTTTAATCACTACACAAACATTGTAAATTCCGTTTTTGGTAGAATAGACTCCATTTTGTGCAAGCCGAGGAGTCCTCGAGCTTGAGGAGTATTAGAACTAGCTACATATCAATTTTCATAATTTTTAGACTCTGTTTGAGCCCTCAAATAGGCTCTAGAACCTAATTTTGAACTAGGCCGGACACTAGGTCTGGACAAGACCAAAGCTAGTTAGAAAACTATAAAAAGAGCTAGAGAGCTCATTTTTGGGGTTAGATTGTTTGTGAATTGAGCTTATGTAAGAGACTTTTTGACTAATGCAAAGAACTCCATTGTTCCTCTCCTTGTTCTTGCCTTGTGTGCGTGTGTGTGTATGTGTGTGCATGCTTGTGTGCTTCTCACTCACACACACTTGTGCCTTCACTTGCTCATAGTCTTCATACTAGTCCTCACGTCTCCACGGATTGACAATTATGAGGTGAATCTTCTCACGTTGGTACTCACCATTGTGCTAGAGTGACACCAAATTTGGCGCCGTTGCCGGGGAGAGAGCTTCGAGGACAAGCATGTGATGGTAAGATGTCGAGTTGAGACATTGGAGTTATAGGTAATATCTTTCCTTTTCTTTATTTTTCTTCATTTTTTCCTTACTTTCGCATCACCATCATCACCATCATCATCCCCACCATCTCCCACCTCCATCTCCATCTCCACAAAAATTTCAGTTTTTTGGTCATATTACACTCCCCACCTCAATTCCCTCATTTCATTGTGAGAGAGAGCGAGAGAGAGAGCTTGCATGCTATCTGTTTTTGGTGTGTTTTTGAGCTTTTGTTGCAGGAACTAGCTGTACCATCATCTCCAGCAGCTTGTGCAGGCACGACAGACTCTGCACAGGTCCCGGGACGACGACCTTACAGACAGAAAAACTTAATATTTTGTGAATGCGTGTTTGGCACGGTAATCTACACCATTAGAGCACTCCAAATCACTAGAAGTTTCTCAAAAATTTGCGTTTTTTCAGTCTATCGCGACAGACACCGTCTATCGCGACAGACAGAGACCCACGATAGACCCCATCTATTGCGACAGACACCGTCTATCGCGACAGACCACTCTATCGCGACAGACCACTCTATCGTGACAGACACCGTCTATCGCGACAGACCACTCTATCGCGACAGACACCGTCTATCGCGACAGACCACTCTATCGCGATAGACACCGTCTATCGCGACAGACACCATCTATCGCGACAGACCACTCTATCGCGACAGACACCGTCTATCGCGACAGACCACTCTATCGCGACAGACCACTCTATCGCGACATACCACTCTATCGCGACAGACACCGTCTATCGCGACAGACAGCCCCCCACGACAGCTTGTGTCTATCGCGACAGACACCGTCTATCCCGATAGACAGACATTTTTTGCAAAAAAAATTAAGGGGTAAATTTTTTGGAAATTTAGGCTAAATTTTGGGCATATTTGCACTCTCAAATACTCACACACTTGCAAAGGCCTTAGAAAAATGCATTAAAACTCCTAAAAGGTTCTGTTTGTCTGTTTAACCCCCTAAACCCTGAACGGTCATAACGTTTTCATACGAAATCCATTTTTTGAGCTCTAAGAATAATGCATTGACTTTCAGATATGATATTTGGAAGTTGACACACTGAGGGGTAGGAACACCAGGGGAGCTCTAGAGGAAATTTTTAGCAATACAAAAGGGGGAACAAGGGTCATTAAAAAAGTGTCTGAAATAAATTGTCTGTCAATTGAAGGATCAAATTGAAGCTAAACTTGGGATTCTTACAGGATCATCGAGAGCTCTTGGAGAAAGCAAAGTAAGTGCCAGGGCGAACAAGCTTGGGGACGTGCTTCCGGGGTAGACCAGCATCGCTAGGGGGAGCAACTTGAGGTTGGAACATCACTTAACCCCCTCAGTCTATTCTTAGCATAGGCTAAGTGCGAGTAGTTGTTCTGATTGACTAGGGGTACGATAGGAACACTCAAGTTTGAAGAGCCCTTAATTTCTCAAGTGCAAGGGTAGGCTAAATTGTAGTCAAGGGATAACTTAAAGGAAAAGAACTTAAACTAAGCGGACGCAGAACATCAAGTATGACACATGAAAGTGCTCCTGATGACGCTTAATTAAAAACAAGAAAACACATCGAAAGGAACTTAAAAGGAACAAGTGACTGGTACCAAAGAATCAACAACGTACAAAGGGCATATGAACCTTAGGTCAGGTAGACACCTAGGGAGAGACAGACAAAGTCTTAGATCTTCAGAGGCTAGTGTCAATCATACTGCTAGGTCTTGGGCCCAGCAGTTGAGCCATCATTCGTATTACCCTAGTTCTGAGACTAGCGAGTCTGAGATGTCCCACGGTATGGAGAGACCTACAGGAAGTCTGGGGTGCCATATTTACATAGGGTGGAAGGCCCTTACAAGATGCAACTCAAGTACCTTAGGACCAACCGATTAGGTGCTAGCATCTATGAGGACGGCCTAGGAAGAGCGGTGGTCCATATTAAAAACCCTAACCAATCCATTGGACTAGAGCGCCCAGCTGTCAAGTTTGAAAATGGAGCATACTTGGACAAGGAAGGGACAATATATGTAGTCACCAGTCATCCCGATAGGACAGATGAATTTGGGAATGTGGTCCCGAAAACGGACTTAGGTGACCTAGAGCAAGGAAACATGGGCGAAGAACCTAGAACCCCCCGAGGCAAATCTGTTCTCACGAGGATTATCACACCAGAGTGGGTTCCCCAAGATAATAAGAGCATAGATCTCCTCTTGAACCGAGAGACGGAAGAAGCCTTTTGGAGATATAGACCTCACCAGCCGAGTGAGGTAGGAACAATCATGATATATGAGTTCAAAGATCCTGATATTCCAGGAAGAGTGACCTACTTGGATCACTCTTCAGAGAGGATCTTTGGGGTTACAGAAAATGATAGGCATGCTTACACTTGGAAAGGAGAATTTATCTTCCCCCAACCAAGATCGAATGTGGCCTTTGGTCTCCAAGGAGCTGGAACATCTCAAGCTCATGGGACTCAAAGAGAAAGGAGTCGAGAGAGACCTGAGGTAAGCTTTGCCAACTCTTGGGGAAGAGAAAGAACGAGAACGGAAACGAATAGAGGGGAACCTGAGGGACATAGAGCCCCAGGGAACCGAAGAAATGCCGATGATTTCCCTTTGCCAAGACCGAGAGAGCACACGAGGACCTTGAGACTGACCCAGCTAGTTAAGTCCATGAAAAACTACTTCGATGGCACTGGAGACCCCTACGATCATGTAGCTGAGTTTAAGCAAGTCTTGAGAGCTGAACAAGTTGAAGACCTGTTCACGCAGTACAATGCCTTTGGTTTAACCCTTAGGAACACCGCCCTGACATGGTTTCAGCCACTAAACGAGAGGCAGTTTAGAAGCATAGATCAACTTTTAGAGGCATTCATTATCGAATTCTCTAAAAGTGGCATAAGGCATAATACTTCCTCATTGATATACAGCTTCAAGCAGACCCTGCAAGAGACTGTGAGACTTGCAGGAAGAAGATTTAGGCAATATCTTGAGCGATGTCCTGGTCCTGAGTTACCCACGGCCGCTAAGCAAGTGGCTTTATTCTTGGATGGATCGCTAAGTACCAAGTTGAGATCATATGTGTACTTGAAGGACCCCCGGACTATAGAAGAATGTGTACGCATGTGCATCGATATTGAGGATAACCTAGGGGAGGAGTTAGAGCTTTCCAAAATCTACAAAGATTCAGATAGTACCTCTAGTCTCTCTTCCTCACAATCCACATCAATTGAGGAACTTGCGAAAAAAGTAGCTCAAAAACTAGGTGTCTCTAGTAAACAAATTCCTAGATTTGCCCCAGTAAAGAGGTGCTATACTTGCGGTGGTGACCATATGGCAAACGCATGTCCCATCACGGCTCAACCCCAAGTGAATCCTAGCAGCCAATATTGCACCATAGAGCGAAGGTACACAAATCACTCAGCACAGGACTGCCCATACAATAAGCAAGCGGTTAGGCAAACCTACCCTCAGCCATACCCTCAACCAGGCAGATACCAGGGTCAATATTCACCACAACAGTATACTAGGCCTCAACAAAATTACCAACCGCAATATCAGGCCCAACTGAGACCCCAGCCAGTGCTAGCACAACAACCACCTGCTCCTACTAATGTGATTCCAATAAAGTATGCTGCTGCAGAAGAAAACCTGAATAGAGCTATAGTCCCAGTAACACCATTAATCTCAGAAAGTGATCCCAGTGACCATAGCTTTGATTCTACACATGTTGATAGTCCCCAGGCTTACTACATGCAGTCTCCTGAACATGGTGAGTCTTACTACAGTGAGGAACCGAGTGAACCTATTTGGGAGACAGAGTATGCGAATGTCATGTACGGGAACCCCAACCCTAGACCTCAATCTAGGCAAGTAAGACCTCCATTTCCTAGAGGGCCATGCTACAGATGTCAAGGAGATCATCTCATTCGTGATTGTCCCTTGCCTCCACCTACACAACCCCAGTCAGTGACAATCCAGGGCTATTGCCAGGAGTGTGGAAAGGAGCATCTCTTACGAGACTGCCCAAAGAATCCTAATAATATGCCAAAAATCACTCCTATCAATGTGATTGGCTTAGTGGTAGACTCCACAAGAAGTGTGACTTCCACAGCCCCAATACAAGTCATCACAAAAGCCCAGACACTTAAGCAAAACCAAGACTCAGGCCAGGAAAAGAATGCGGAGGTTAGTGAGACTGAGAGCCAGAATAAGAAGAGGACAAGAGCTTGGAGAGATAGCCGTGAACGTATGAAAATGCAATGGGCAAGAAAGATGAGCAAACTTCAGGAAAGCCTACGAGAAACCAAAGCCAAAATCATAGAAATCACATCTCAAACGCACTCTCACACATCCCCGCCACTACCATCCCCTTCACCCTCCATTCCTCCACCCACCAATCCACCACACGTAACCCAACCACCACCCCGAGTAGGATCAGTCTTAGCCGATCCCACTCCTGAAGATCTAGACATGATGCTTAAAGCATATCAAGCCAGAATTCAAGAAGGGCCCAATGTAAGAGATGTTGAGAAATGTTACCCTAGAGAAGATCTAGAGATAGAGCGAACAAAGCTTTGTGCTAAAATGGTCGAATTGGCGCAAGCCATGTTTGAAGCCAGTCGTTTGTTCAATGGCTCTAACCCCATCAGAACACCATTGCACTTTGATGGTCTATTGGATAGATTGGAGGGGTTACTTGCAAAGTCTGGAAAAGGAGCCACCTCCCAGGCTAAGGAGAGGGCAAGTGATAGAATAAGCATTCCTCCCAAGGAAGCTTATGTGCCTAACTCCACTGAACCAGACACCTCTTCTTCTATGAATCAATACACACCAGAATTCTTGCAAGAGATTCAAGAAGAGAAATGGACTAAAGAGAGTGAAGTTCCTCCTCCCATTGAACTTGTGGATGACACACACGATCAATTCCCACAAGACCTTCCTTCCATTTATGGAGAGCAGGAGAGTGCCCAATCTCAAGAAAGATTAGACTTCGAGTCTTATTCTTTACAGGAACTACCCCATTTCACAGGCCCATGGGAAGCAAAGTCCACTTGTATGAGAGCACCTACAGTCATGGTAAGAAACGAAGATTCAGTCATACCTAGGAACACGGAGGTAGTGAAGAACACCAAAGTGCAGTGCAATCTCACTTTGGAAGAGCAGCTCAAGGTTAGACCAGAAGTGTGGAAACATGTAGCCAATCAAGTGCCCGAAGTAGCAAAACCACATTCCCAGGTAGGATCTCAAAGAATAGTGCCAGAAATACCCTTGGACAAGATAGGAGACATGAGCGAGGAAGAAGAAGGAAACACCTATCTCCCCATCACTCATCAGGGCTACACAACCAAGGCCATTTTGGACTCAGGTGCAGGAGTTGCAATTGTTACCACGTCCTTATGGAAACGATGGGGTAAGCCAGCTCTCAGGCCAACGAGAATGAAATTGCAGATGGCTGACGGGCACATAGAAAGACCCTTAGGACTACTAGAGGGGATAACTCTCACTACTTGTGGTGTAGAGTTTGAGCACACATTTGCTATCTATGACTTTAGCAAAAATCAAGCCTATGAGATGATTTTAGGAAGACCATTATGCGACAGTTGCAAGTGGTACAGGATTGGGGAACCAATTCCTTGTATCTGAAACACTTAGGTGTTACAACCAAAGTCAATCTCAAGGATTACTCTCATAGAGATGTCCCTCCTATCCAATGGAACCCCATCCATAGAGCCAGAGATGATACGGAATTGGTGCATTCCCTAGGATCAGGATCCTCATGGATGCATGAAGACACTCACTTATGGATGTGTAAGGTAGCAATAGAAGAAGAGAAGAGAGAGAAAGCCAGGGAGGTAGGTGCAAAAGAAACCCATAGATCAATCCAAGACCCAGCCTATGCACCTGTAGTTTTTCCAGACGAAGAATTTGAACCTCACGGCTGGGCAGAAATTCTAGCAACAATGGATGTAGCCATCAATGAAGAACAATGGACACCCCATTGTGATGAGGATGGCTATGACATTTCAGTCTTCTCCATAGAGCCCATCATGGGAGAGGCAGTTCGAGAAGAGTGCGAACCTAGCCCTGATGCATTTGAGGATGCGAGTGACTCCGATCTAGAGTCAATTATTATGGACCCACCTTTTGCATCAGATGAAGAATACTTCTATGAAGTGGAATTTCAACCCCAGAGGCACGGAGAGCTTACAAACGATGTAAGGCTAGCCACACATGTAACCCCTAAGGAAGAAGGAAAGAAAAGGAAGAAGAAAGAAGTCACACCAGAAGAGGAAGAATCTTTGTTTGAGGTCCCAGAAAATTTTAAGAAGTATGAGATAGATGACAGGAGAGTCATGATTAGAATGCCTAAACGAGAGGCGCAATCGGGGGAGGCCTATGATAACAAAGAAACCACCAAGAAAATAGTGGTAGCCATAGAAGAAGGGGAAGAGAGATGCACGTACATAGGCCATGACCTGACAGAAGAGGAAGAACAAGAGCTAATAGCCTTGCTAAGAGAATACAGAGATGTATTCGCTTGGAGTTACAAGGATTTGAAAGGAGTGGACCCGGACATATGCTCACATACGATTCCCATGACTACAGAGGCCAGACCCTCAAAACAAAAGCCATACACATATAATGACAACTATGCTGCCAAGATCAAAGAAGAGATAGACCGCTTGGTTGAAGCTGGATTTATCTATGAAATTGAGCACACTGAATGGGTATCCCCCATTGTAGTGGTGCCCAAAAAGAATGGTAAATTACGTGTATGCATTAACTTGAAGAAGGTTAACGCAGCCACTATCAGGGATAGTTATCCGCTTCCTATCACCGAGCATTTATTAGAAAGGGTAGCCGGCAAGGAAGTGTACAGCTTCCTAGATGGGTTCTCTGGCTACAATCAAGTAGCCATTGCACCAGAAGATCAGCATAAGACGGCTTTTGCCACAGAGTGGGGCATATTCACTTTTAGGGTAATGCCATTCGGGCTTACCAATGCTCTTGCAACCTTCCAGAGATTGATGTGCCATTTGTTTAAAGAGTTCCTGAGAAAGAATTTGGAAGTCTATGTTGATGATCTATGTGCTCATTCCAACATTAGACAAACACATATACTTGAACTCAGGCAAATCTTTGACAAGTGTAGAGAGTATCAAGTCTGCCTGAACCCAGAACAGTGTGTTTTCATGGTCAAGCAAGGCAAGATTTTAGGACACATAGTGTCAAAGAACGGCATCTCCACTGACGAAGAGAAGGTGAGGGCTATTGCAGAACTACCTAGGCCAAAGAATGTCAAGGAAGTGCAAGCTTTCATGGGGCATTGTGGTTATTACCGACGTTTCATTCACATGTATGCCATCATTGCAAAGCCTCTGTACGGACTTCTGACAAACTTTGAGTGGACTGAGGAATGTGAGAACTCTTTCAATGAGCTCAAACGGCGATTATGCTCAGCACCAATCTTGACTACACCAGATTGGAATAAGCCCTTCTATGTGCATGTGGATGCATCCAATTATGCCATTGGATGTGTGCTTGCACAACCTACTGGTGAAGGTAATATGGATCTTCCCATTGCCTATGCGAGTAGACAGTTGAATGCAGCTGAGCGAAACTATTCCACTACCAAACGAGAAGGATTGGGCATGGTGTATGCGGTTAAAAAGTTTCGACATTATTTGCTTGCAAATAAGTTTAAAATTTTTACTGATCATCAAGCTCTACTATACTTGGTAAACAAGCCATGCAACACAGGTAGATTGGTGAGATGGTTCCTCTTACTAATGGAATATGACTTTGAGGTAGTGGTGAGAAAAGGCAAGACTCATTTGAGAGCAGATCATCTCTCTAGGCTCACATCCGGAGAAGCCCCACAAGGAGTATCCGATGATCTTCTTGATGCTTACTTGTTTAATTTGGAAGTAATACCTCAGTGGGCTAAGCCATTAGTGCCAATATTGACATACGGGCCTAACCACCCAGTAATAAACACTCAAGGTAGAGAGGTAGTAAAAGCCCAGAAGTACCATATCATGGTAGGAAGCATGTACAAACAGACAGATCAAGGGATATTGGCTTGTTGTGTAGAAGAGGACGAGTACACTAAATGGTTGCATTTAGCACATGTAGGTGCATTAGAGCAACACTACTCAAAGCAACGAACCTTACAGACACTAAGGAGACTCGGAGTGCATTGGCCGACTATGGAGGCTGATGTCCAGAAGTTGTTAAAGGAATGTCCAATCTGCTGCACTAAACCACCTGTGGAACATGCCACTCTTTATCAAGTGTCCATAGTGCCAGATTGGAGTGAACCACTAGTATCCTTCTTAAGGACAAAAACATTCCCTCCAGACATGACTCTAGCTAGGCAAAGGAGTTTAGAACAAGAAGCCCAGGATTATTTACGCATTGGTGATAATCTATACAAGCGTGGTAAAGATGGTTACCTGAGACTATGTGTCCATGAGAGTGAATATCTCAAAATCTTGGATACTGCTCACCAAGGTGTAGCAGGGGGACACTTTGGACCAGATCGGATAATCAAGGCAATACTATTTGCGGGCTTTTGGTGGCCAACCCTTCACATGGATGCACATACCTATGTGAAACGGTGTGATGTTTGTCAGAGAACTCAGTACCCTATACGCAAAGATGAGATGCCACTGAAGCCTATGATGGGCGGACGTGCGTTCTCTAAATGGGGAATAGACTTTGTTGGTCCTATTAATCCCCCAGCTAAGGGTTCACATGCTGAGTATATCATCGTGGCCACAGACTATCTAACCAAGTGGGTAGAAGTGAAAGCTACTACAAACAGCTACACCATGTTGTTTGGGCATACCGAGTAGCCTATAAAACGGTACTCCAAGCCACGCCCTTTCAGATGGTGTTCGGCCGAAATGCAGTGCTACCACTAGACTTTTTGATACCTACGTTGAAAGTAGCACAAGAGCATGATTGGACAGGCCACGAGTTGTCCTCTAGAGTCTTCGATCTTGAACGATTAGGTGAAACACGATTGAGGGCTGCAGCAGGAATTTATGCAGCCAAGAAAAGGCAAAAGGCATATTTCGATGCACATGTCAAGGATAAGGGCTTGAAAGCAGGAGATCTAGTCCTAGTCTACACCTTGAAGCAACATGCACGGAAGTTAGAGAAGAGAGGTTACGGGCCAATGATTATCAATAGAATCTCCACAAGCGGCGCAATTCAACTAGCCACTCTAGAGGGTGATATTCTACCAAGTTACATCAGTGGATGCAGAGTCAAGTTATATCAAGAACCCCTCACTGAAGAGATGCTAAATCGACTCAACACTGCCAAGAAACGTAAAGAAGAAGAGAAACGAATTAGAGAAGAAGCACAGGCAGAAGCTTTAGAACGCATCCGACGAATGAAATTGAGGAGACAAGGCAGAGACCCGCCTATGCCTGACACTCAAGAATCTGTAGGCTATCCTATGGCCATGTGCGAGGCTTCAGGTGGACGTTCCCATAGAATAATCGATCGACGACCTTTTGTAACCCTAGAAGTAGGACAAGGAAAGGGTGCAAAGACTATAAGAGCTTTGATTGACTCAGGTGCATCCACTAGTGCTGTCAAATTGTCTTACTGCCAAGAATTGAATTTAACTGTCAATCCTATAGAAGCATATCTCATAGGATTGGGAGGTGTGGAAACCCCTTGCATGGGCGAGGTGGATCTTCCCATCTCCATTCAAGACGAAGTGATGACAGTCAAAGTACTAGTGTGTCAAGATGAGGACCTCATTGAGCCTCTTGTCTTGGGTCAGGACTGGATCTATGATCATGCAGTCAACCTCAACCTAAGAAGTGGACTTCTTCAGGTATGGGTAGATCATAGCCGAATTACAGTTGAATTGGAAAATGAGGCACTCAAGGAACTAGGCAAGGCACAAACTCCTGGTCCTTCCAGGGGCGCACATGAAGTTGACAATGCTATTTTTGTCCAAAACTGTATGATGCAGAAAGAGGCTTGTCTCAACAACGGAGCCAGGGAGAGGACGGAACTCCCTTCTTTTCCAAAGACCAGAAGGTTGCAACAACCAACGGCAGATCAAATACAGAAGAAGCAGAACACCATCGATACTGGATGCCAAAAAAAGGAGCAAAGCAGATTGTTTCAACCATGGAAACAAGTATGGAGGCAAAAAGGTGAATACCCTGTTCAGACCAAGCCGACCCCACGGCCAAAACCTCTTATTAGTAGTCAACAACACGACACTAATAAGAATTCCTTCATTAATCCTTCTGCGAAAGTGAAGTCTATTTGGATACCCAAGAAGTCGATGAAGGCCAGCCCACAATCACGACAAATCTGGGTGCCTAAGGCTTGCTTGCGGGCTCAAATAGCTACACCAAGGCCACAATCGGTACAACATGTTTCACTCACTCGAACATCTGAGGCACAGTCTTACACATCATGCACGGACACATATTCTTCCATGCGCAAAAGTAGAATCACTCTTAAATGGGTCCCTAAAAAGCCTCATTCTCAAGCAGATACCCCTATCCAACTCTTCAGAGCTTCCACAAAATCAAGATCAAAGCCCATCCACTACATTTGGCAACCTCAAACTTGTAATAAACCCCCTGACCCCAGTTGTACATCTATGTCCATACACTAACTACGTCACTATCACACTACATCATCCCACTCAGCTCTTAGGTCTACCCAATGCCTAACTACACACACAAGCACCGAGCACTTCTTAACCTACTAATCTCTCCCAAACCTCATGTTAATGTTGTAATGGGGACAAAAACGGTTCTATCTTGTCCTTTACAATGTTAACACATGTTTCTATATTCTCATAGAATCAGGAGGCAAGAAGTAACATGGCAGAAGCAACAGGTCCGAGTTCACAAGTAGGAATACTTACTGCAGGAATCAATGTGGATACTCTACCTGTGGATGTGCCACCAACTGAACGACCTATGGAGCTGCAACACCTTCAGCAGATTCCGGTACCGGATCCACCCACAGGGATCACAGAAAGAGTCCATGCCAATTCTCATTGGTTCAATGGCATGCCAGGTCCATTAGGAGAGGCCAAATATATATGGGAGTCTAAGTGCGAGTATGACAGATCATGGGTTCGATTCCAATTTTTCTCCAAGGAGTCTGAGACTCTACAGAACACAGAGGATCTCCAGACCATATGGCAACGTGCAGGGCTAGCAGAATACTTTGAAGCACCACTACCTAAACCGGATCTCCTCCGATGCTATTATTTGGTCTCCACATTACAAGCTAATGAAGAAAAGGACAAACCAGGATCATTTGTTCTTCCTTCCTTGCTGGGCAACAACGAGTTAAAGAGGTTTGAACTTACCTTGGAGTTGGTGAGCTCTGCTTTGAATATGCACGGCACACATGTACCTTCTGAGAAGGATGCTCTCGTTCCTACTAACATGAAGGATAGAAAACTACTGAAGCTTAAAGACATGGCAGCAGTCACACCAAACGTGTCCATCCCTCTCCGTATGTGCATGCAACATTTTGCTTCCCCCGGCCAAGACCGCTTCACACAACCACACAAAAGAATCTGGTTCGCTCTCTACTTAGCGGAGACAGGTGCGTCACCAATTAAGCTGCCTGTATGGATTATAGATCAATTGTATGAAGCAAATAAAAGGTCCTCTAGGAAATTAGTGGTGAACGGTTGCTGTGCAATCACACGCATTATTTACCGGTGCCTAGCATACGATGTTCCCATTGAACGTGCCTTAACTTGGGCACAATTACAAATGTTCAAGAAGCTCAAGATGTCCACACATCAATCCAAGCGCATGAGGGGTGCCATCCCTTGTGTCCAGACAAGGGAAGTTCTGACTACTCCTGAAGTATCGCCACGAGGGGAGGCCACTGTACCTCCCTTTACCATTAGGATACCCAGGTTTGGATCTGAAACTACGACACAAGCTACCCCTTCAGCTCCTCCTGCTCCATCTGAATTTGAATTTCCTACAACTGGAGATGCTGAAGGAATGGATCCCCAGGACTTCGAAGCATTCTTACAAAGTACACAACTCTCTGATGTAGAGTTTTATTCAGATGCAGAAGAACAAGGCACATCTTCACAAAGAAGAAGAAAATATACAGACGGTCGCCATGTACATTGGAGTGACGCTCAGCAAGGTCAACAACAAGGACACCTAGAAGAAGAAGGAGCATATGAAGAGGAGACCACTGAAGCCCCAGCCTATACAGCAGAACTCCGAAGGCTATATCAAATCATGGAACGAGTGCGATCGCAACAACTGCTCACCGAACAAAGCAGTAGAGTACTCATGACTCAGCTGTTGGAAGAAGCAGGAGTTGACTCAGAATATAGTGAAGGTCTCTTATTGATGGCAGAAACATATGGGGTAGTAGAAGCAGTGCGGACCGCCATTAGGAGGTCTCCAGTTCAATATGATCCACGAAGATTCCAGACATGACCACGGTCAGGTAAGAATATCCAGATCCCCATTACAACGGCAGAAGGGCCAATTATTACATCCGAACCCATCGGGACAACCTCCCAAGCAACAGAAACTGCTAGCCAAGAGCACCCAGTCACCCATGAGGAATCCACCAAGCCACTACCACCCACACCCCCACCATCGCCTCCTAGAGCAGAAACCGTGGAAATCACCTCGACCACTCAATCCACCGAACAAACCTTCATCTTCCGTACTCCCATCTCTAGTTCAACCCTATTCTCCACCTCTGATAACCCAATCTATGAAGCAACCACCATTACTACACATTCCACCGAATCGCTCATAGAGCCTGCCCTAGGACAACCACCCCCCATGCCCTCAGCCATAGGTCATCCTGACCCTAGATCCATATTCATGGGTTTCCCTGCTACCACGCAACCCTTCATGCCCCCCAACCTCCATCTCTCCACTTCTCCAATCCCTCCATAACTTCCTTGCTAGAACTTTTCAACCCAGGTCTCAACCATTCCCTTTATTTTCAGCTCCCCACCCCACTTCTCATCTATTCACCACTTTCACACACACACCACCTACCATTCCAATGTATATGGTAGACCCCACACTCGCACCCACTCCTGAAAGTATGGACATTTCACCACCCACGGCACCTCCCCCTCCCCCCACGCTTCCACCTCCTCCCATTCCCCCTCCACCAATTTCACCCACACACACGTCTTCAATAGACACATCATTCACTCTTCCCCTTCCCCAATTCCCTTCCCATGCATCTTCCATTGTAAACACCCCCCCCCCTCATCTATAGGCAATGCATTGGACACCATGCTAGCTTGTATATCAAACTTTAGGACAGATTACAATCAGCTCCAGCAACAGAATGAACGCCTGCAAGAGCACTCGGAGACACTACAACACCACCTTGCTGCACTAGAAGAGGAAAATGCTCGCCTCCAAACACAATTCCAAACTCTCCAAGAGGCTCATAGCATATTGGAGGTACATTTACAGACCACAGATCAGGAAGCAATACAAGTGGTAGAAGGTCATCTACGGACACAGCTGGAACGCAATTCAAAGCTTCAGCGAAATATGGCCCTACTCAAGCGACATCTTGCTGCCGCTCATGAAGAGAATCGACACCTGCAATTACAAAATCAAGAAAACCTAGAAGCAGCTATCGAAAGCACACCTGGGGCACCCATCAGCCCATCAAAGTTTCAAGCAGTGACCCCCGACAATATCAAGATCATATTGGAAGACTATGCCATGCTGCTTGAAGCACATGACCAGCTACCAGAGGAACTGGGTCAACTAAAGCAGAAACACCAAAAAGAAACAACAGCAGCCTCTCAAGCCACCTCCTCTGCGGCTTCACTTCTCACAGACTCAGAGGCCTTAAAAGATCTCCAAAAACAGGTCACCAAATTGCAAGCACGTCTACTACAATATGAGAGACCACCTTCCCCTCCAGAGGCTCCCACCGACGAAGTAGTACAAATTCCTGTGGAACAAACATTTGAAGAAGAATACGACCCACAACCCTTCCCAGGAGGCCAACAAATGGAAGAAGCTCAGGACACATTCGAAGCACCACAGCCTCCATGGCTACGTCAAGTGGAGGAAATCGAGAGTTCTCACGAAGAGCGCACAGTAGTGCAAAATCAGGCCATGCGGGTCATAGAGGAAACTGTGCTACAATCTACTTACTTCAAGAACCTGTCATTGAGATGCCTTATCCTCTCATCTGAACTCCAATACAGGCCTTATTATATTATTCTGGCTGATTATAATGCAGAAATACAGAGAGTCACGGGTAAGATTCCTACCTTTGCTACCCAATTTCAACCCGAAGACCTTCCTCTAGAGGTGCAAAAAGGCAAAATTCGTCAACCCACCTGGCGGTAGAAACTTCTAGAGACATATCCCACATGGAACAACACGCCTTTACATCTCCTATACAATCCATGCTACGGTCCAGTTCCACGCCGCAGGTCTTGGAAGGCATTCAATATCAAAGTGCAGAACAACGCGCAATGCAAGTAATGGCTAAACTACCCATAAATTGCGCCACCACAGGGACCACCGTCGGTAGCGTACATGATGGGAACAATTCGACATTGGATGCCGTGATTGAAGCCCATGCCAGATGTGGCAGCTCAAATGATGCTTAAGATTTTAGATATGATGCAGGTAGTCCTGAAAACCTTTAAAAATGCAGCCGCACCACAGGTACGTCTACCGGGGTTTACCAATGGAAATTATGATTTGGTGTATGACATGAGCACCACCCCCAGTATTCGTGTGGCTTACGCCTAGCATGCACGCATCAAATACCTCCCTGCATGTTACAAACAGACCTTCGAAGAAATGTTCAGATCAGGTTTCTAGGAGTATCACTCGGAGGTCTTCGCACCGAAGCCAACACACCTGCTCCATCTCTTTGCTTGTGAACAAGCAATGTACTCTGAGTACTACACCACACCGCAACCAGAGGTCCCTGGCGCAATAAATTGGGATGCATTGGAAGCTGATCTAGCAAGAGGCTTAAGGATAGGAGAACACGAACTTGCCACCAATGTCATCCAATACTATATCGACCACCCTATAGAACAGAGGTCTGTCAGAGGCGACAGACGCTAGGAAGGGGGGAGTGTTGGCATACAAGTCAGATGAAGAGCATACTAGCGCAACGGAGCAGTCATGCACAATACGGCAATAAGGACCAATCATTTTTTCCAGGGACCATTTACAACTCAAGTGATTTTAATCACTACACAAACATTGTAAATTCCATTTTTGGTAGATTAGACTCCATTTTGTGCAAGCCGAGGAGTCCTCGAGCTTGCGGAGTATTAGAACTAGCTACATATCAATTTTCATAATTTTTAGACTCTGTTTGAGCCCTCAAATAGGCTCTAGAACCTAATTTTTAACTAGGCCAGACACTAGGTCTGGACAAGACCAAAGCTAGTTAGAAAACTATAAAAAGATCTACAGAGCTCATTTTTGGGGTTAGATTGTTTGTGAATTGAGCTTATGTAAGAGACTTTTTGACTAATGCAAAGAACTCCATTGTTCCTCTCCTTGTTCTTGCCTTAAGTGCGCGTGTGTGTGTATGTGTGTGCATGCTTGTGTGCTTCTCACTCACACACTTGTGCCTTCACTTGCTCATAGTCTTCATACTAGTCCTCACGTCTCCACGGATTGACAATTATGAGGTGAATGTTCTCACGTTGGTACTCACCATTGTGCTAGAGTGACACACACTCATTCCTCTTGACATGACATTGGCTTGCGAACACTAGATAGGATCCCACCCCTTTTCAAGCTTTATCTCACTCTTCGTCAAAAACCAACCCTTGACCTAACTTCTCCTCAAATCCACCCCGTTCTAGATCTCTCCCAAAACCACCCCTATCCAAGGAATCCTCACCCCACACCACTCATATCCATGCCTTACAAACTCAATCGATCCTACTCTAGCACTGCAATGCCAACATGCTATTGAGAGGACCCTCGTTAACTTCTCATCAATATCCTTCATCCCCTTTTTTATTTACACTCACCATCCTTACATTCGTATCACTTCACCTCTCTGACTCATAACTCACAATAAATGCTCATCTTCTTCAAAATGCTCGTCTTTTTCAAAACAAGGGTTCATACGACACAACCACATAGTTTCTAGTGTCTTCTTCTCTAAATCGCTAACCGCATCATGAATCATTGTATTTTTGTTCGCCCTTTGTTACATCCTTACGTTCTCTCTCTATCTTCTCATACAAAACATTCACCTGTTTTGAAAATGTATCTTTCCTTGTGACCTCTTGATCCATTGTGAGAGCATCTCCCTCACCAAGTTCTTTATCACCTTGCTTCGCACATTTTCTATCATTATAATCTATTTCTTTAGCAAGAATCCTCAAACTCCCTTTCTTTTTCTCCTTGAACTCACCTATTGTGCCCTTGCATTCTTTTCCAAAGTCTCGGGTTTCACTTTTCTTGAGGATCCTCTTTGTTGCCGATGTTGCCTGGCTGAGTTTGCTAGTCTCTGTTTTTTTTGGTAATTTTATTTCTCGTCTCAATTCCATTTTCCTTTCCTTTTTTACTCACCACCACTCCCTCTCCACTAACTTTTTCTCTAATGCTTAATTTCTTTTTACCCCTACATTCTTCGTTCTCATCATGTCATGAACCCATTCTTTCTTCTTTTTCTTTCGATGTTCTTCTGTCTATTTTTGTCATCTCCAAAGTTTGTAACCTTTCCATCAATGCTTCAACTTTTCTTTCTAATTCTTCATGTTTCTCTGTTTCACTCACTATTTTCTCTCTTTGAATTTTTCGATCAATTTCCCACCTCTTGATTAACTCTTGAAGTCCCTCATTCTCCTTCACCAATTGATCTATCCTTTTATTTTCCTTATCCCTTATGTCTTGTGTATCCTTAAACCACTCATAAGCCTATCTCTCTATTTCCTTCACTTTTTCTGCTTGTATCTTGTTTGTCCTTTCTTCTGCCAACTCGCTCTCTAGGTGGGAAACTACATCTTTTAGCTTCTCAATCTCACATTCTAATTGTTGCACTTTGCATTGTGATGCGACGTCTGTTAGGGTTTCACATTCTACTATCTCAACAAGTTTAGACATTATGATTGCATCATTCTTGTGCCCATCCTTCTCTATTTCAAGTATGGTTTTGCACCTCTTATGCCTGTCATCTCCACACATTCTTCCTTCATGTCTCATTTTTTGAACTCGAGGTATCACTCCTACCTCAGGAATGCTTTGGTTAACAACAATCTTTCTACATGGTTTTGATTCCACTTGGGCTCTACGCTCATCAAAAACTTCAGCCTTCCCAAAGTTTCGACTAAGACAAGGGCTCATGGATATATCTCCTCTACGGGATTCTCTCACCTTTGTAGTGTACTCATTTGTTTTCTGTTCCCTTATCCCATCATGACTAGTGCTTGGACTATCACTCCTCGATCCCCATACACTTCGGCATTCTCTAGCCATATGTCCTCTTTGATTGCAACTCCAACAAACTAATCCTCTTGAGTCAAATTGCACTCGTTTTGCATGCTCTCGTGGATTCCAATTCATTGTTCTTTTCAATGTCCCATTTCCTTGAGGAGCTTGGAATACCCTTCCTCACATATGTGGTAAAGGGAGTGGGTTCAATTCTTGCAAACAGATCAGATTTTAGCTTTTCTATGATCTCCACTATCTTCTCCTCATTGATATCGACCATTTTAGAGTTCTCTCGATATTCTTGAAGGCTTCTTGATGGTGAAATCGTTCTGTCTCTATGCATTTGAAGTATGCTTTGGACCTCTTCCCAAACCCTCGCTTCATGCTTTGCCTCATCCACACTAATCGGTCTCTTTAACCTAATATATCGTTCGACTTTCTCATCATTCAAGCCCACTAGGAACTGTCTTTTTAAGGTCTCCCTATCAGGTGCACTATTTCCCAACTTCCTCACAATGGGATCCATTCGATCAATATATTTATCAATACTCTCGTTGGCCCCTTGTCATAAGTGGTCCAATGCCTCTGCTAGTTTCTCTTCAAAACCCAAACCTCGAAACTTCCTCAAGAAGTTAGTTTTCAGATCATCATAAGACGTTCTCTCATGCACACCGAGGTTTGCATACCATTCAATTGCATCACCTCTCAAAGTTGCTGGAAAGATCTGCAATTTTCTACCGTCATCCACTATCTCATGGGCACCACATATTAGCTCAAATAATTGAATGTGGGCATCAGGATCTTCATCGGAGGAGCCTAGAAAGCGTGGAAAGTCGCCAAGAGGAGTTGTGTGTCTCTGATCCATCTCTTTAACAAGAACCAAGGCAATTGTGGGGCCGAATGGCTGTGCCACATGATTCGGGCACCAAGCAAAAACTGAGAGTGTCTTCAAAATTATTTCTCTGTTGTGCCCCATTAATTTTGAAGACACTGTTGTGCCGCATGTGATAGTATTCCCTGTAAGGGCAGGCTCAAGTGAATTGAAGAAACTATGCTATGAGGTAATATGTTTGGTTGCCCCACTGTCAAAGTACCAAATATCTGAGTCTATTGCACACATATATTGTTCATGAGAAGATGGGTGATAACTCCAAGCAGTAGTAAACATGAATTCTTCATTCTCCATAAGTTTAATAAACTCTTTTTTAGGTGCAGAGGCCTCTACAACATCCTTTTTGGCCCCTTTTTTCTTTGCCTCTTTTGCAACCAGTTTTGGACAACTCTTCATAACATGATCATTTCCTTTACAATATTTGTATAATAATTTTTGCTTTTCTATTTTCTTCTCTCCTTTCTCTTGCTTTCTTGAATACGGAGAATTAGCAAATTTCTTGGTACTAGTAGATGAACTCCATTTACCTTTGCCCTTCTGATTAGTTAAGAAAGCTTGATCTCTTACATGCATGATGGACCTATTTTTCTTGGATTGACCTTCCTGCAACAAAATAGAGACTAAGTCCTCACATGTTAAGGCATTTGGATTTCCTTTCATCATCAACCAAAGAGTAGAAGCAAAACTCTTATATGAATCTAGAAGACCATTCAAAATAGTCTACATAAGTGAATTGTTTGTCAAGATTTCATCAACAAAAATCAACTTCTCCTTCAAACCTTTGATCTTTGTCAAAAAAATATCCACATAATCTCCTTCATTCATATGCTCACTCTCCAACTATTATCAAAGGTAAGAAAAATGAGCCTCATTTCTTGCTTGGTACAAAGTGGTAAGCGTTGTTCTCTTCTTCTTCTATGACCTCATTAGGGTCACACTCTTTTAGCTAGGGTTCACACATGAACAAAGAGATATCATAACCCTCCTCGTCACAATGAGGTTCCCATTGTTCTTCATTAACAGCAATGTCCATGGCGGCTAAGACTTCTACTCAACCATGAGGCTCAAATTCCTCATCTGGAAAGATCATTGATGTGTAGGCTGGGTCTCTAACCGATATGGTTCCTTGAGAAGTTCCTTCTTCTCTTGGTTTTAGGCATCTTTCCTCTTCCTCTGCAACCTTGCAAATCCATAAGTGAGGATCTTTATGCATCCAAGATGGATCAAAAGAACTTCTAGAATGCAAAGAGATTGAATCTTCTTGCACCTTGTGGATAGGATTCCATTGTAGGGAGTGGTACATCTCTGAAGGTATAATCTTTCAAATTGACCTTGGTTGTGATCCCAAATTGTCGCAAGTACAAGGAGTTGGTTCCCCAATCTTGTACTATTTGTAGATGTCAAAGGAAGGGTCTTCCTAGGATCATTTCATAGATGTTATTTTTGCCAAAGTCACATATAGCAAAGGTGTGTTCAAACTCTACACCACAAGTGGTTAGAGTTATCCCTTCTAACAATCCTACATGTCTTTCAATATGGTTGTCAACCATTTTAAGCTTCATTCTAGTTGGTATTAATGCGGGTTTGCTCCATTGCTTCCACAAGGAGGTGGTCACAATTGCAACACCAATAGTCGAATCTAAGATAGCTTTGGTTATGTAACCTTGGTAGGTGATTGGAAGATAAGTATTACCTTCTTCACCTTCACTCATGTCTCCTATTTTTTCTAAAGGTATCTTTGTGACTTTTTGCTTAGCGCCTGCTTTTGACACATTGGAACCAAGTGGAACCTAATTTTCCACATGTTTCCACAACTCAGGTTTTATTTTGAATAGCTCTTTTTAGTTGAGCTTCATCTGGTTGCTCCATGAAAACTTCATCTGAAATATAACCATTTAGAACAGCAATCTTCACATCTAATTGACATAGCTTCCAACTTTTACATGCAACAATAGCTATGAGAGTCCTTATAGTTGTCATCTTTGCCACAAGACTATACGTCTCATCATAATATACACCATATGTTTGAGCATACCCTTTGACAACAAGTCTAGCTTTATATCTAGACACACTTCCATGTACATACCTTTTTGTCTTGTAGACCCATTTGCATCCAATGATTTTCTGCTTATTTGGTTTAGGAACCAAATCCCATTTCTCATTCTCCATCAATGCATCATACTCCTCTTGCATAACTTTCCCCCAATTTTCCTTACCTTTTGGCTCATCATATGTAGAAGGGTCTTCTTCTCCTTTCACTATGTAAGAATAATCTTTAGTGGTCAAAAATGAAGTATCATAACTATACCTTATGGGTTGATTTCTGTTCCTTGTTGACCGTCTAACTTCTCCACTCTTTGAAGTCTCTGGTTCTTCATATTCTAGATCAAACCTTGGCAACTTTTCATTATCATTTTGAGCATCAACAATCTCTTCATCATCAGGAATTTGAATCTTTGATTTCCCCTATCTTTGGGTCATGATCTCTTCATCACTTGCATGAACATTAATTGTACCTGCATACCAAGTACCTTGCTTATCAAATGTAACATCCTTTGACACAAGGAATTGCTTTGTGGATGGACTCCACAATCTATAACCCATCTACTTATCATCATAACCAATGAACACATACTTTTCAGCTTTAGGTTCCAATTTATGCCTTAATTGAGATGGTAGATATGCATAAGCCAAACATCCAAACACTTTGCAATGATCTAAGGTAGGTCTCTTACCCCACTATGCCTCATATGGTGTCATACCATTCAAAGCCTTACATGGAAGTCTATTTACCAAATAAGTAGTTGTACTCACAGCCTCAACCCAAAAATAATTAGGCCTATTTTTCTCCTTCATCATTGACCTTGCAAACTCAACAAGAGTTCTATTTCTCCTTTCTGTTACACATTTTTTTGAGGAAAGTACCTGCAAGTAACTTCCCTTTCTATATATGCATTCCATAAGTAACCACTGAACTCATTAGAGAAATACTCTCCCCCTCCATCTGACCTTAGTCTCTCCAATTTTTGTCCTGTGATTCTCTCTGCATACACTTGATAATGTTTAAATGTATTGAACACCTCTGATTTATCTTTGATCACATATACAGTGATCCACCTGGTAGCATCATCAACATAAATCACATAATATCTAGAACCATTAATGCTAAAGTCCTTTGATGGACCCCATACATCTGTATGCACCAATTCAAGCTTCTCTAAATAAATAAACCCTTTCTTACCATAAGTATTTTTGTGAGCTTTACCCAATTGGCATGCTTCACACTTGTATGTCATGTGTTGACCTATAATGTTAGGCAATCCAAGCACTAAATCATTGTTAATCATATCCTTAATACCTCTTTCATTGAAATGTCCAAGCCATTTGTGCCAAAGATCTAACTCAGAGATCTTATGTTCTCCATAAGTGAACAAGGCATGACCAACATTGCCTTGAATCTTCAATGTGAAGAGCCTTCCTTCTTTCTTCCCTTAAACAATTTGTTTATACCCATGGCTAGGGTCTTCAACATAAACTCCATCATTAGTAAACCTTCCTTCATATCCTTTCTCTACAATTTGCCCTACGCTTATCAAATTCTTTGGAATTGTAGGAACATACAAAACCTTGCTCAAAAGAGTGCTTCCATCCTTGGCTTTACTGATCCAATGGACTTCACATTGTGCTTTGTTTTATCAACTATTTGGACTATACAATTGCTCACCTTATTCTCCAAATCAGTCATTAAAGCTATGTTGCCACTCAGGTGTTTGTTACACCCTGAGTCAATGTAAAAAACTCTTTGATCTTCACTTGATCTTTCACATGTTGCATTCATAATTAAGGTTGAATCCTCTTTTTGATTTGAAACATAATTGTAATAAGTATTGTTGTAGGATTGACTTTGAAAACCTCTTCCTGCATTTCTTCCAAAGAAACCTCTACTAGCTCTACCTCTGAAATTACTTCTCTGATTTCTACCACCTCTTCCTCTTGAATTAGATTTCTGATTATATCCTCCACCATTCTGATTATTATACCAACATTGATGAGCTAAATGATTAGTCTTACCACATATCTAGCAAGCTTTGACACCATCTTTAATGCTTCTACCTCTTCCTCTTCCTTTGCCACCTCCTCTTCCTCTTAGGAAGTTAGCTTGACTCATAGTGCCTTCATCTTCATTCATTGATGTTTGCCTTTGTTAATCTTCTTATTATCTTTTGAATACATTGCTTGACCTGTACTCTTATCAACATCACCTTTGATATCCTGCTCAAAAGTTAGCATATGTCCTAGCAATTGATTCAAATTAGATTTAGTGACGATTCAATGGATAGAATGAATGGATTTCACTTCTCATCTCCTCTCAAACCTGTGAGAATTTTTCTTACCAATTTTTCCTCTTCAATTTCTTCATCAACTGCTCCTAATGCATCTGCAATATCCTTCATCCTTGCTACATAATCAAAAATGGGTTAAGAAGCCTTCTTCTTGAATGTGGTGAACTCTGCCCATAAAGATGCCTTCCTTGAGTTTGTAGTGTTTTGGAAATACTCCTCCAAAGCATTCCATATATCACTTGCACTTTTGAGTCCTCTAATGTGAGATAGCAAGTAATCATTGACTCCCATGTAGATAATGCTCCTTGCTTGAGCATCCTTCTTCATCCATGTTTTCAAATCTGAGAGCTCTTCCCTAGTTGGAACACTAGGATCCCTAGATTCTGGTTTTTCTTCTTCACTTGTGATATCTCCTATCAGATCTTTGCTCATAAGATGAGCTTCCATCCGCATTGACCAAGCAGGATAGTTTTCTCCATCCAATTTCTCTATCTGAAGAGAATCTCCCATCCTTTCTTCACTTGTGTAATAAATTCTTCAAGCTTTGTGAATAATTAATGTACCTTTAACTCGAATGTAGTTCCTTTTGCTCTTCTTGATAACTTTTAGGTTCATTCTCTAGATTTCACTTCAAATTTTCACCTTTTTAATCTTCAAAGATTGATTTGTGTATATCTACAATAGTTGAGGTTCCCCTTTTCTTCAAATCTGATGATTCTTTCTCTGATACCACTGTTGGAGATGATTAATCTCCAATAGAACAACTTATCCTTGATGTTAGAGCACCTCTATATCAATAAAAACCCATAAACATAACCAATTTTGAAAATCTATTGCCAAATTATCAAGAGTTGAGTCAACTGTGAAGAAACTCTTTACATAGAATATTTTGCTACACTTAATTCACTCATTGCTTGATCAAATGTGTAAAGTTTTCAATGAAACTTTATACAAGATGTCTACCAAAGTTTTTGAAGATTCTCCAAGTTAAATATCTTCAAAAGAATTGGTAGATCTTGAGATATCCTCCAAACAATGTACCTATGTCTGAAAATGTTCTTCTGTGTAGTCGACTTTGACACTTGCAACTTCTAATGCATGGTTCTCCCAAACTAGACCTCATTTATTCAAATGCTTTTAGCCACATGTAGCTTACCTTTCAACTTAAAGAATACATGCTTAGTTGCTCAAAACTTTACACTGTGGAGGGAGATTGGATCAAAACTTTGACCATCAAGACCACACCTATTCTTGTCTTCACGTCTTTACATTTTCACATGTAAATGTTCCTATCTTCAATTCTCTCGGCCAGATTATAATTAACTTCTCAAAAATTGTACAGAGATCAATCAACTATAGAATTAGACTTGTACAAAATCATTCCTCAAGAAGATAAGTAAAGAAAGAGCACTAAGCAAAAGTTTGAGACACAACTTTTTAATTCTTCTTCTATTCAGAGAAAACATACATCCCATTGGTAGATTACATTCTTCTCATTCTCTAAGGCTTTTTATGACGTATAAATCTCATCCTTCATCATCTCTCTGACCTATTACATCCATATCCAAGTATATGTAGACATTTACATCCTGATGCACCATGGATACAAAGTTTTTATGGACTAATTACAAGAGTAATATACATGTCTTCATCTTCTGACCATGCACTCATCTTCAAGACTCTAATTTTAATCTTTGCTTTATTCTTTGACTTCAAAATTTTCCCAAATCATCAATCGATGATTGTCCTGCACCAACAGTGGAGGGTCTGGAAGTATGACTAGTAGAACTATCAGAATCCTTATAGAGTTTGGAAAATTCTAACTCCTCACCCAAGTTGCGTTTTATGTCAATATACATTCTCAAGTATTGGTCTAGTGTGATTGGCTCTTTGATATATACATATCGTCTAAGTTTCCTGCTTAGAAGTCCATCTAAAAACAAGGAAACTTGTTTTGCTTGTGTATATAATTGTAGTGTGGGGCATCTTTCCACATATTGTTTAAATCTCCAACTGGCTAGTCGAACTCTTTCTTGGGGTGTTTGCTTGAAGCTATGGATTAAGGACGATGTGTTATGCCTGATGCCACTCTTAGAAAATTCTACAATGAATTCTTTTAGCAGTTGACCAATATGCCGGTAATTGCAACTATTTGGGGGTTGAAACCAATCTAAGGAAGTACCCTTGAGGGTAAAACCAAATGCCTTGAAATAGGTGAACAAGTCCTCAACCTATTCAGCTCTTAACACTTGTTTGAATATGGCCATGTGATCATAAGGATCTCTTGACCCATCAAAGTAGTTTTTAATTGTCTTCACCATTTGAGAGGCTCTAAGGGTTCTTGGGTACTCGCAGGGCCTAGCTAATTGAAAATCATGTCTCTCTCTTTCACGTCTTTCACTTTCAAATCTTGATCTATCTCTACCCATAGTGTGTGCAAAGCTTGCCTTAGGTCTCTCTCCAGTTCATTCTTGTTGGGTTTCATGAGCTTGGGATGATCTTGCTCCTTGGAGGCCATGGGAAACATTAGATCGTGGTGGAGGAAAAATAAATTCACCATGCAAAGTGTATACGTGCTTTCCAAGCTCTGATACCAAGAACATTCTCTCCAATGTGTTATCGAGATAGACAACTTTACCTGGTATCTCAGGGTCTTTGAACTCATATATGGTGACTCCGTGTATTTTGCTAAGTTGATCTAGATTGAATCTGCAAAAGAATTCCTCTGTCTCTGTACTAAAAAATAGTTTGATGCTTTTGATGTCTTGGGGAGCCCACTCTGGAGTGATCACTCTAGTCAAGACTAGATTTAACTTGAGGATACTTGGGTTCTCATCCTAGGTCTCCTTGCTCTAGGTCTCTTATTCCATTCTTAGGAGTATCATTTCCAAACTCATATGTCCTATCTGATAAGCTGATAACCACATACATGTTTTGTTGCTTGTCAATATAAGAACCCTCATGAATTTGACCATTGGGTGTTCAAGTCCGAGGGGTTCATCAAGATTTTTGAGTTGGACAAGTGAGTGCCTTAGACCATCCTCATAGATGTGTGCACCTAATTGGTTGGTCGTAATATATTCCAATTGTATCTTATAGGGACCTTATGGTGTCTGTAGATAGGCAGTGCTTGAGCTACGCCTGGGTCTCTCCATGCTAAAGGACATTTTTGACTCACTTGTTTCTAAACTGAGTATGTAGGGATAATCACTAAGTGTGCCCATGACCTAGTTGTATGGTTGACACTACCTTTAGAGGATCTAGTACTTTTTCTATCATGGCCTAGATGTCTTCGGGATCTAAGGTTAATAAGCTTTATTTACAAGTCCCAGTTTTCCCTTTTGTATTTCTCAAAATACTTTGGAGCCCCCATGGCTTCCTAATCCCACTTGAAGGTCAAGTTCAAATTATCTTATCTAAAAATCAATGCATTATTTTTACAATAAATAGTCGAGCTTGTGTGGGATAACGAGCTTTCCAATGCATTCTAGTGCTCAAAAAATGGATTTTGATGAAAACGTTATGTCAAATCAGGCTTCTAGGGTCTAAATAGGCAATCAAGATCTCATGATAGATGATCGATAATAAGTAATGATGATACACAATACTTAAGAGCAAAAAATACATGATACTAGCAAATGCAATGATACAGGATAGTTTCCCTCATGATACGATACTCAGAGGGATAGGCGATACATGATATGGCTCTCTACGTGTGTGATACTTGGAGTGACGATACATGATACACAGGAGATATGATACGATACTTTGCTTGAGCACGATACATTATACAAGAGGGTGCATGATACACGATACTTGACCTCAGGATACGATACCATGCTCCAACATGATACACGATACTCGAGTGTGCAACGATACATGATACCAAATTTTCCTGATACAATGCTTGAGGTCACATGATACACGATGCTTGATAGTGTGATGATACACAATACACAATACTTGGACTTGATCATGATACATGATACTAGACCTCACAATACAATACAGACCTTCATGATACATGATAGTTAAGAAGTATCAATGATACACGATACTTGTTGGTCGTGGTACTCAACCCGCCGATACATGATACTTGTGAGGTATCATGATACATGGGGAGTAGGAGGTATCAGTGATAAATGTTACCTACCAAGTATCGCAACACACGAGAATTCTAGTATTGTGATACCTGAATTCAACCGGTTATGATACTTGGACTTTTTGAACGCCAAATTCAAACATTTTTGTGGATATGTGTATGTTGTGCCCTCCTTGTCACCCCTATGTTCCTGTAGATGCAAAATCTCTCCCCTAACGCACGATGCTACACTCACGATACTTGTCATAGGTCATTTCATGCCGCATGATAGTTCACTTAGATTTTGGGTATATTGAGAGTGTAGAGATCAGTATTTCCTCCACATTTCGACTCTAAACTCTCTCTAAACTCCTTGCACATCCACGAATGAAAAGTGAGGTGCAAATGGAGTGAATGTACAATCAAGAAACAAAACAATTTAAGAACATGAAGATGGGAGAAGATGATGATGATGAAGATGGAGAAAAAAAATCAGAAACTAAATAGAGAATGACTCTTTTTTACCTTCCAACATCGCAAATCTATCTGTTACCATCACATGCTTGTCCTTGAAGCTCTCTCCCTAGCAATGGTGCCAAATTCGTTGTCATTCTAGCACAATGGTGAGTACCAATGTGAGGAGATCCACCTCATAAATGTCAATCCACAAAGATGTGAGGACTGGTATGAAGACCATGACCAAGTGAAGGCACAGGTGCGTGAGTGAGAAGCACACAAGCATGCACACACATACACACATGCTCACACAGGTTAAGAACAAAGAGAGGAATAATGAAAAGATTTCTATTACAAAAGAACTCTCTTACAAAGCTTCAATCTCTAACAAGCCAGCCTGAAAAATGAACTCTCTAGCTCTTTTTATAGTTTTTTGACTATTTTTGGCCATATCCAGACCTAGTGTCCGGCCTAGTTAAAAATTAGGTTCAAGGGCTTATTTGAGGGCTCAAACGCTGTCTAAAAATTACAAAAATTGGTAGATAAATACTTGTAATACTCCTCAAGCTTGAGGACTCCTCAACTTGAACAAAATGGAGTTGAAAAAGTGTGAAACAATATTTATAATGGTTTTTTAATGATCAAAATCACTATTTTTATAGGGATTCCTTCTAAAAATTTGACATATACTTCTTGGAGATCCCCACATGCTCCCTCTTCTTGTGTTTCCACTTCTTTGATGCATTCCAGAACCTTGTGCTTGACCTTGCGTGCCAACAAATATCCAGGGGGTGGGATAGTGTTGTGTGTGTTGCTTCTACCATACATATGGGGATGGTAGGTGCCTTGCTTCTGGTTTTTGTGAATAGTGAGTATGTGGTGGTGGGATAGGGGCCGCTTGATTGTTTGGGAACTCAGCTCATGGTTTCCATAAGGGATGCCAAAAATTATGGTAGGGTAGTTGTGGGTGCTTAGGGTTGATGCATAGATGAAAGTATGGAAGAATAAGGATTTGTGGTAATTGGTACATAGATAGGAGGTTAGGGTAGTAATCCGAGCACACCTATTACAATCTATTTGAATAGATGACCTTTGGGTAGTTCAAGGGGTTTAGAGAAGGTGATGTACAATGGGTTGATGATGGAAGAAAAGGGTGTGGCTTGAGAAACATATTTTCTAAAACTAAATGAATGGGTGGATGTGATGATTTTCATGGTGGTTATGGTAGCTTTGGTATGGCATGGGGAATTGGGAGGGGTGTGAAAGATGGGTTTTGTAGTTTAGGTGGTTATGGTGGTAGTATGTACTTCTTGGGTTTTGGGTGGAGATTTAGGGTGTTGAGGTGAAATGGATGACATCTGCACAAAGGTTTCCATGGTTAGATGGATGGTGGGAGTCGATGTTGCTTGATTGTCACCTCCTGCTATGAGATAGGTATGGATATGTTTTCCCCTGGCCTAGGCCTAGTATCCATGTGAATTTTGTTGAATCATGGTTATGGATTTTGTAACATGATATATACAACTTCTACTACTCAACAGGATTTTGTCATCAGTTGGAGGGACTTCATGAAATGAAAATCCAATCCATCTTCTCCTAGTATCTGATCTATGAGGACTTAGCTTGTCTAGAATGAGATTCATTCTTGTTCTTGAATGCTAGTATTAGTGTCATATAGTTTTTGCAATTGAGTTGTATATGTCGAGGCTCCTTCATGTTCTTGTTCATCTTGTTCTTCCTCATCATATGTTCTTGTGTAGGGCAGATGTCAATTGTTAGAGTGGCTCCTTGGGATTCAGCACACAAATTGGTACCTCTCATTTGCTTGGATGGAGGTGCGGCTGACATCCTTTCTCTATGACTTGTTGAGAAAGAAAAGAAAATTTATTTGGAGTGAAAAACACACACAAGCTATATGAAAATTGAAGAGATTATTACTTGAGGCTCCCATCCTTAAGCGTGTAGACTACTCTATGAACAAACATATCATTACTGTTGGCACTAGTCCTATAGGTATAGGTTGGGTCATAAGTCAAGATGATAGTGAAGGGAATAGATATGCAATTAGGTTTGGGGCTAAAACTTTCCAGGAAACACAATGAGAGTATCCACAAATTAAATGAGAATTATGGGATATGGTAATAGCTTTGAAAACTGATAAAGAATACTTCATAAGTGCAAATGTCAATGTTGAGAATGATTGTTCGCCTCTCATTGGAGTAATAGTCAATTTCTCATCTCCTGATATAGCCATGCTTAGATGGATCTCATATATTAAGTACATAAATTGTGAGTTTGTTCATATTTCAAGTAAGTTGAATTCACTTGTTGATATGTGATTAAGAGCTAGATTTGATGGTGAGCTTGAAAATGACCTAATAAAGAATGTCAACTTATTTGATTATGTTCCACATATCTATGAGTATGATCAATTGCATGAGTCTGAGTATGAAGATGAATGGAAAGACATAGAAAAGTATTTAAGTACATTGCAACCATTACCTAACTGGACTATGAGTAGATTCCAAAATATTAGGAAACAAGCTTACAATTTTTCCCTATGTAACGGTTATCTTTGGAGGCATGCTAAGGGTAAGGTTTAAAATCCACAACGAGTTTTAGGAAAACAAGATTTTCAATTGCAAGTAATGAAGAAAATGCATGAAATATTATGGGAAGGTCATAAAGGGTTTTATGGAACATATGAAAAAAAATTGAAGTATCTATTATTGGCCTAGGATGTATGTTGACATTAGTAACTATGTTTCTACATGCTCTACATCCCAACTTCATTCATCAGTCAAACATAGATATCCTTTGCATTCTACCTATCCACCTTTTATTCACTACAAGTGGGTAGTAGATCTTGTAACTATGCCTAATGGAATCAAGAAAATGCATTACATTCTACTTGCATGAGATGACTTAGCTAATCCTGTAGAGGGACGTGCACTACACTCTAAGAGCGCTTACAATGTTTGAAACTTCTTGCTTGAAGACATCATAAGTCACTTTGGATACATAGAGAAAATATTTTATGATCGTGGAGACTTAGATACAAAAGAAGCTAAAGAATTCTTTGAACATCATGGTATTTTTTTGTCTCTCACTATTGCATATAATCCGGAGGCCAATGGTAAACTTGAGAGAGAACATATGTCTATTGTAAAAGCCATAGCCAAAGCATGTAATTGTGATATTAAACAATGGCCTAGATACTTACTTTTGCACTTTGGGCACATAGAATGACATGTAGTTGTTCAACAAGGTATATGCCCGTTGAACTGACGTACTATCAAAATCCAATTTTTCCCATCCACACTCAAATTTTGACTTGGACAACACTTACTTCGAATGATAACATGTGGACGAAGGAGTTACTATGCATGAGATTGCAACAATTACGGGAAGGCAATGAAAATTTGAAAGAGGTAGTTCAAAAGATAAAGGAATTTGGGTTGAAAAATAAGATTTATTTGATTAAATGACATCAATTATGACCAAAGAAAATCCAAGAAGGGGACTGGGTTTTGGTTTACGATAACTCATTTGACACTCAATATGAAGCAAGAAAGAAATAAATGAAAAGATGGTTTGGTCCATATGTTGTATTGAAAGTAAATAATAATAACACTTATGTTTTAATGGAATTATAGCACTGTATTTAAAGTTCCTTTTGCAGGGAAATGAGTGAAATTCTTCAAAAGGTGTGATGATCAGATGTACAAAAAAACAAAAGCATTGATGGAATCTCCAACTAATGATGAAATTGAAGATGAGGATGATCTAAATGATGAAGAATAAAAATGATCAGATGGTATCTGTTCATATCTGTTTTGTGCATATTTCTTTTCATTGCACTACATATTTGCATTCATTGTTTTTCAAAAACTTTAAAACTAGCTAGTGTCAATATATTTCATTTGACACAAAGCTATTCTGCCATCAACCTGCATAAATTGAATTCCCAAATAATGATGCAAATGCCCCAAATCAGACATCTCAAATGAGGCATGCAAATCAGCCTTGAAATCAACAATATGCTTCACATGAGGACCAATGAGCAGCATGTCACCAACATACACATCAATGATCAAAAGCACATCATTTACATGCTTAATATATAAGGTGCTCTAAGTTGGATTGTTCTCAAAACCATGTGCAATCAGATATACATGTATCTTTTCATATTAAGCATGGGGTGCTTGCTTTAAACGATATAATGCCTACTTTAACCTGCACACCTAGTTTTCATGCCCTTTCTGCACAAAATCCACGGGGTTGAAAAACATACACTTCTTCATGCAAATCACCATTCAGAAATGCAGTATAAATGTCCAATTGATGTACATTCCAACCATGATGAGCTCTAAGTGCAAAGATGCTATGAATATTAGTCATTCAGCATGTAGGTGCAAAGGTCTCATCAAAGTCAATGTCTCTTTCCTATGCATAACGCTTTGCAACAAGCCTAGCCTCATACCTGCCAACTGTTCCATCACACTTATGCATCACCTTGTATACCCACTTAGTGTCAATGGCCTTCTTGCTAGGAGGCAAGTCACATAAAGGCAAGGTACCATTTTTTCATGATAGCATCATATTCTGATTGCATAGCAACCATCCAATTTTAAGAATTTTGTACTTCATCAAACAAAACAAGTTCACTCTCATCATTGAGACTAGAGGCAGCCATAGCATAGAAATATGATGCAAAAGAGGCACTATGAGATCTTAAACAAATACGGTATGATAGAGGTGCATCTAATTTGTTATCACACAAAGTCTGCACCAACACAGACGGACAATCTAGTGCTAGTCCTAATGAGGCAACGTCTCAGCCTTTGTAATTTTCATGTGATGATGCAGATCATTCCATTTGTGATGCATATTTACATGATGCACTTGTTGATGAGAGAGCTGATATTGAACAGGCAAAAACTATGCCAAAATGGCTAGTGTAGGCTTTGCGAGACAACAAATTAGATGCACCTCTATCATATCATACTCGTTCAAGCTCTCATAGTGCCTCTTTTGCATTAGATTGATATGCTATGGCAGCATCTAGTCTCTGTGATGAGAATGAGCTCATTTCATTTGATGAAGCACAAAATTCAGAAAATTGGATAGCTACTATGCAATATGATGTTATAATGGAGAATGCTACCTGGTCTTTATGTGAATTTCCTCCTCGAAAGAAGGCCATTAGCAATAAGTGGGTACACAAGCTGAAGCCTAAGCTTGATGGAACAGTTGAAAAGTATAATGCTAGGCTTGTTGCAAAGGGTCATGCACAGGAAAGAGGCATTGATTTTGATGAGACCTTTGCACCTACATGCTGAATGACTACTATTCATAGCATATGTGCACTTGCAACCCATCATGGTTGGAATGTATATCAATTGGACATTAAACCAACATTTTTGAATGGTGACTTGCATGAAGAAGTGTATGTTTTTCAGCATCGTAACTTTGTAAGAAAGGGCATGAAAACCGGGTGTGCAAGCTAAAGAAGGACTTATATGGTTTAAATCAAGAACCGCGTGCCTGGTATGAAAAGATACATGCCTATCTGGTTGCACATGGTTTTGAGAATATTCCAACTGTGAGCACCTTATATGTTAAGGGTGCTAGCGTTGTGCTTCTCATCATTGTTGTGTATGTTGATGACATGTTGTTCACTTGTCCTCATGACAAGCATATTGCTAATTTAAGGCTGATTTGCATTCCTCATTTGAGATGTCTCATTTAGAGCATTTACATCATTGTTTGGGCATTCAATTTATGCAACTTGATGGTGGAATGGCTTTGTGTCAAATGAAATATATTGACACATTATTGCAGCATTTTGGCCTTGAAGACTATAAGCCTATTGCCACTCCTATGGAGACAGGTTTACGATTGATTCTTCATGATGGTGGAGATGCATTTGATGCTCTTCTCTATGAGCAGGCTGTTGGATGCTTGCTTTACTTATGCATTACTTGGCTAGATATTCAGTTTGTTGTCTCATAGATGAGCAGGTTTATGCATTGCTCAGGTGTCAAGCATTGGTAGGCGGTGAGGTGCATATTTTGCTACTTGAGTGGTACCCAGCTACTTGGAATTTTTTATCCCAATGGGGGATCACTACCGACAAATTTGCATGCTTTTTTTTGACAGTGATTGGGCTTGTTGCTATGACACTCGTGTCCACTAGTGGCTTTTGCTTCATGCTTGGTAGCTCATGTATATCTTGGTTGAGCAAGAAGCAACCTATTGTGGCCACTTCTAGTTGTGACGCTGAGTATAGGGCAACTTTCATAGTGATTGTTGAGTGTGTGTGGCTCAGATCCCTTATGGCTGATTTGGGTGTTGATCAGTCTTCTACCACCACCATCTTCACTAAGAGTGAGAGCACATTGGTAGTTGCAAGGAACCTTATGTTCCATAATCACACTAAGCACATTGAGGTGCATTATTATTATATAAGGGAGAGGTTCTCTACTGGAGGGATTAGCTTGGCATATGTGCCCACGAAGGAGAACATTGTAGGCCTTTTCACAAAGGCTCTACCTAGGGAGAAGTTTGAATCTTTTTGCAAAGCTTTGGGCCTACTTCCTTTTGCGAAGTGATTTCCACATAGCTTGGCACTTCCTTATACATGAGAGCCAGCTCCTTGTTCACCACATCACTCCCAGGTGGGATTTGTTGATATATTTAGATAGTGATGTGTATGAACACAATAGGACCGCTAGGGCACTTTTTTCCCTCTTTGGGAGGTTTTTTTCCCCTGGCTTGTATATACGCCTATTGCCTTGATGGGTTACTTATCTTTGTACATTAGTGGTAATACATTTAGTATTGTGTTTTGTGCTCCATGCTTCTTCGTCTTCCTTGTGATGTTCGCGTGCTTTTGCTGATGTCTAACTCCAACATTTTTATCGATGGACAATCTAGTGCTGCTCCTAATGAGGTTACTTCTTATCCTTTATAAGTTTCATGTGATGATGTTGTTCAGGCATAAATGCATATGCGAGACAACCAAAAACATGCAGATGAGCAATAGATGGCTTGCAACCATGCCAAGCCTCATATGGAGTGATAGAGTTCAATTCTTTAGTGGGACACCTATTAGGTACATATGCTATGCACATAACAACATCAAGCCTGAAACTATGTGGTAAAGCCTGACTCTTGACCATACACCTCGCCATCTCCATGAGTGATCTATTCTTCCATTCAACATCTCCATTCTATTGAGGTGTATATGGCATTGTACACTGAGGTTTTATCCCATGTTCAGCCAGAAATGCATTAAAGTCAGAAGACATACATACTCCCTCTCGATCACAACGGAGGGTGGTCATTTTACATGCTCACAGATTTTCAGCCAAAACCAAAAATTGTTTGCAACACATGAAAACTTTGGACTTTTCTTTCAATGGATATACCCATGCATGCCTAGAAAAATCATCAATGAAAGTCACGAAGTAAAGATAGTTTCCAAAAGAGGGTGTCTACATAGGACCACAAACATCACTGTAAACAAGCTGCAATTCCTGTGTAGCTCAAACAAAACCATCTTTTGGATGCAGAACGCTACATTTTGCCCAAAATACAGCCTTCACATACATGGTTACCAAGTTCCTCAAGTTTGGGCAAAGAGGACACCATTTCAGGTTTCTATAGGCATAGCAAACTAGCAAACTTGAGATGACCAAAGCGTGCATTCCAAAGCTTTGTATCTAACATAGCCTGAGAACCATGTACTGCACATGTTGAGTCATTCATAGATTTTTCATAATCTATGAGCTTATATAACCCACGAGATAAAATGCCAGAAAGCAATAATCACGTCGCCCTTTCAGAGATCATGAACTGTATATTTATCATCAAAAAATTTCACAACCAAGCCAACCTTGGCTAAAGCCGAAAGTGATAACAGATTCCTCTTGATCCCTTGCACAAATCAAGCACCTAAAAATGTAAAAGAACTACCATCAGTAGTATTCAAAATGATCTACCAACTCCCATAACAGCATAAGAGGAGTTGTTGTAACAGTATTCCTTGTAGAGACAGGCTCAAGTGAAGAGAAGAAGTTGTGCTGCAAGATAATATGTTTGGTTGCCCCACTATCGAAGTACTGGAAAACATCTGAGTCTACTACAGACATGTACTGCTCATGAGAAGATGGGTCCAAACTACAAACAGTAGTAAACACCCATTCTTCATCTTGCACAAGATTAGCAGACTTTGTTTTCAGTGTAGAGGCCTCTACAACAACAATTCCAGCCTCTTTCTTCTTTGCTTTTTTAGCAGCCAGTTTTGGAAAGCTCTTAATGGCATGATCATTTGCTTTACAATATTTGCAAATCAATTTTTGCATTTCTGATTTCTTCTCATCTTTGTCTTCCTTCTTCGGTTGTGTAGAATGAGCAGATTTATGCTTGCTAATAGAAGGGCTCCATTTTCCTTTGCCCTTCTAACTAGCCAAGAAAGCTTGATCTGCAACCCACATAATAGACCTCTTCTGCTTAGACTTGATCTTCTTGCAATAGAACAGAAATGAACTCTTTAAATGTTAAGGCATTTGGATTGCCTTTCATCATCAAACCAAGAGTAGAAGGAAAACTCTCATATGAGTCTGGAAGACCATTCATAATAGTTTGCACAAGTGAACTGTCAGGCAGGACTTCATCAACAGAAATCAATTGTTCCTTCAAATCCTTGATCTTTGTCAAAAAATTGTCCATAGAATCACCTTCATTCATGTGCTCACTCTCCAACTGCTCTCCGAGGTAAGCAACACGAGCCTTATTCCTAGCCTAGTACAATGTGGTAAGTATGTCATAAGCATCCATAGTTGTTCTGCAAGAGCGAATGTGAGGAATGATGCCACGTTTGACAGATGAAGCTATCAATGAATGTGTTTGAGCATCTTTGCCATCCCAACAAATTTGCTCTACAATAGGTGCAACAGAAATAGCAGCACGAACACAAATGTGCATAATATCACCATCTTCAACACCATCTACATGAGCTTCAATACCTGTATTTGTAGTACCTGTGTCTGCAGGTGTAATAGGATGTTTTTCAACACCCTGCACAATATTCCACAATCCTTTTTTGACCATACATGACACATCATATAAGACCACAATGGATAATTGGTACCATCCAACTTATCCTCAACAGCCAACATACGGAATACATCATTACTTTCAGCCATGGCCACTGAATAAAATACCTTGATGTGAAAAATGATTGTATTTGAAAAAGTTGAATAGAACTACCCAAATGAATTCTACTAGACATGTAACAAACTTTGAGATGCTTATATTGGTGAACCAAAACCTATATATATCTTTGGCACAAAAAGATGAAATAGCCTGCACAAGCACTGCGATAGTGTGTTCGAAGTTGGAAATGAGCTCAGATCGCAATTCCAATACCACAATGCAAAGTTGTTTTGATCTCCTAAGCACCTTGAGTATACACACCAAATTTTGTGCAATTTTGAAACTATGACCAGAGGAGTGTCGATGATGCCCTCGATGAAGTGACGACTAGCTCTGATACCAATTGCTTGAGTTAGACATCTACAGAAGCACCTGAACAGCACAAGGAAGAAGAACAAGCTTGCACCACAACAAACAGTATTGAATGTATTACCACTAGAATGTACAAAGATAATTAACCCATTAGGGCAATAGGCATATATACAAGGGAGGGGGAACCTCCTAAAGAGGGTAAAAAGTGCCCCGACCATCCTAGTGTGTTCATGCACATCACTACCTAAATATATCAACAAAAAAGAGGCAGGAAAGTGTCATACGTGTCTTTGGATCTAACTGATGTCTCCTTAGTACATGAAAGTAATGGCTGAATAACATCTTCCACAAAAACAACATCGCATCGAACCAAAATCTATGGATGATACAAACGATAGCCTTTGCTTTTAGAACTGTTCCAAAGAAAAATACATTTCACTGCTTTATCATCCAAATTCTTACGTTGTTGTTGAGATACCAATGCATATATGAGACAACAACAAACACGTAGGTGAGCAACAGATGGCTTGTGACCATGCCGAGCCTCATATGGAGTGATAGACTGCAATGCTTTAGTGGGACACTTTGTAAGTACATATGTTGCACACATGACAGCCTCAAACCACAAACTATGTGGTAAAGCCTGACACTTGACCATACACATGGCCATCTCCATGAGTGATATGTTCTTCCGTTCAACAACTCCATTCTGTTGAGGTGTATATGGCACCATACACTAATGTTTTATCCAACATTGAGCGATAAATGCACGAAATTTAGAAGACATATATTCCCCCCTTGATCAGAACAGAGGGTGCCCATTTTACATGTTGATAGATTTTTAGCCAAAACCAAAAACTGTTTGAAGCACATAAACACTTCGGACTTGGCTTTCAATGGATATACCCATGCATGCCTAGAAAAAATATCGATGAAAGTCACGAATTGAAGATATTTCCCAAAAGAAGGTGTCTGCATAGGACCAGAGACATCACTATGAACAAGTTGTAGTTTCTGAGGAGCTTGAACTAAACCATCTTTTCGGATAATGAATGTTGCTTTTTGCCCAAAGTACAACCTTCACAAACATGTTTACTGGGTGCCTCAAGTTTGGGTAGAGAGGACACCATTTTAGATTTCTACAGGCATAGCAAACTAACAAAATTTAGATGATCAAAGCGTGCATGCCAAAGATTTGCATATGACATAGCCTCATAATCATGTACTGCACATGCTAAATCATTCACAGATCTTTCATAGCCTATGAGTTGATACAACCCATGACATAAAATGACAGAAGCAATAATGACATCACCATTTGATAGATCATGAACTCTACATCTATCATCAACAAATTTCATAACCAAGCCAATCCTGGCTAAAGCTGAAACTGGTAATAGATTCTTCTTGATCCTTGACCATAGGAGTGGCAATAGGCTTATAGTCTTCAAGGCCAAAATGCTGCAATAATGTGTCAATATATTTCGTTTGACACAAAGCCATTCCACCATCAACTTGCATAAACTGAATGCCCAAATAATGATGCAAATGTCCCAAATCAGACATCTCAAATGAGGCATGCAAATCAGCCTTAAAATCAGCAATATGCATCTCTATAGGACCAATGAGCAGCATGTCATCAACATATACAACAATGATCAGAAGCACATCATTAGCATGCTTAACATATAAGGTGCTTTCAATTGGACTGTTCTCAAAACCATGTGCAATCAGATAGGCATGTATCTTTTCATACCAAGAATGTGGTGCTTGCTTTAAACCATAAAATGCCTTCTCTAACCCGCACACCTAGTTTTCATGCTCTTTTTGCACAAAGCCACGGAGCTAAAAAACATACACTTCTTCATGCAAGTCACCATTCAAAAATGTTGTTTCAATGTCCAACTAATCTACATTCCAATCGTGATGAGCTGCAAGTGCACAGATGCTATGAACAGTAGTCATTCGGCAAGTAGGAGCAAAGATCTCATCAAAATCAATGATTCTTTTGTGAGCATACCCCTTTGCAACAAACCTAGCCTAATACATGTCAACTATTCCATCAGGTTTGCACTTGAGCTTATATACCCACTTAGTGCCAATGGCCTTCTTGCCAGGAGGAAAGTCACATAAAGACTAGGTACCATTTTTCATGACAACATCATATTCAGATTGCATTGCAGCAATCCAATGTTCAAAATTTTATGCTTCATCAAATGAAATAGGCTCAGTCTCATCACAGAGACTAGATGCAGCCATAACATAGCAATTTGATGCAAAAGAGGCATGATGAGAGTCTGAACAAGTACAATATGACAAAGGTGCATCTAATTTGTTATCACACAAAGTCTGCACCAGCCATTTTGGCATAGTTTTTTCCTGCTCAATATCATCTCTCTCATCAATAAGTGCATCATGTAAATCTGCATCACAAATGGAATGATTTGCATCATCACATGAAACCTGCAAAGATTGTGAAGTTGCCTCATTAAGACCAGCACTAGACTGTCCACCTATAAAAAGATGCAACAAAGTATTATACATGTCTTTGGAGCTAACAGATGTCTCCTTTGTACATGAAAGTAAGGGTTGAATAACATCTTCCACAAAAACAACATCACGGCTAACCAGAATGCATTTAATCTATGGATGATACAGACGATAGCCTTTGCTTTCAGAATTGTACCCAACAAAAATACATTTTACTGCTTTATCATCCAATTTTCTATGATATTGTTCATGCAGTAATGCATATGCCAAACAACCAAAAACATGTAGATAAGCAATCGATGGCTTGCGACTGTTCCAAGCCTTATATGGAGTGATAGAGTGCAGTGCTTTAGTGGGACACCTGTTAAGTACATAAGAGCCTCAAGCCAAAAACTATGTGGTAAATCCTGATTGTTGACCATACACCTCGCCATCTCCATGAATGACCTAATCTTTCGTTTAGCAACTCCATTTTTCTGAGGTGTATATGGCACTGTACACTGATGTTTTATCCCATGTTCAGCCAGAAATGCATTAAAGTCAAAAGACATATATCCCCTCCCGATCAGAAGTCAGGGTGCCCATTTTACATGTTGAAAGCTTTTTAGCCAAAACTAGAAACTTTTTGAAGCACATTAACACTTCAGACGTGCATGTCAAAGCTTTGCATCTGACATAGCATGAGAATCATGTACTACACATGCTGAATCATTCACAAATCTTTCATAGTCTATGAGCTTATACAACCCACGATATAAAATGCCAAAAGCAATAATGACATTGCCATTTGACAAGCCATGAACTATACATCTGTCATCAACAAATTTCATATCCAAGCCAATCTTGGCTAATGCAAAAACTAACAACAAATTCTTCTTGATCCTGGGCACAAATAAAGCATCTAAAAAGTTAAAGAACTACCATTAGCAATAGTCAAAATGATCTTACCAACTCCCATGATAGGATAAGAGGATTTGTTGGTGCATGTGATAGTATTCCCTATAGGAGCAGGCTTGAGTGCACAAAAGAAACTGCACTGCGAGGTAATATGTTTGGTCGCCCCACTATCAAAGTACCAAACATTTGAGTCTACTGCAGACATACACTACTCATGAAAAGATGGGTCAAAATGGCAAACAATAGTAAATGCCCATTCTTCATTCTGCAGAAGATTAACAGACTCCGTTTTTGGTGTAGAGGCCTCTGCACCAACCATTCTAGCCTCTTTTGTCCTTGCCTTTTAAGAAGCCAATTTTGGACAGCTCTTAATGACATCATCATTTGCGTTATAGTATTTGCAAAAAAAATTTTGATTTTCTGATTTCTTCTCATCTTTGTCTTCCTTCTTCGAATGTGCAACACTTGTAGATTTTTGCTTACTAGTAGATGCGCTCCATTTATGTTTTCCCTTCTGACTAGCTAGGAAAGCTTGATCTGCAACATGCATAATAGACATGTTCTAACTAGACTGATCATCCTGCAACAGAATAGAAACTAAGTCCTCAAATGTTAAGGCATTTGGATTTCCTTTCATCATCAAACAAAGAGTAGAAGCAAAACTCTAGTATGAATCAAGAAGACCATTCGGAACAGTCTGTGCAAGTGAACTCTCAGGAAGAACTTCATCAGTAGAAATTAATTGTTCCTTCAAATCCTTGATCTTTTTCATAAAACTATCCATAGCATCACCTTCATTCATGTGCTCACTCTGCAACTTTTTTCAGAGGTAAGCAACACGAGCCTCATTCCTAGCCTAGTACAATGTGGTAAGTGTATCCCAAGCATCCTTAGCTGCTCTGCAAGAGTGAATGTGAGGAATAATGGCATATTTGATAGACAAAGCTATCAATGCATGTGCCTGAGCATCTCTGCCATCCCAACAAGTAGGTGCAACAGGAACAACAGCATGAACAAGAATCTATAGAATATCACCATAGTCGAAGCCATCTGCATCAGCTTTGCACCTATATTCACAGGTGTAATAGGATGTTTTTCAACAACCTACACAATATTCAACAGTCCTTTTGTAACCAATACATGATGCATCATATAAGCTCACAATGAATAATTGGTACCATCCAACTTATCTTCAACAGCCAACATACGAAATACATCATTGCTTTCAGCCATGGCCACTAAGTAAAATATCATGATGCAGAAAAATGATTGTATCTGAAAAAGTTGAAATAGAAGTGCCCTCACGAGTTCTGCTAAACCTATAGTAGACTTTGAGATGCTTATCACAAACTAAAACTAGTATATAACTTTGCACAAGCACTACAATAGTATGTTCGGGGCGAAACGAGCTCAAAGTACCAAATTTCATGCAATTTTGAGACTGTGACTGGAGGTTTGTCGACGATGCCCTAGATGAAGCGATGACATGCTCCGATACCAATTGTTGGAGTTAGACATCTATGAAAGCATGCGAACAGCACAAGGAAGAAGAAGAAGCTTGGAGCACAACACACAATACTGGATGTATTACCAATAGAATGTACAAAGATGAGTAACCTGTTAGGGCAATAGGTGTATGTACAAGCCGATGGAAAAAAACCTCCTAAAGAGGGAAAAAAGTGTCCATGTGGTTCAAGAGTGCTCACACACATCACTACCTAAACATTTCAACATTGAGTACCTGTATTTTCAGATGTAATAAGACATTTTTCAACATCCTGCACAATATTCCATAGTCTTTTTGTGAACAATACATGATGCATCATATAAGCTCATAATGGGTAATCGTACCATCCAACTTATCCTCAACAGTCAACATATAGAATACGTCATTGCTTTTATCCATGGCCATTGACTGAAATACCCTGATGCAAAAAATTAACTATATCTCAAAAAGTTGAACAAAACTACCATGTGGAGTTCTACTAAACATGTAGCAAACTTTGAGATTCTTATACAGGCGGACCTAAACTTGTATATATCTTTGGCACAAAAAGATGAAATAGTCTGCACAAGTGTTGTGATAGTGTGTTTGGAGGCTGAAACGAGCTCAGATCATGATTTCGGCACTACATACCGAAGTTATTTTGATCTCTTAGTCAGCTTGAGTATGCTCACCAAATTTTATGAGATTGTGACTGGAGGGGTGTTGACAATGCCCTAGATGAAGTGACAACTTGATGTGATACCAATTGTTGGAGTTTGAGGTCTGCAAAAGCACGCGAACAACACAAGGAAGAAGAAGAAGAAGCTTGGAGCACAACACACAATACTGAATGTGTTACCACTAGAATATACAAAGATAAGTGACCCACTAGGCCAATAGGTGTATATACAATCTGGGGGAAAAAAACCTCGTAAAGAGGGAAAAAGTGCCCCAGTAGTCCTAGTGTATTCACACACATTAGTACCTAAATATATCAACAAAATGATGATTGAATTCAAAAGATTGGATGAGGAAGATTGTTTCTTGAAAGTCTAACCAAGTTTATAAATGTATTCTAAAACATGACTATAAGTACTTGTACAAAAAAAGTGAATAGTTTTAAATTTGATTTCAAATTATCATATGCCAATTTAAAATCTAAATGCCATTTGCATTCCATGAGCATGCAATGATAAAGACTTGAATTGAAAAATTTTGATATCAAAGAAGTTTTGATACTGCCCTCCATGATCTATTGGTTGGGACATTGGGATGATGTGCAAGTTTAGTGCAGGCGAATGTCAGAAGGATTTATCCACTCTGATTTACATTTAGAAAAATTAAAATCTCCTTAAAAATGTTATACTTTATGGAAATATTGTGTTTTAATTTAGAAGATGAAGACTCATGAGGGCATGAACGTGTATGGATTTTTGTAGATATTTTTGAATATATTTAAAAGATAGTATTTTATACATTTTTTAGTAAAAATAGTAGATTTCTTAGAAAGCGATGTTTTTTAAAAATAGTAAATCACTTAGAAAGTGAAGGTTTGTAAATAAAGAAGATTTTTGTAAATGCACACTTTTTGAAGCACTGCTCGCATGTATCTTTTATTCAGGATGTAACGAAAAATAACTTTAAATACACATACCCTGATAGACTCATCCATCAAAGTATTGGGGGGGGAGAGTGTACCCAATCTTGTGTTCAGCCTCTTGTCTCTCTCTATTCTACGTGTGCTTTTGTGAGATTTTGTTACTGTACTATCTCTATGTACGTGCATCTTTGGCACCTATTTTGATTCCTTAATTCTCGTTCGGTCCATGTTTGCGTTTATCAATTCATGTTTTTTTTTACAAAAAATTTTATGTGCTCTATGCTCTGTGCTCTCTGCTACGTCGCACTGTGCACTATGCTTTGTGCACTGTCACACTGTGCTCACTATGCTCACTGTGCTCAGAGTCACACTCTGCACTATGCTAGTTCCAGTTCTAGTCCAGTTCATTTTATAAATTTGTTTTATAAATTCGTTTGTGTCTTCGACACCTATTTTGGTTTGTTATTCTCATCCGGTCCAGGTTTATGTTTATCAATTCACCTTTTTTTGGATTTTTTTCGAAAACATTTCTCTGTTCTATGCTCTCTCGCACTATGCTCTGTCACATTGTCACACTGTGCTCATTGTCACACTATCATATTGTGCATTGTGCGAGTTCCAGTTCTAGTTCAATTTGTTTTATAAATTTTTTTTATGAATTTGGTTATCCATGTAGTTACTTCTACTTCGTATATTCGATTCAGTTATCGACGTAGCTTACTCCAAGGCATCCAATTAAGGCATAACTATGGTATCTTTGGCTTCTTTGGCACTCATGGTTCTCTTGGTTCACTTTGGTTCTGTTCAGTTCCATTGGTAGCCATTGGCTACGTGCAAACCCTCTCTAACTAATGAGTGGCAATAAGAGCTTACTTATTTCCCTATTTAGCATGTAGGGGATTTCAACCCACCACCTCTCACTTTCAAGAGATATGCTTTATTCACTAGCCGATTTTCACATATTGATACACCATTCCTTTTAACTTATATTTAACATTACTTTTACTTCTACCTCTCTTTGTTTTTACATTTATATAAAAACAAATTTATTTTTTATTTCAATTCAAGTCTTGCTAAAATTCTTTTCACATGCTTCATAGGACTATTCCTATTTTGTCGTTTATTGCTAGAGTATGATCCGAACATTTTCATTTGATCCTAGCCATCTAATCAAGAGATCTAAGGGCTAGAAATGCAAAAAAATTCCCTCTTGGAATTTATTCTTTATTTTATTGTACAATACCACTAGTGGTTTTATTGAACCTCTTAATCTCCTTGATTAACCATTTTAATTCCTAAAAATTAGGAATCCTTACAAGGCCCATGCAGGGTTCACTTTTTCCCTTAATGACCACTCACTACTATTTTAGATGATCTTACTTTACTTGAAGAGGATGCTAAAATTTTAGTTCCAAAGAATATACTTGATTATGATGTTACTACTACACACACTGGTAATCAATATCATAGATATTTAATTAAGTATAAAAATCACTCACTTGAAGAATCTGAATGGATTCCTAAGACATCATTAACTCCACATTATGACCACTTGATTTTGGCATATCATTCGCACTCACATTACATTCCAGTTTTTACATTTCCATGCATGTGTTTTTACATGCATATCACATTTCCATGCATGTGTTTTTTGCATATCACATTTCCATGCATGTGTTTTTACATGAAATATGCTTATAATTCTTCACTGATGGGACATGTGGCTGGCCATCCATGTCTATTTTATTCTTATATTTTAGGTCAGTGTCTTGTCAACTGGGAGGCATGTTATACTTTATGGAATAATGGAATGTTAAATGGATTTTAATGACTTGAGGTTTTTAATGTGATTGTGTTTTGATTTAGTAGGTGAAGAATCATGAGGGCATGAATGTGCATGGATTTATTTAGATATTCTTTAATACATCTAAAAGATATTATTTTATATATTTTTGGTAAAAATAGTAGATCTCTAAGAAAGCAACATTTTTGTAAAAATAGGAGATCAGTTAGAAAGTGATGATTTGTAAATAAAGCAAATTTTTGTGAATGCCATTTTTTGAAGCATCACTTGCATGTATCTTCTATTTAGGACGTAATGAAAAATAGCTATAAAAATACACATACCCTGATAGATTCATCCATCAAATTATGTGGGGGTAGATTGTAACGAAATTGTGTTCGGTCTCTTGTCTCTCTCTATTTTGTATGTGATTTTATGAGATTTTGTTATTGTACTATCTCTGCGTACATGCACCTACGAGATTCAATCAACAAAGAAAACTTGGTGATCTCTAAACCTCTCAAAATATGTTCTATTTGATTTTTTTATTTGCATAATCTCTTTATTTAGTTAGGTAGACTATTCACCTTTGAGTTGCAAGACACAAGGAACATAGCTCTCTTCAATTATGGTAATCAAACACTTACAGAACTACAGGTATGGCACAAGAGATTGGTGCATATTGGTGAACGATCATTAAAGCAAATTTGTAGGGACCAAAGTGTACTTGGACTCCCTAACTTGTCAAAACTGGATATGATTTATAAGTGTAGTGCATGTCAATTTGGAAGTCTCACAGGTTACCAGTCATGAAGAAAGGTTATATGCATGGAGATCTCTTGGAGTTGGTTCACTACAGATGTATGGGGACCTAGCAAGGAAACTTCAATATCTGGATCAAGGTATTATGTCTCCTTTATTGATGAGTGTAGTAGATGGACTATCCTATTCTTTATGAAACACAAAGATGAATTTTTTTCATGTTTCAAAAGATATTTGGCTCATGTAGAGAATCAAACAGGTAAATCACTAAAAATTCTAAGGTCATATGGAGGGGGAGAATACTTCTCACATGAGTTTGATTCTTTTCTTCAAGAAAGAGGAATCAAAAGAGAGGTAACTACAAGGTACACTCCTGAGCAAAATGGAGTGGCAAAAAGGACAAATAGGAGAATTGTTGAAGCTACAAGGTCCATGCTAAATGAAAAGCATTTGCCTAATTATCTATGGGCTGAGGCTGTATCTACAGCCACTTACTTGATTAACAAGTTGCCTTCAAAGTCCCTTGATGGGATGACTCCATATGAGGCTTGGAATGGAAGAAGAACAATCTTAGATCATTGTAAAATTTTTGTTTGCATTGCTTATGCTCATGTTCCTTCACAGGTTAGAGGCAAGATGGATCCAACGTCAGAAAGGTGCATATTCATTGGATATGACAGCAATCAAAAGGGCTACAAGTTATACACTCCTACCAAAAAAGGATTCTTGGTAAGCAGAGATGTAGTTTTTGATGAGAACAATTCATGGTATGAAGATTCATGCAGGAAGGTCAATTTACCATATGATCTTGAAGAAGATTTTCCAAAGCTTGGTAGAGAACAACCAAAGATTGAAGAACAAGACACCTCAGAGGATGATGAAGAATCTCAGATGGAAAAGATCAAAGCATGGAAGTCTAAAGGTAAAGAAAAATTGCAGGAACTTGGACATGAGGCAGAATCATCACATCATGGCTTAAGAAGATCTATAAGGGAAAGAAAAAAACCTGAAAGGTATGGGTTTGACACCTCATTAGTAACTAAACATTCTATTTACATAGCACAGGACATAAATCAAGAGGAGCCATCATCCTTTGAAGAGGCCAAGGAAAAATCAGAATGGAAGCATGCAATGAAGGAAGAAATTGAAGCACTTGGAAACAACAGTTGGGATTTGGTGCCCAAGACTTCATCCATGAAGGTAATAGGCTCAAGATGGGTCTATTAACTCAAGAAGAATTCTGATGGTTCCACTAACAGGTATAAGGCAAGGCTTGTAGCAAAAGGCTTTGCACAAACTCAGGGAATTGATTATGAGGAGACATTCTCTCCTGTGGCAAAGATGCCTACTATTAGGGTTTTGCTTAGTATTGCCTCTTCCAAGAATTGGAAGATACTTCAACTAGATGTAAAGAATGCATTCATGAATGGTTGGATAACAAAAGAGGTATATATGGCACAACCACCTAGTTTTGAGAATCAAGTTTATCTTGATTATGTGTGTAAACTTAACAAGCATTGTATGGTCTCAAGCAAGCCCCAAGAGCTTGGAATTTTAGGCTTGTTTCATTCTTGTAGGACAAAGGCTTTTAACCAAGCTGTTGAAGAAACACTCACGAATTTGACAAACAGACATAAAAAGAAAAAAAAAAAAGAAGGAAGCAGAATCAGAGAAAATCAAAAGCCTTATCGGAAGGACAAATCCACGACCGTTATGTATAGTACAGAATCTCCCAGGATCAGAATACGTTATGCCAAATCAAACTGTACATAGAGAGAACGTGCATAGGAATAATAGAAGGGAAGTGCGAACAAGAACGTGTGCGGAAGAGCATGGAAGAATGAGGACTATATATATATCAATCAAGAATCGAAAAGAGAGAGAGGAGAATAGAGATAGAGAGAGAGAGACGAAATGTAGCAGATGCGCAGAGTTATAGACAGAAGACACCATAGATCACGTATGTAGAAGAAGACGCTAGAGATCGCGTATGTATAGATGAATAACAGAAGCCTGAGATATCGGGTATTCATCTGAGAGATAGATGGTAATAAGAAACTACTCAGTATAGGAGAGTTTCTGTAGCTTGAGCAAGAAGAGGCCAAGCTCACTTGTACACATCTTCTCTAATAGAAAACACATGTTCATGTGGATGTTTGTGCGTACTGTTTGTATGCGGAAGAAACAGAGTATGTTTTAAAGTTAGTTAACAGTTAATGTTTTCTCAGTAAACGCATTTTCGATCAGTTACAGTTCTTACAGTAAACGAGTAATTTCCGGTAGAAGAACGAAGTAGATCTCGCAGAGTAATGCGAAGTTTTGTATGAGAGATAGCTCATTCTGTAGCTAGGCATCTCTATTTTTAGTTGATCAAGCTTTCCGGTGGAAAAGATATCCACACATAGTACAAAGTCTGACCGGAAAGAGGTTGTCTGAACTGGTGGAGTTTTCTCTTAAACTTCAGAAAGAGTTCAGTAAGTCAAGAAAGTTCACGCGTCACCTCCTTACTTCATGTATGTTCACTTGAAGTAATTATAAATAGATTTGAAGTTCATTCCGGTACAAGTCCGGTACGATTACGGTGTCAGTCTGGTGACAGTCTGGTGAAGTTTCGGTGAAATTTCTTCCAGTGAATTTAGAGCGCAGTCTTTTATGTTGAGCGCTAGACTTCGCTAAGCTATTCGTTGATTACAGAAGTGTTCTGAATCACTCTAGCTTAGTTCTTCTTGCACGTGGCGATTTCTGCAGGCTTACTAAGGTTCAGCCTTCGTCGCGTCGACAAGGAGTGGTATCAGAGTAAAGAAAGTATACCACATTTCTGCAACAGTGGTATCAGAGCTAGGCATATCTAATCAGAGCCCAGAGTATTCACCATTATTGGAAACAAGAGCCAGTTAACCACAACGAGTGGAACCAGAACGAGAAAGATTCTGAAGAGCAGAAAGATTCTCAAAAACTCACCGGAAGTAACAGAAACAAGAAGATCATGGCAGACCATGTTACTATTGATAAGTTGGACAGAGATAATTATCCCGCATGGGTAATGCGCATGGAAGCCTTACTTATGAGTAAGGACTTAATGATGTACGTGACCGGAGAAGAAAAGAAGCCGACTTTCGAAGATGATAGTCAACCGGAAAAAGAAGAGTTAGAAGCCTTGAAGCTGTGGCAGAAGAAAGATGCAACGGCAAGAGCTTACATCTATAATACCGTAACAGACCATCTACTACCGCATATTAGAGGTTTGGAGAAAGCAGAGGACATATGGAGTGCATTGGAAGATCATTTCCAAAATACTACGAAAGCCAGAAAGGCTAGTTTATGGTCCGAGTTTACGACATTCAGAAAGAAGTCGAGTCAAAGCATAAGTGACTATGTCACTAAAATGAAGGATCTAGCAGATAGTCTTGGATCCATAAATGAAGAAGTCGAAGATCATAGATTGATAGCGCAAGTGCTCACAGGTTTGAGAGGAGATGAAAGGTGGAAACCTTTTGTACTATCAACTGAACTTTCTTTAAATAATTTTGTGCCAGATTTAAATCAGTTGCTTGGTTTGATGCTCACATATGAGCTAGACCTAAAAGGAGATGCAGATAAAGGACAAAGCTCTGCAATGTATATGAAGAACAAAAAGAAAGACAAAGGTAAGTCAAAAGATGAAGAAGAGTCGAGCTCTCAGGCCTATTACGCAAGAGGTAAAGGCACTGGCAGAGGAAGAGCAAAAGGTTTTGGAAGAGGAAGAAGTAACCAGAATACCAACAAGAAGGCTTGCTGGATCTGTGGACTCAGTAATCATTTGGCTCATGATTGCTGGCACAATCAACAAGGATCAAATCAAAATCAAAACAGTAATAGCAGAGGCAGAAGCGGAAGATATCAAAGAGGAAGACAAAATCAAAGAGGAGGCTATGGTAGAGGTGGAGTAAGAAGTTGGGGACAGAATCAATCCTACAACACCACCTACAACAGCTACGCAAACGACACGCAGAATGAAAGTCATACATCGTTGATGATGAACTCTATCAGCACATCAGATAATGAAGACCTAAAGGTATTTTACATTGATTCTTGATGCTCTAATCATTTGTCAGGAAATATAGAACTGATGTCAGAACTAGAAAAAGGTAGTTCTAGTCACACTGTTCAAACAGGTGACAATACGAGACATAGCGTACACTCAATTGGAAAAGTGAAATGCAAGAGTGGAGCAGATTTGCTAACCAATGTTTTGTATGTTCCAACAATACCGAAAAACTTGATTAGCGTGGGACAGATAGTTGAGAAAGGTTTTCAGGTCAGATTTACAAATAAAGGTGTATTTGTAGAAGATCCCGAGAACGGATACAATCAGATCGTTCTGGAAAGAAAGAAGGAAGACTCTTTACTTTAAGAGTACAAGGGAACATTGGCCAAGCGTTGCTCACACATGGAGAAAAGGTAATTACAAAACTTGATCTCTGGCATAAGAGATTGGGTCATTTTAATGAAAAAGGAATTAAAGCTATGATAACGAATCAGTCAGTATTGGGATTACCAAATATACAGAATCAACATATGATTCACAAGTGTGAAGCATGCCAGTTGGGAAAAGCCCACAGGTTACCTTTCCAGAAGAAAAGATTCAAACATGATGAAGTACTCGAGCTTATTCATACAGATGTATGGGGGCCAACGAAAGAAGGATCAATCAGCGGATCAAGGTACTATGTTCTATTCATTGATGATGCAACAAGGTGGATAACTCTTTATGTTTTGAAAGAAAAATCAGAAGTATTTGGAGCCTTCAGGCATTTTCATGCATATGCTGAAAGGCTTACCGGACGAAAACTTAAAAGACTGAGGTCTGATGGAGGGGGAGAATACTTCTCCCGAGAATTCAATGACTATCTTTGGAATGCAGGTATTAAAAGAGAAATAACCTGCAGATATACACCACAACAAAATGGAGTAGCAGAAAGAAGGAACCGAGTTCTAGTCGAGTTCGCACGAGCTATGCTAAACGAAAAAGATTGTCCAAATTATCTTTGGGCTGAAGCTGTAAACACAGCTACATACTTGGTAAACAGATTACCATGTACAGCATTGGAAGGAATGACCCCTTATGAAGCTTGGTGGGGAAAGAAGCCAACACTTGATCACTGCAAAGTGTTTGGATCAGTAGCGTATGCTTATGTACCATCTCAACTCAGACATAAGCTTGAACCGAAAGCAGAGAAATATGTGTTCGTTGGATATGATGAAAAGCAGATGGGTTACAGGTTATGGAATCCCCTAACCAAACAATTTACTGTGTCCAGAGATGTTACATTTGATGAACAGAAAAGTTGGTATGCAGATCAAAGTCATACGACTGAAGAATTCGAAGAAGAAATAAAAAGAAGAGAGAAAGGGAAATCAATTGTGCAGGTGAACAGAGATGAAAATCATATGCAGGCAAGTACGTCCAGGAACGGATCAGGCATGAGAAATGAAGATAATGAAGAAGTGTTCAGATACATATGAAGAGTTTGAACCAAGAAGGTCAAACAGGAATAGAAGACAACCAGAAAGGTACTCGTATGATACGTCATACATAACTCAGAAAGACTATGCATATATGGTCAAAGATGATGAAGAACCACAGAGCTATGATGAAGCTAAAGACAAAAAGCAATGGAAAGAAGCAATGAAAGAAGAAATTAACGCACTGGAGGAGAACAAGACATGGGAACTTGTTCCGAAACCAAATGGTAAGAAAGTAATCGGAAATAAATGGGTTTTCAAAATAAAGAAGTTTGCAGATGGAAGGATAGCCAGATACAAAGCGAGGTTGGTGGTCAAAGGCTATGCCCAGACGCATGGCATAGATTATGACGAGACGTTTAGTCCGGTGGCAAGGATGTCAACCATAAGGACAGTGATTGCTGTAGCAGCATCGAAAGGATGGAAGCTAAGTCAGCTAGATATAAAGAACGCATTTCTGAATGGATACATTTTTTATGAAGTGTACATGGAACAACCTGAAGGATTTGAAAATTCCAAAAACCCAAACTTTGTTTGCAGGTTAAGAAAAGCACTTTATGGACTAAAGCAAGCTCCAAGAGCTTGGAATTACAGACTTGTGAAATATCTAAATGAACTTGGATACCAAAGTTCAAAGGCAGACGCAAGTCTACTTATAAAGAGAACAGAAGAAGGAATGATCTACATTTGTATTTATGTAGACGACTTAATAATCACAGGAACATCAGATGAAGGGATTACAGAAGTAAAGAAACTACTCGAAAGAGAGTTCAAGATTAGTGACCTAGGAAAGTTGTCATACTTTCTAGGAATGGAAATCACATACACAGATCATGGTGTATATGTGACACAAGAAAGGTATCTCCTAAACTTACTGAAGAAGTTTAATATGGAGAACTGTAGAGAAGCTTCAACACCGCTTGAAGTAAATCATAAACTCAGCAAATACAGTGGTGCAGAGTTTAAAGATATGAAGAAATATCAGTCATTAGTAGGAAGTTTAATTTATGCTACGCTAACAAGACCGGATCTTAGTTATGCAGTAGGAATTCTCTCACAATTTATGCATTGCCCGACAGATCAACATTGGGTTGCAGGACAGAGAGTTCTTAGATATATTAAAAGAACTGTAAAAGAAGGATTATATTATCCTTTTACGTCCGACATAAAGCTCAGAGCATACAGTGACTCAGACTGGGCTGGAAGTCAAGATGTCAGAAGGTCAACACACGGGTATATGATATACCTAGGAGATAAGCTGGTAAGCTGGTGTTCAAAGAAGCAACACACAATAGCGTTATCGTCAACAGAAGCCGAATACAAAGGACTGGTAGAAGCAGCTAAAGAAATAATCTGGATGCAGACCTTGTTCAAAAGCATGGGTATTGATCAAGGTATACCTATCATACATGGAGATAATATGAGTTTGTTATATCTTGCAGCAAACCCAGTATTTCATGCAAGAACAAAGCACATAGAGATTCAGTATCATTTCCTGAGGGAAAAGATAATGGAGAAAGAGATAGAAATAGTATACACTCCGACAAAAGATCAGATTGCAGATATTTTGACAAAGAGTTTGGATGGAACGAAGACAAACAGATTCAAAGAAATGGCAGGTATAAAAGAAAGAAAGATATATGAAAGACCGGAAGATGTCAAATTAGTGATTGAGGGGGAGCTGTTGAAGAAACACTCACGAATTTGACAAACAGACATAAAAAGAAAAAAAAAAGAAGGAAGCAGAATCAGAGAAAATCAAAAGCCTTAGTGGAAGGACAAATCCACGACCGTTATGGACAGTACAGAATCTCCCAGGATCAGAATACGTTACGCCAAATCAAACTGTACATAGAGAGAACGTGCATAGAAATAATAGAAGGGAAGTGCGAACAAGAACATGCGCGGAAGAGCATGGAAGAATGAGGACTATATATATATCAATCAAGAATCGAAAAGAGAGAGAGGAGAATAGAGATAGAGAGAGAGACGAAATGTAGCAGATGCGCAGAGTTATAGACAGAAGACGCCATAGATCGCGTATGTAGAAGAAGATGCCAGAGATCGCGTATGTATAGATGAATAACAGAACCCTGAGATATCGGGTATTCATCTGAGAGATAGATGGTAATAAGAAACTACTCAGTATAGGAGAGTTTCTGTAGCTTGAGCAAGAAGAGGCCAAGCTCACTTGTACACATCTTCTCTAATAGAAAACACATGTTCATGTGGATGTTTGTGCGTACTGTTTGTATGCGGAAGAAATAGAGAATGTTTTAAAGTTAGTTAAGAGTTAACGTTTTCTCAGTAAACGCATTTTCGGTCAGTTACAGTTCTTACAGTAAATGAGTAATTTTCGGTAGAAGAACAAAGTAGATCTCGCAGAGTAATGCAAAGTTTTGTATGAGAGATAGCTCATTCTGTAGCTAGGCATCTCTATTTTTAGTTGATCAAGCTTTCTGGTGGAAAAGATATCCACACATAGTACAAAGTCTGACCGGAAAGAGGTTGTCTGAACTGGTGGAGTTTTCTCTTAAACTTCAGAAAGAGTTCAGTAAGTCAAGAAAGTTCACGCGTCACCTCCTTACTTCATGTATGTTCACTTGAAGTAATTATAAATAGATTTGAAGTTCATTCTGGTACAATTCCGGTACGATTACGGTGTCGGTCTGGTGACAGTCCGGTGAAGTTTCGGTGAAATTTCTTCCAGTGAATTTAGAGCGCAGTCTTTTATGTTGAGTGCTAGACTTCGCTAAGCCATTGGTTGATTACAGAAGTGTTCTGAATCACTCTAGCTTAGTTCTTCTTGGGCGTGGCGATTTCCGCAGGCTTACTAAGGTTCAGCCTTCGTCGCGTCGACAAGGAGTGGTATCAGAGTAAAGAAAGTATACCACATTTCCGCAACACAAGCAAGTCAAATCATTCACTCTTTATTAAAAAGAGTAATTCTGAGATCATCTACCTATGTGTATATGTAGATTATATTATATTGACAGGAAATTATGAAGATGGTATGAAGAAGATCAAAGATTAGATGAGAGAAGAGTTCAAGATAAGTGATTTGGGTTCACTTACCTACTTCCTAGGTTTGGAAGTTGTCTACAAAGATCATGGTCTGTTTCTCACCCAAAGAAAGTACATTAAGGACATGTTGGCAAAATTCAAGATGCAAGATTGTAAGATTGTAGGTACTCCAATGGAGGTCAATCACAAATTGAGCTCACATGAAGGTGAACTCATAGAGGACATCACATCATATCAAAGTCTAGTGGGTAGTCTCAAATATGCCACATTGACAAGAGTAGATATATGTTACAGTGTGAGTTTGCTAAGTCAATATATGCACACACCAAGGAAACCACACATGGATGCTGCGAAAAGGATTCTCAAGTATCTCAAAGGAACCATAAATGAAGGACTTTACTATCCTTATGTATCTGATTTAGGTTTGAAGCTATTTTCTGATGCAGATTGGGCTCGTTCCAAGGAAGATAGAAGGAGTACTTCACGTTATCTTACCTTTGTAGGTTCAAAGCTTATTTCATGGTCATCCAAGAAGCAACCCACAATTGCTCTCTCTTCTATTGAAGCTGAATACAGAGGTCTTGCCATAGCTACACAAGAAGCTATGTGGATGAAGAAATTATTCAAAGATCTTGGATTGGAGTTTGGAACTCCAACTATTTTTTGTGACAATATGAGTTCTATTCACTTAGCTGCTAATCCAATTTTTCATGCAAGCACTAAACATATTGAAGTTCATTATCACTATGTAAGAGAGAAGATTTTGAGCAAAGAAATTCAAATATCATATGTATCCACTCATCAACAATGTGTAGATATTCTAACCAAAGAATTGGATGGTACAAAGCTTTGCAAATTCAAAGCCATGATTGGTTTGCAGGTAATCTTGGAAGATTGAAGACCTCAAGCATACTTGGCTTGAGGGGGTCTATTGGAGCAAGTCTATGACAAGCCTAAGTATTGGCTTGAGTCCCACAAACTCAAAGAAGAAGCCTTAAAATGAAGACAATGTAAAGTTCACTTGTGAACTACCTCTTGTAACTTTTGAAGATCACCTTGAACATGTTTTGTCCCTCAAAGCTTCATTCTTTGCTTTCAAAGCCTATTTTTGAAGCATTTTTGGGATGATTTTTGGAGCCATTTTGGAGTACTTTCGTGGATAGGCCTCTTCACACAATTTCAAGAACATCAAAATGAGTGTTTGTTGTACTTCTTTGTGTTGGTGCAACACAAGCCTTCACATTTGGCTTGGATATCTACGTTGAAGACTATACATGACGCGAAGACCATAGGAACCTATGATTTCTTACCAATTTATCTATTGTAAAAATATAAATGACCTGGCGCATCATTATGCAATCACGCCGAATTGATTGGAAGTCATGAAAAGGCGGTTGATTGATCGAGAGAATATCTCAATCAATTCTTCTTTAGGTGAGAAATTTTAGGAGATTGATTTGAATTCTAATTCAAGTCATCACTCAATTCCTATAAAAGCTACAGAGGAAAATGTCGCGAAGAGCGCTCCAATAACCCCAAAGCATTACTGTATCAATCACTGAGGTTGTGAGGTCTACTCTATAGCCTACACCTCTGAGTACCATTGAGCTATGTTTATCACGCCAGTGGGAATGTACATTTACATGATCTAATACAAATACTTACATTCATTTACTCTGTGATTCTCTGAGTCATTATCTTCAAGTCTGTCAACCTTGAAGAAATATATCTTAGAATCTGCTGAACCAAATCAAGTGATTCAAAGCTTGATAGATTCAGCTCAAAGCATACCGCAAACATACAAAGTTTGAAGCAACTTGATTCAGTCAATTTCAAGAAGTCAAGAAATTACAGTCAAAGTGCTCACAGTTGCAGTTCTTACGGTAAACGAGTAATTTTCCGGTAGAAGAACAAAATAGATCTCGCAGAGTAATGCGAAGCTTTGTATGAGAGATAGCTTACTCTATAGCTAGACATCTCTACTTTTAGGTTATCAATCTTTCCGGTGAAAAAGATATCTACACACTGTACAAAGTCTAACCGAAAAGAGGCTGTCTGAACTAGAGAAGTATTTTCTTAATCTTCAGAAAATGTTCTGTTAGTTAAGAGAGTTCATGTGTCACCTCCTTACTTCATGTATGTTCACTTGAAGTAATTATAAACAGAATTAAAGTTCATTCCGATACAATTACGGTGTCAGTCCAGTGGCAGTCTGGTGAAATTTCGGTGAAAGTTTATCCAGAAAAGTTAGAACACAGTCTTATATCAGTTTTCACAAGGCTCAGTTTTCGCTGCATCATCAAGGAGTAGAAACAAAGAAAAAAATAAAAGAGGGCTGGTGCAAAGCAGGATCAGCAGTACCAACTCAATCTTCTGAGTGCATCCAACCATCACTTCCAACAGTGGTATCAGAGCAAATAAGGTAATTATGGGTGATGGTTTCCCTTCTTTCATTGACAAATTGGAAAGAAATAACTACCAGGCATGGTCATTAAGAATGAAGACCTATCTACAAGGGAGAAGCTTGTATGGATACATATCAGGAGATGAGGAGTTGCCCTCATTCAAAACCAGAGGCCTACCTACAAAGGATGAGCATGAGAGACTAAATCAATGGTGTGCTAAAGATGCTTTGGCAAGGTCATATCTTCTAAACTCTATTTCTGATTTCCTTCTACCTCATGTGAGGAATTGTAAGACTTCCCAAGAGACTTGGGAAACCTTGTCAACATATTTTTCATCAAGCACAAGGGCCAGAAAGAATGAGCTATGGATTGAGTTTACAACTCTCAGAAAGCAATCAAAACAATGTGTCTCAGATTTTGTCACCAAAGTCAAAGACATTGCAGATCAACTGGCAAGTATTGGAGAAGAAATTGAGGAAGAGCAAATAGTCAGACAGGTAATCAATGGACTAAAGGCAGATGACAAGTGGGAGAGCTTTACTACAGCAATGGACTTGTACATGGACATCCAAGCACCTGATCTAACAACCTTGATTGGACAACTATTCACACATGAAGCAAAGATCACAAAGAATGGAGAGCAATCAAAAGGTAACAATCCCTCTGCCCTATATACAGATAAGAAGTCTAAAGACAAGGGTAAAAGTAAGAAAGTTGATGAAGAAGGATCCACCTCCCAAGCAAACTATGCAGGGAGAGGTAGATCATCTAGAGGTAGGGGCAGAGGAGGTAAGTCAGGTAGGGGGAGACCCTATAATCAATCTCCATGCAATATTTGTGGCTTGTCTAACCATACTACAGATGAATGCTACAAGAACTACAAGAATCAAAGAGGAAGAGGTCACCAAAGAGGAGGATACTCTCAAGGTAGAGGCAGATTCAATCAACATCAAAGCTACAATGGATACAACAATCAATACAACAACAATTACAACAACAACCACAATGGAAATTACCAAGGTGGATTCAGAAATAGAAAGGATTACAACAATTATGCAGAGGATCAAGATGATTCCTTGTTGATTATGAACATGACATCTAAACCAGGTATCAATGATGATCATTTGTTCTATATTGACTCAGGTTGTTCTAATCATGTAGCTGGGAATGTTGCCTTACTCTCTGATTTGGAAGAACCTAAAGGCAAGCACCAAGTGCAGACAGGTGATGACACTAAACATTCAGTTGTTAAAGTAGGTAATGTCAAAACCAGTGATGGTAATCAGAATTTATTGAGCAGAGTATTGTATGTTCCAACAATCACCAAGAATCTGATGAGTGTAGGTCAGATTGTAGAAAAAGGTCTACAGGTCAGGTTCACTCAACATGGTGCATATGTGGAGGATCCAAGACATGGATTCAGAAGAATAGCCAAGGGAGAAAAATCAGGTAGGTTATTTACTTTTGAGCTTGAAGACACCAAAAACATTGCTCTGTACAATTACAAGGATCAAACGCTATCGGAATTGGAGATTTGGCACAAGAGGTTAGGACACATTGGTGAAAGGACCTTAAAGCAAATATGCAGGGATCAATGTGTGCTTGGGATACCTAATATATCCAAGCAACACATGATATACAAGTGTGGGGCTTGTCAATTTGGTAAGTCACACAGATTGCCTTATAACAAGAAAGGTTTCATACATAAAGATTATCTGGAATTAGTGCATACAGATGTTTGGGGACCTAGCAAGGAGCCATCCTTATCTGGATCAAGGTACTATGTATCTTTTATAGATGATTATAGCAGATGGATTGTTTTGTACTTCATGAAACATAAAGATGAAGTATTTAATTGCTTCAAAAGGTATCTTGCATTAGTTGAGAATCAAACAGGTAGACATTTGAAGAGGTTAAGGTCTGATGGTGGTGGAGAATACTTCTCCAATGACTTTGAAGACTTCTTGCAGGAAAGAGGCATCAAGAGGGAGATTACCACAAGGTACTCACCTGAACAAAATGGGGTAGCTGAAAGAAGGAATAGACTCATTGTGGAGACAGCTAGGTCTATGCTAAATGAGAAAAAATTACCAAATTATCTTTGGGCAGAGAGTGTATCTACTGCCACATACTTAATCAATAGGTTGCCATCAAAGACACTTGATGGAATGACACCCTATGAGGCTTGGCATGGTAAGAGACCTTCTCTGGATCATTGCAAGATCTTTGGGTGTGTTGCATATGTGCATATTCCCTCACAGGTAAGAGGAAAGCTAGACCCTAAAGCTGAAAAGTGTATCTTCATTGGTTATGACTTGAACCAGAAAGGATACAGATTCTACAACCCCTCAAACAAAGGTTTCAAGGTAAGCAGAGATGTTATCTTTGATGAAAATGATTCATGGTATGAAAATGAGTGCAGGAAAGTTAGCCTACCTTATGACATGGAAGAAGACTTTCCCAAGCTTATCAGGCAAGAACCAATTCAGAAAGAGGACACAAGCTCAGATGATGAAAACACCATCAACATTGAAGAATTCAAGACTTGGAAATCCAAAGGGAAGATGAAGATGAAGCAACTAGAAGACAATCCAGAATCCTCAACTCAAGCTGTGAGGAGATCTCAGAGAGAAAAGAAAAAACCTATTAGGTATGGGTATGATACTTCACTGGTAACTAAGCACTCTGTATATCTTGCAAAAGATCTCTTGAGTGAAGAACCAGATTCATTTGAAGAAGCAATCACTAAATCAGAATGGAAGGAAGCAATGGATGAAGAAATGCAGGCTCTCAAAGAGAGTGATACTTGGGACTTAGTACCCAAGAAAGAGTCTATGAAGGTGATAGGATCCAGATGGATCTACAAACTCAAAAGAAATTCAGATGGTACAATAAACAGGTATAAAGCTAGGTTGGTAGCCAAGGGTTTTGCACAAACCCAAGGCATTGATTATGAGGAGACATTTTCTCCTGTGGCCAAGATGCCAACTATCAGAATTATGGTGAGTGTAGCTGCATCCAAGAATTGGAACATGTACCAATTGGATGTGAAGAATGCATTCTTGAATGGATGGATATCTGAAGAGGTCTACATGTCACAACCACGTGGCTATGAGGATCCCAATAAGGTAAATCATGTTTGTAAATTGAAGAAGGCTCTGTATGGTTTAAAGCAGGCACCTAGAGCATGGAATTACAGGTTGACAACATATCTCCAAGATCAAGGATTTGTGATGAGTAAAGCTGACACTTCTCTGTTCATAAAGAGGAGTAGTACAGAAATAATATATTTATGTGTCTATGTTGATGACATCATTATTACAGGAAATGATGTTCAGGGAATTAGACACATCAAAGGACAAATGATGAAGGAATTCAAGATCAATGATCTTGGGTTATTGAAATACTTCTTAGGACTTGAATTGATCTACACAAATTCAGGTATCTATATTACTCAGAAGAAGTACATTCAGGACATAGTCAAGAAGTTTAATTTGCAGGAAGCTAAAGTCTCAAACATTCCTATGGAGGTCAATCACAAACTCAGTGCACATGAAGGAGAAGAACTCAAAGATATTACAGGTTACCAAAGTATGGTAGGTAGTTTAAATTATGCTACCTTAACCAGGATTGATATATCATATGGTGTTAGTGTACTTAGCAAATTTATGCATAAACCAAGAATACCACATTTGGAGGCAGCAAAGAAGATAGTAAAGTACCTAAAGGGAACTCAGAACCATGGTTTGTACTTTCCTTATACATCAGACATTGATATTAAAGTTTACTCAGATGCAGATTGGGCAGGTTGCAAGGATGACAGGAGGAGTACATCTGGTTACATATGCTTTGCAGGTGATAAACCAATTTCTTGGTCAGCCAAGAAACAACCCACAGTAGCTTTGTCATCTACTGAAGCAGAGTACAGAGGACTAGCAAATGCAACTCAAGAAGCCATATGGTTAAAGCTTTTATATTCAGAACTAGGCTTATACACAAGGCCTCCAGTTATCTTTGGAGATAATACAAGTTCTCTTCATCTTGCAGCGAATCCAATATATCATGCTAGAACTAAACACATAGAGGTTCATTACCACTATGTGAGAGAGAAGTTGCTTAGTAAAGATATTCAGTTGACTTATGTGTCTATTGATATACAATGTGCAGATTTGCTTACTAAAGCATTGGATGGAAACAAGCTATTCAGGTTTAAGTCCATGATTGGATTACAGGATATCATTGAAGATTAAAAAATGAAGACTTGAGCCAAAATGTTTGGCTTGAGGGGGAGCTGTTGGTGCAACACAAGCCTTCACATTTGGCTTGGATATCTACGTTGAAGACTATACATGACGCGAAGACCATAGGAACCTATGATTTCTTACCAATTTATCTATTGTAAAAATATAAATGACCTGGCGCATCATTATGCAATCACGCCGAATTGATTGGAAGTCGTGAAAAGGAGGTTGATTGATCGAGAGAATATCTCAATCAATTCTTCTTTAGGTGAGAAATTTTAGGAGATTGATTTGAATTCTAATTCAAGTCATCACTCAATTCCTATAAAAGCTACAGAGGAAAATGTCGCGAAGAGCGCTCCAATAACCCCAAAGCATTACTGTATCAATCACTGAGGTTGTGAGGTCTACTCTATAGCCTACACCTCTGAGTACCATTGAGCTATGTTTATCACGCCAGTGGGAATGTACATTTACATGATCTAATACAAATACTTACATTCATTTACTCTGTGATTCTCTAAGTCATTATCTTCAAGTCTGTCAACCTTGAAGAAATATATCTTAGAATCTGCTGAACCAAATCAAGTGATTCAAAGCTTGATAGATTCAGCTCAAAGCATACCGCAAACATACAAAGTTTGAAGCAACTTGATTCAGTCAATTTCAAGAAGTCAAGAAATTACAGTCAAAGTGCTCACAGTTGCAGTTCTTACGGTAAACGAGTAATTTTCCGGTAGAAGAACAAAATAGATCTCGCAGAGTAATGCGAAGCTTTGTATGAGAGATAGCTTACTCTATAGCTAGACATCTCTACTTTTAGTTGATCAATCTTTCCGGTGAAAAAGATATCTACACACTGTACAAAGTCTGACCGAAAAGAGGCTGTCTGAACTAGAGAAGTATTTTCTTAATCTTCAGAAAATGTTCTGTTAGTTAAGAGAGTTCATGTGTCACCTCCTTACTTCATGTATGTTCACTTGAAGTAATTATAAACAGAATTAAAGTTCATTCCGGTACAATTTCGGTACAATTACGGTGTCAGTCCAGTGGCAGTCTGGTGAAATTTTGGTGAAAGTTTATCCAGAAAAGTTAGAACACAGTCTTATATCAGTTTTCACAAGGCTCAGTTTTCGCTGCATCATCAAGGAGTAGAAACAAAGAAAAAAATAAAAGAGGGCTGGTGCAAAGCAGGATCAGCAGTACCAACTCAATCTTCTGAGTGCATCCAACCATCAGTTCCAACACTTTGAAAATAATTATTCACCTTTGGGGCCATCTTTTCAGTCACATTCATAAAACTACAGGTTTCTTGAAAGGTTTTTAGTTGTGGTGGGAGCACCCACTGCAAATTTATGCAGGTTTTTGAACCTAAACAACAGAGTTGACATACACTTGCAGGTGTTGTTGGCTAGTTTTTGGGCTATGCATTCAGCCTTTCAGTTTCATTTTTAGTGTATATATTGAGCACATATACACTATGTATGCTTCTGTGGATACCGCTTATGTACGTCCATGTGGTCATTTATATAGCGGTTATCTCTTTTGCATAAAGCCTTTTACATTTGATAAAGAGGGCCGTGGTGAGGTTTTGTTAACTATGAGACACCGAGATATTGAGGTCTCTTCAGTGGTGGAGGTGGAAGACTTACCCAACCTTGCCATAGGAGATGTATGATAGTTGTTCATAGGTGCTCGATAACTCCATAGTCAACAGTAGCTTAGCAAGGTTACTGCTACTCAAACATATAAAACTGTATTTTGAATTCACTGAAATTCAACTGGAACTTCACCGGACTGTCACAGGACTCACACCGTAATTATACCGGAATCTTATCGGAATCAATTGTTGTTCTATTTGTAATCACTTCAAGTGAGTATACAAGAAATAAGGAAGTGATGCGTGAACTTCCTTCACTGAATGAACCCTTTCTGAAGTTTAAGAAAAACTTCACCAGTTCAGAATACCTCGTTCCGGTCAGACTTTGTATTGTGTGTACATACTCATTCTATCGAAATCTTTGACGAACTGATAGTAGAGATGTCTAGCTATAAGATAAGCTATCTCTCATACAAAACCTTAATTTATTCTGCGAGATATACTTCGTTGTTCTACCAGAAAATACGTTCACTGAAAGAACTGTAACTGACCGAAAATGCGTTTACTGAGACAATTGTAATTGACCGAAACATTCGTTTACTGAGAAAATAACTGTTAACTAACTTTATACCGCAACACGAAAATACTCAGGCTTCTTCACATACGAAGAATGCGCGCAAATTTCCACATGAACATGTGTTTTCTATTAGAGAAGATGTGTACAAAACTAGCTTGGCCTCATCTTGCTCAAGCTATAGAAACTCTCCTACACTGAGTAGTTTCTGTTTACCATCTCTCTCTCAGATGAATACTTGACATTTCAGGTTTTTGTTATTCATCTTTACATACGCGATCTCTGGCATCTTCTAAAACTATTCTTGTTTTCTATATGCGCTTTATTTCAAACTGCGCGCTCTTCTCACGCATGTTCTTGTTCGCACTCACTCTTACTTCTCACGCACGTTCTCTCTTTATATACGGTTTGATTCGGTGTAACGAACTCTAACAAACTCTGATTCTGGAAGATTCTCCGCTGTACATAACGGTCATGAATTTGTCCCTTCACTAAGGCTTTTGATTTTCTGAATACTTTGATTCCACTTCTCTTTATCTTTCTTTTTCTTTTATGTCTGTCTGTATGTCAAATTCGTGAGTGATTCTTCAACAGCTCCCCCTCAATCACTAATTTGACTTTTCCTGTCTTTCATATATTTTTCATTCTTTTATACCTGCCATTTCTTTGAATCTGCTTGTCTTTGTTCCATCCAAGCTCTTGGTCAGAATATATGCAATCTGATCCTTTGTCGGAGTGTATACTATTTCTATCGCCTTCTCCATTACCTTTTCCCTTAGGAAATGATACTGAATTTCTATGTGCTTTGTTCTTGCATGAAATATTGGATTTGCTGCAAGAGCTCATATTATCTCCATATATGATAGGTATACCTTGATCAATACCCATGCTTTTGAACAAGGTCTGCATCCATATCACTTCTTTAGCTGCTTCTACAAGTCCTTTATATTCTGCTTTTGTTGACGATAAATCCACTGTGTGTTGTTTCTTCGAACACCAGCTCACTAGCTTATCTCCTAGGTATATCATATACCCATGCGTTGATCTTCTATCATATTGACTTCCTCCCGATCTGAGTCACTGAATGCTCTCAACTTTATATCTGACGTAAAAGGATAATATAATCCTTCCTTTATAGTTCTTTTGATATATCTAAGTACTCTTTGTCCTCCAACCCAGTGTTGATCCTTCGGACAATGCATGAACTATGAGAGAACTCCTACTGCATAGCTAAGATCCGGTCGTGTTAGTGTAGCGTAAATTAGACTTCCCACTAACGACTGATACTTTCTCATATCTTTAAACTCTGCTCCACTATATTTGCTGAGTTTATGATTTACTTCAAGCGGTGTTGAAGCTTCTTTGCAATTCTCCATATTAAACTTCTTCAGTAAGTTTAAGAGATACCTTTCTTGCGTAACATATACACCATGATCTGTGTATGTGAATTCCATTCCAAGAAAGTATGATAACTTTCCTAGATCACTGAACTTAAACTCCTTTTCAAGTAATCTCTTTACTTCTTTAATTCCTTCATCTGACATACCTGTGATTATAATGTCATCTACATAAATGCAAATGTAGATCATACCTTCTTCTCTTCTCTTGATGAGTAGACTTGCATTTGCCTTTGAACTTTGATATCCAAGTTCATTGAGATACTTCACAAGTCTGTAATTCCAAGCTCTTGGAGCTTGCTTCAGTCCGTAAAGTGCTTTTCTTAATCTGCAAACAAAATTTGGGTATCTAGAACTTACAAACCCTTCCAGTTGTTCCATGTAGACTTCATCTGATATATATCCATTCAAAAATGCATTCTTTATATCTAGCTGACTTAGCTTCCATCATTTTGATGCTGCTATAGCAATCACTGTCCTTATGGTTGACATCTTTGCCACCGGACTAAACGTCTCATCGTAATCTATGCCATGCGTCTGAGCATAGCCCTTGATAACCAGTCTAGCTTTATATCTGGCTATCCTTCCATCTACAAGTTTCTTAACTTTGTAAACCCATTTATTTCCAATTACTTTCTTACCATTTGGTTTAGGAACAAGTTCCCATGTCTTGTTCTCCTCCAGTGCACTGAGCTCTTCTTCCATTGCTTCTTGCCTTTAGCTTCATCATAGTTCTGAGGTTCTTCATCATCTTTGACCATATATGCATAATTTTTCTGAGTTATATACAAAGTATCATAAGAATACCTTTCTGGTTGTCTTCTAATCCTACTTGACCTTCTTGGTTCACATTCTTCATAAGTGTCTGAATACACTTCCTCATCAAGTATAGGAATTTCTTCATTCCTTCTTGTTAATCCATTTCTGGACGTACTTGCTTGCATATAGTCTTCATCTCTATTTACCTGCACAATTGATTTCCCTTTCTCTTTCCTTCTTACCTCTTCTTCAAATTCTTCCGTTGTGTGACTTTGATCTGCATACCAGCTCTTCTGTTCATCAAATGTAACATCTCTGGAAACAGGAAACTGTTTTGTTAGAGGACTCCATAACATGTAGCCCATCTGCTTTTCATCATATCCGATGAACACATATTTTTTCTGCTTTTGGTTCAAGCTTATGTCTGAGTTGTGATGGTACATATGCATAAGCTACTAATCCAAACACTTTGCAATGATCAAGTGTTGGTTTCTTTCCCCACCAAGCTTCATAAGGGGTCATTCCATCTAAAATTGTACATGGTAATCTGTTTACCAAGTATGTAGCTGTATTTACAGCTTCAGCCCAAAGATAATTCGGACAATCCTTTTCCTTTAGCATAGCTCATGCAAACTCAACTAGAGTTCGGTTCCTTCTTTCTGCTACACCATTTTGTTGTGGTGTATACGTCCAGGTTATTTCTCTCTTAATACCTTCATTCCAAAGATAATCATTGAATTCTCGGGAGAAGTATTCTCCCCCTCCATCAGACCTCAGTCTCTTCAGCTTTCGACCTGTGAGTCTTTCAGCATATGCATGAAAATGCTTGAAGCTTTCAAATACTTCTGATCTATCCTTCAAAACATATAATGTTATCCATCTTGTAGCATCATCAATGAATAAAACATAATACCTTGAGCCACTGATTGATCCTTCTTTTGTTGAACCCCATACATCTGTATGAATGAGTTCGAGCACTTCATCATGTTTGAATCCTTTCTTCTGGAAAGGTAACCTGTGGGCTTTTCGCATCTGACATGCTTTGCACTTGTGAATCATGTGTTGGTTCTGTACATTCGGTAATCCCAGTACTAACTGATTTGAAATCATAGCTTTAATTCCTTTTTCATTAAAATGACCTAATCTCTTATGCCAGAGATCAAGTTCTGTAATCACCTTTTCACCATGTGTGAGCAACGCTTGGCCGATGTTCCCTTGTACTCTTAAAGTAAAGAGTCTGCCTTCTTTCTTACCAGAGACAATCTGATTATATCCATTCTTGGGATCTTCTACAAATACTCCTTCATTTGTAAATCTGACCTGAAAACCTTTCTCAACTATCTGTCCTACACTAATTAAATTTTTCGGTATTGTCGGAACATACAAAACATTGGTTAGCAAATCTGCTCCACTCTTACATTTCACTTTTCCAATTGAATGTACACTATGCCTCGTATTGTCACCTGTTTGAACGGTATGACTGGAACTACCTTTTTCCAATTCTGACATCAGTTCTATATTTCCTGACAAGTGATAAGAACATCCAGAATCAATGTAAAATACCTTTAGGTCTTTGTTATCTGATGTGTCGATTGAGCTCATCATCAATTATGTATGACTTTCATTCTGTGTGTCATTTGCATAGTTGTTGTAGGTGGTGTTGTAGGATTGATTATGTCCCCAGCTTCTTGCTCCACCTCTACCATAGCCTCCTCTTTGATTCTGTCTTCCTCTTTGAAAATTATATCTTCTGCTTCTGCCTCTGCTATTACTTTTCTGATTTTGATTTGATCCTTGTTGATTGTGCCAACAATCATGAGCTAGATGATTACTTAATCCATAGATCCAGCAAGCCTTCTTGTTGTTAGTCTGACTACCTCTTCCTTTTCCAAAACCTCTTGCTCTTCCTCTACCGGTGCCTTTACCTCTTGCATAATAAGCCTGAGAACTCGACTCTTCTTCATCTTTTGACTTACCTTTGTCTGCTTTCTTCTTGTTCTTCATGTACATTGCAGAACTTTGTCCTTTAGCTGCATCTCCTTTCAGGTCTTGCTCATATGTGAGCATCAAACCAAGCAGCTAATTTAAATCTGGTACAAAATGATTTAAAGAAAGTTCAGTTGAGAGTACGAAAGGTTTCCACCTTTCATCTCCTCTCAAACCTCTGAGCAATTGCGTTATCAATCTCTGATCTTCGACATCTTCATTTATGGATCCAAGACTATCTGCTAGATCCTTCATCTTAGTAACATAGTCACTAATGCTTTGATTCGACTTCTTTTTGAACGTTGTGAATTCGGACCATAAGCTAGCCTTCCTAGCTTTCGTAGTATTTTGGAAATGATCTTCCAACGCACTCCATATGTCCTCCGCTTTCTCCAAACCTCTAATGTGTGGTAGTAGATGGTCTGTAACGGTATTATAAATGTAAGCTCTTGCCGTTGCATCTTTCTTCTGCCACAACTTCAAGGCTTCTAATTCTTCTTTTTCAAGTTGACTATCATCTTCGAAAGTCAGCTTCTTTTCTTCTCCGGTCACATACATCATTAAGTCCTTACTCATAAGTAAGGCTTCCATGCGCATTACCCATGCGGGATAATTATCTCTGTCCAATTTATCAATTTGGACATGATTTTCCATTATCTTCTTGTTTCTGTTACTTCCGGTGAGTGTAATGTTAAAGGGTTTTACCTTTTGTAAACCTTTACCTTGAAAATGACTTCGGAATACTTCTTGATACTGTTTGTTAGCTTTCACCTTCCTTTATGAGAAATCTTCAAATTCTCTTGTATCTTCACTTCCGTTTGCTCTTTGAGAATCTTTCTTACTCTGTTACCACTTGTGTGGTTAACCAGCTCTGAACCCTCTTCTTAGATCTCACGGCTCTGATACCAGTGATGGTGGTTCCTTTGCTCCAAAACCACTTATTGATGGTCGTTACGGCAAAGGCTTGAACCTTGTTAAGCCTGCGGAATTCGCCGCACCACCGAAAAGATGCTAAGCTAGAGAGATATTAGAACACCTCCATAGTCAACAGTAGCTTAGCAAGGTTACTGCTACTCAAACATATAAAACTGTATTTTGAATTCACTGAAATTCAACTGGAACTTCACCGGACTGTCACCACACTGACACCATAATTATACCGGAATCTTACCAGAATCAATTGTTGTTCTATTTGTAATCACTTCAAGTGAGTATACAAGAAGTAAGGAAGTGATGTGTGAACTTCCTTCACTGAATGAACCCTTTCTGAAGTTTAAGAAAAACTTCACCAGTTCAGAATACCTCTTTCCGGTCAGACTTTGTATTGTGTGTACATATTCATTCTACCGAAATCTTTGACGAACTGATAGTAGAGATGTCTAGCTATAAGATAAGCTATCTCTCATACAAAACCTTAATTTATTCTACGAGATATACTTCGTTGTTCTACCGAAAAATACGTTCACTGAAAGAACTGTAACTGACCAAAAATGCGTTTACTGAGACAACTGTAATTGACCGAAACATTCGTTTACTGCGAAAATAATTGTTAACTAACTTTATACCGCAACACAAAAATACTCAGGTTTCTTCACATACGAAGAATGCGCGCAAACTTCTACATGAACATGTGTTTTCTATTAGAGAAGATGTGTACAAAACTAGCTTGGCCTCATCTTGCTCAAGCTATAGAAACTCTCCTACACTGAGTAGTTTCTGTTTACCATCTCTCTCTCAGATGAATACCTGACATTTCAGGTTTCTGTTATTCATCTTTACATACGCGATCTCTGGCATCTTCTAAAACTATTCTTGATTTCTATATGCGCTTTATTTCAAACTGCGCGCTCTTCTCACGCACGTTCTTGTTCGCACTCACTCTTACTTCTCACGCACGTTCTCTCTTTATATATAGTTTGATTCAGTGTAACGAACTCTAACAAACTCTGATTCTGGAAGATTCTCCGATGTACATAACGGTCGTGAATTTATCCCTTCACTAAGGCTTTTGATTTTCTGAATACTTTGATTCCGCTTCTCTTTATCTTTCTTTTTCTTTTATGTCTGTTTGTATGTCAAATTTGTGAGTGATTCTTCAACATCAGGCACATCTAGTGGATCAAGGTCTAGTGCCAGTCTTCCAAGGAGGAGCTATAACTTGCAGGGCAAAGAACATTTTGAGATCTGAAAATTTGATGGCACAAACTTTGCTCTATGGAAGAATCAGATTAAAGATGTGTTGATTCAAAGGAGGCAATGGAAGCCAGTAAATGGAATCTCAAAGAAGCTTGCTGACATGGATGAATATGATTGGGATGAGTTAGATGAAATGGCCAGTTCTACCATTCGATTGCACCTGGCAGATAATGTTTACTTTATAGTGTTAGACTATGAAAGTGCAGGGGAGCTTTGGAAGAAGTTATGCAAAACATATAAAAAAGGGATTGCATCAAATAAAGTGCATCTGATGAGAAAGTTATATGACCTTTGCATGAAGGACACAAACAATGATGTTGCTCATCTAATGAGTTTGATGCTATATTCTCACAATTATGGGCTCAAAAAATGGATATGGATAATGAAATGAAAGCATTCTTGTTGTTATGCACCTTACCATCATCATGGGATATGTTTTGCACATCTATTAGCAATAGTGCACCTGGTGGTAAACCGGTCTATGATGACATATATGGAGCGCTCTTGAGTGAGGAGATTCATAGAAAATCTATGGTTGGCATTCAGAGTGGAGATGCATATAATGTTTGTGATTCTTACCAAGGAAAGAATCAGCAACATGACAAGAGCAAGAACAAGGAAAAGAATGGTCAACGGAATAAGAGTAGAAGTAAATCAAGGCAAAGGGATATCAAATGCCATTATTGTCATAAGAAAGGACACATGAAGAAAGACTGTGTAAAAGCCTGACTCTTGATCATACACCTCACCATCTCCATGAGTGACCTGTTCTTCCTTTCAGCAACTCCATTTTGTTGAGGTGTATATGGCATTTTACATTGAGGTTTTATCCCACATTTAGCCAAAAATGCATTAAAATCCGAAGTCGTATATTCCCCACCTCGATCAGAATGGAGTGTGCCCATTTTACATGCTAACACATTTTTCAGCCAAAACCAAAAACTGTTTGAAGCACATAAATACTTTAGACTTTGCTTTCAATGGATATACCCATGCATGCCTAGAAAACTCATCGATGAAAGTCACGAAATAAAGATAGTTTCCAAAAGAGGGTGTCTGCATAGGACCACAGACATCACTATGAACTAGCTGCAATTTCTAGTAGCTCAAACTGAACCATCTTTATGAAAGGAGGAACGTTCCATTTTGCCCAAAATATAGCCTTTATAGACATGTTTAGTGGGTGCCTCAAGTTTGGGTAAAGAGGACACCATTTCAAATTTTTATAGGCATAGAAAACTAGCAAAAATTAGATGACCAAAACGTGCATGCCAAAGCTTTGCATCTAACATAGCCTGAGAATCATGCACTGCACATGCTGAATCATTCACAGATTTTTCATAGTCTATGAGCTTATACAACCCACGGCATAAAATGCCAGAAGCAATAATCACGTCGCCATGTGAGAGATCATGAAATGTACATCTATCATCAACAAATTTCACAATCAAGCCAATCTTAGTTGAAACTGATAACAGATTCTTTTTTATCCCTAGCACAAATAAAGCATCCAACAATGTAAAAGAACTACCATTAGTAGTAGTCATAATGATCTTATCAACTCCCATGACAGGATAAGAGGAGTCGTTGGCACATGTGATAGTATTCCCTATAGAGCTAGGCTCGAGTGAAGTGGAGAAATTGCATTACGAGATAATATGTTTGGTTGCCCCACTATCAAAGTACCAAACATCTGAGTCTACTATAGACATACAATGTTCAAGAGAAGATGGGTCAAAACTGCAAACAATAGTAAACACCCATTCTTTATTCTGCACTAGATTAACAGAATTTGTTTTCGATATAGAGGTGTTTGCAATAACCATTCTAGCCTGTTTTTTCTTTGCCTCTTTTGTAGCCAGTTTTGGACAATTCTTTATGACATGATCATTTGCTTTAAATTACTTGCAAAACAATTTTTGTCTTTTCTCTTTTCTTCTTGTCCCTCTCATCCTTCTTTGATTGTGTAGAATTAGCATATTTTTGCTTACTACTAGAAGAGCTCCATTTACCTTGCCCTTCTGACTATCCAAGAAAGCTTGATCTACAACACGCATAATGGACCTGTTTTGATGAGACTGATCTTCCTACAACAGAACAGAGACTAAATCCTCAAATTTTAAGGCATTTGGATTGCTTTCATCATCAAACAAAGAGTAGAAGCAAAACTCTGATATGAATCGGGAAGACCATTCAGAACAGTATAGACAAGTGAACTGTCAGGCAAGACTTCATGAGTAGAAATCAATTTTTCTTTCAAATCTTTGATCTTTGTTAGAAAATTTTCCATGGAATCACCTTCATTCATGTGCTCACTCTCCAAGTGTTTTCAAAGGTAAGCAACACGAGCCTCATTCCTTGCCTAGTACAAAGTGGTAAGTGTATCTCAAACATCCTTAGCTGTTCTGTAAGGGCGAATGTGAGGAATAATGGAACATTTGATAGACAAGGCTATCATGCATGTGCCTGAGCATCTCTACCATCCCAATGAATTTACTTTGCAGTAGGTGCAGCAAAAACTGCAGCACAAATAGGAATCTCTAGAATATCACCATCTTCGATGCCATCTACATCAGCTTCAGTACCTATATTTACAGGTGTAATAGGATGTTTTTCAACAACCTACACAATATTCCATAGTCCTTTTGTGACCAATACATGATGCATCATATAAGCCCATAATGGGTAATTCGTACCATCCAACTTTGTTGGAGTTAGACGTCCCCGGAAGCATGCGAACAACACAAGGAAGAAGAAGAAGCTTGGAGCACAACACACAATATTGAATGTATTACTAGAGAATGTACAAAGATAAGTAGCCCATTAGGGCAATAGGCGTATATACAAGCCGGGGGAAAAAAACCTCCTAAAGAGGGAAAAAAGTGCCCCGACGATCCTAGAGTGTTCACACACATCACTACCTAAATATATCAACAAATCCCCCTGGGAGTGATGCAGTGAACAAGTAGCTGGCACTCATGCATAACGAAGTGCCAAGCTATGTGGAAATCACTCCACAAGAGGAAGTAAGCCCAAAGCTTTGCGGAAAGCTTCAAACTTCTCCCTAGGCAGAGCCTTCGTGAAAAGGTCTGCAATGTTCTCCTGCATGGGCACATATGCCAAGCTGATCTCCCCAGTAGAGAACCTCTCCCTGACATAATGATAATGCACCTCAATGTGCTTAGTGCGAGCATGGAACATAGGGTTCCTCGCAACTGCCAATGCACTCTGACTATCAGTGAAGATGGTGGTGGCAGAAGACTGACCAACACCCAAATCCGCCATAAGGCATCTGAGCCACACACACTCAATAGTTGCTCTGAAAGTTTCCCTATACTCAGCCTCACAACTGGAAGTGGCCACAGTAGGCTGCTTCTTGCTCAACCAAGATATACATGAGCTACCAAGCATGAAGCAAAAGCCACTAGTGGACACACGAGTGTAATAGCAACCAGCCCAATCACAATCAGAAAAAGCATGCAAATATGGCGGTAATGATCCCCCCTTGGGATAAAACAACCCAAGTAGCCGAGTACCACTCAAGTAGCGAAAGATACGCTTAACTGCCTGCCAATGCTTGACTCCTGGGCAATGCATAAACCTGCTCATCTGTGAGACAGCAAACTGAATATCTGGCTGAGTAATGCATAAGTAAATCAAGCATCCAACAGCCTACTGATAGAGAACAGCATCAAATGCATCTCCAGCATCATGACGACTCAATCGTAAACTTGTCTCCATAGGAGTGGCAATAGGCTTACAGTCTTCAGGGCAACGCTGCAATAATGTGTCAATATACTTCATTTGACACAAAGCCATTCCACCATCAACGTGCATAAACTGAATGCCCAAATAATGATGCAAATGCCCCAAATCAGACATCTCAAATGAGGCATGCAAATCAGCCTTAAAATCAGCAGTATGCTTCTCAATAGGACCAGTGAGGAGCATGTCGTCAACGTAGACAACAATGATCAGAAGCACATCATTAGCACGCTTAACATATAAGGTGCTTTCAGTTGGACTGTTCTCAAAACCATGTGGAATCAGATAGGCATGTATCTTCTCATACCAAGCACGTGGTGCTTGCTTTAAACCATATAATGCCTTCTTTAACCTGCACACCTGGTTTTCATGCCCTTTCTCCACAAAGCCACGGGGCTGAAAAACATACACTTCTTCATGCAAGTCACCATTTAGAAATGTTGTTTTAATGTCCAACTGATGTACATTCCAACCATGATGGGCTACAAGTGCACAGATGCTCCGAACAGTAGTCATACAACATGTAGGTGCAAAGGTCTCATCAAAATCAATGCCTCTTTCCTGTGCATAACCCTTTGCAACAAGCTTAGCCTTATACCTGTCAATTGTACCATCAGTTTTACGCTTCAGCTTGTATACCCACTTAGTGTCAATGGCCTTCTTGCCAGGAGGCAACTCACATAAAGACCAAGTACCATTCTTCATTATTGCATCATATTCAGATTGCATAGCAGCCATCCAATTTTCTGACTTTTGTGCTTCATCAAACGAAACAGGCTCAGTCTCATCACATAGACTAGATGCAGTCATAGCATAGCAATCTGATGCAAAAGAGGCACTATGAGAGCCTGATTGAGTACGATATGACAGAGGTGCATCTAATTTGCTATCACGCAGGGTCTGCACCAAACATTTTGGCCATTAGGGGAAAAAATGAACCCTGCATGGGCCTTTTAGATTAAGAGAGGATTAGTGATGGACCAATGAGAAGAGGGTTGTGGCCATAGTCTACTCCCTTAATCACCTAGACTAGGCATAGGCTTCCCTTGTTCTTTGTGGTCAAAGCTGGTATGAAGGACTAAAAACCAGGAGTTGTTCTTCAAAACTGGTTTGATGGGCCTAGAAAAAAGTCGGTATAAAATATGGACCATTGGATTAGGAAAAGATCCAAAGGTGTAGCTCAAAATTCGTGAGAAACTACGCCTTCATATCGCGTCCGTTGGATGGTCCTAGAAACGAGTGGTCGTGATGTACTGTATTGAATTTTGGGCCACTTTCCATTGCATCCATTGGATCTTTTCTTGATCTAGTGGTTGTGAAGCTTCAATCTTGAGAGGATCCCAAACTAGTTTTGTAGTCGTTAGATCTTTAAGACATCGAACAGAGGAGCGTGATTGCCACCGCGGAACTGCGCCGATTGTTTTGTCCTTTTCTGCCAGTCCCCAAGCTCCTTGAGCTCATTGAATGCTCCTAATTTTGGCCTTTAGTGACAGACACAGTCGGATCCATCTCCTTCGTCCGTCAAGAGTCTATCTAATGGTCAATAATGCCCACAACTGTCCACTTTGTGGGAGAATTTTTTTCCTTATGTGACAGACACACAAAGTTTGATCTTACTCGTCCATTACATCTAATCCAAGGGACAAAAATGCAGACGAATCCATTTGGACTGAGCACATATCTTAAAAGAATTATTTTATTGCCAAAACCACTAGTGGTTTTTTTATGACCTTAATCCTTGTTTTTATTAACTTTAATCCCTAAAAATTAGGGATCCTTGGCCCATGCAAGGTTCATTTTTTCCCCTAATGCATAGTTCTTGCCTGCTCAATATCAGCTCTCTCATCAATAAGTGCATCATGTAAATATACATCAGAAATGGAATGATCTGCATCATCACATGAAACCTGCAAAGGCTAAGAACTTGCCTCATTAGGACCAGCACTAGACTGTCCACCTGTAAAAAGAGGCAGCAAAGTATCATACATGTCTTTGGAGCTAACAGATGTCTCCTTAGTACATGAAAGCAATGGCTGAATTGCATCCTCCACAAAAACAACATCATGGCTAACCAGAATGTGTTTAGTCTGTGGATGATATATACGATAGCCTTTACTTTCAGAACTGTACCCAACAAAAATACATTTTACTGCTTTATCATCCAAGTTTCTTCGATGTTGTTCAGTCACTAATGCATATGCCAAACAACCAAAAACACGCAGATGAGCAACAGATGGCTTGTGGTCATGCCAAGCCTCATATGGAGTGATAGACTATAGTGCTTTAGTGGGACACCTGTTCAGTACATATGTTGCACACATGACCGCCTCAAGCCAGAAACTTTGTGGTAAAGCATGACTCTTGACCATACACCTCGCCATCTCCATGAGTGACTTGTTCTTTCATTCAGCAACTCCATTTTGTTGAGGTGTATACGGCACTGTACACTGGTGTTTTATCCCGCATTCAGCCAGAAATGCATTAAAATCAGAAGACATATATTCCCCACCGCGATCAGAACGGAGGGTGCCCATTTCACATGCTGACACATTTTCAACCAAAACCAAAAACTTTTTGAAGCACATGAACACTTCGGACTTTGCCTTCAATGGATATACCCATGCATGCCTAGAAAAATCATCGATGAAAGTCACGAAGTAAAGATAATTCCCAAAAGAAGGTGTATGCATAGGACCATAGACATCACTATGTACAAGCTGCAATTTCTGAGTAGCTTGAATTGAACCATCTTTTGGAAAGGACGAACACTGCATCTTGCCCAAAATACAGCCTTCACAAACATGTTTTCCAGGTTCCTCAAGTTTGGGCAAAGAGGATACCATTTCAAATTTCTGCAGGCGTAGCAAACTAGCAAGATTCAGATGACCAAAATGTGCATGCCAAAGCTTTGCATCTGACATAGCCTGAGAATCATTTACTGCACATGCCAAATCATTTACTGATCTTTCATAATCTATGAGCTTATACAACCCACGACATAAAATGCCAGAAGCAATAATCACATCGCCATTTGATAGATCACGAATTGTACACCTGTCATCAACAAATTTCACAACGAAGCCAATCTTGGCTAATGCAGAAACTGATAACAGGTTCTTCTTGATCCCTAGCACAAATAAAGCATCTGACAAAGTGAAAGAACTACCATCAGCAGTAGTCAAAATGATCTTACCAACTCCCATAACAGGATAAGAGGAGTTGTTGGCACATGTAACAGTATTCCCTATAGGGGCAGGCTCGAGTGAGAGAAGAAACTGCGCTGCGAGGTAATATGTTTGGTCACCCCACTATCAAAATACCAAACATCTGAGTATATTACAGACATGCAGTGCTCATGAGAAGATGGGTCAAAACTGCAGACAATAGTAAACGCCCATTCTTCTTCCTGCACAAGATTAGCAGACTCTGTTTTTGGTGTAGAGGCCTCTGCAACAACCATTCCAGCCTCTTTCTTCTTTGCCTCTTTAGCAGCCAATTTTGGACAGTTCTTTATGATATGATCATTCCCTTTGCAGTACTTACAAAACAATTTCTGCTTTTCTGATTTCTTCTCATCTTTATCTTCCTTCTTTGAATATGCAGAATTAGCAGATTTCTACTTAGTAGTTGAAGAGCTCCATTTTCCTTTGCCCTTCTGACTAGCTAGGAAAGTTTGATCTGCAACTCGCATAATGGACTTGTTTTGCCTCGACTGATCTTCTTGCAACAGAACACAGACTAACTCCTCAAATGATAAGGCATTCGGATTGCCTTTCATCATCAACCGAAGAGTAGAAGCAAAACTTTGATATGAATCAGGAAGACCATTCAGAGTGGTCTGCACAAGTGAGCTATCTGGTATGACCTCATCAACAGAAATCAATTGTTCCTTCAAGTCTTTGATCTTCATCAGGAAACTGTCCATAGAGTCACCTTCATTCATGTGTTCACTCTCCAACTGTTTTCGGAGGTAAGCAACACGAGCCTCATTCCTAGCTTGGTACAATGTGGTAAGTGTATCCCAAGCATCCTTAGCTATTCTATAAGAGAGAATGTGAGGAATAATGGCACATTTGACCGACAAAGCTATCAATGCATGTGCCTGGGCATCTCTGCCATCCCAACGAATCTGCTCTGCAGTAGGTGCAGTAGAAACTGCAGCACGAACAGGAATATGTAGAATATCATCATCTTCGACACCTTTTGCATCAGCTTCAGTAACTATAGTTGTAACAGTTGCAGGTGTGATAGGACATTTTTTTGACACCTTGCACAATGTTCCACAGTCCTTTTGCAACCAACACATGTCGCATCATAGAAGCCCATAACGGGTAGTTGGTACCATCCAACTTATCCTCAACAGCCAATATACGGAATACATCACTGCTTTCAACCATGGCTAGTGACTAAAATACCTTCATGCAAAAAATTGACTATATCTCAAAAAGTTGAATAGAACTGCCCAGACGAATTCCACTAGACATGTAACAGACTTGGTAACGCTTATACTAGCGAACAAAAATTGGTATATACCTTTGGCACAAAAAGATGAAATAGCCTACACAAGCATTGCGATAGTGTGTTCGAAGGCCGAAACGAGCTCAGATCTCGGAAACACGCTGAGTATGCTCACCAAAATTCGTGCGATTCTGAGACTGCAACCGAAGGAGTGTCGACGGCACCCTAGAGGATGCAACGACCTGCTCTGATACCAATTGTTAGAGTTAGACGTCTCTGGAAGCACACAAACATCACAAGCAAGAAGAAGAAGCTTGGAGCACAACACACAATACTGAATGTATTACTAGAGAATGTACAAAGATAAGTAGCCCATTAGGGCAATAGGCGTATATACAGCCGGGGGAAAAAAACCTCCTAAAGAGGGAAAAAAGTGTCCCGTCGATCCTAGAGTGTTCACACACATCACTACCTAAATATATCAACAAACTTATCCTCAATAGCCAACATATGGAATACATCATTGCTTTCAACTATGGCCACTGGCTAAAATACCCTAATGCAGAAAAATGATTGTATTTGAAAAATTTCAACAGAACTACCCTGACGAGTTTTGCTAAACCTATAGCAGACTTTGAGGCACTTATATTGGCAAACCAAAACCTATATATATCTTTGGCACAAAAAGACAAAATAGCCTATACAAGCACTATGATAGTGCGTTCGGAGGCCAAAACGATCTCATATCACAATTTGGACACCACGCAGCAAAGTTGTTTTGATCTCCTAATCACAATGAGTATGCTCACCAAATTTCATGCGATTCTGAGACTATGAATGGAGGGGTGTCAATGATGCCCTAGAAGAAGTAGCAACTTGCTCTGATACCAATTGTTGGATTTCAAGATCTAGAGAAGCACGCAAAAAGCACAAGAAAGAAGAAGAAGCTTGGAGCACAACACACAATACTGAATGTATTACCACTAGAATGTACAAAGATAAGTAATCCATTAGGGCAATAGGCATATATACAAGTGGGGGAAAAAACCTCCTAAAGAGAGAAAAAAGTTCCCAAACGGTCCTAGTGTGTTCACACATATCACTACCTAAATATATCAACAAAGAGGCGTCATAACCATACATTTCTAGCTTCCTTTTCTCTCTCGTAGACCTCCTTATGGTTTCTTGAGATGATTTTGCCACATCCGTCATCTCATGTGCTTTGGCTTTGCCTTTGGAGTTCCAAGAGTTGATTTCCCTTCTTGGAGTCTTTTGGTCTTCTTCAGAATCACTTAATTCTTCATGTGTATGCTCATTTCTCTTTGACAATGTTGGAAAGTCTTCCTCTAGGTCATAGGGAAGTTTGATTTTCATGCAATCATCCTCAAACCAAGATTTTTTTCATCAAAAACAACATCTCTACTTACACTGAAACCTTTATTGCATGGATTCTATAGCCTATAACCTTTTTTATTAAGGTCATAGACAATGAATATGCATTTCTCTACCTTTGGATCTAATTTTCATCTCATTTGTGAAGGTATGTGTGCATATGCTATGCACCCAAAGATCTTGAAATGATCAAGGTTAGGTCTTCTTCCATTCCATGCTTCATATGGTGTCATCCCATCTAATTCGATTCATGGGAGTCTATTGATTAGATAGGTAGCTATGGATACAACCTCTACCCATAGGTAATTGGGCAACTTTTTCTCATTTATCATTGACCTTGCAGCCTCCACTATGGTTCTATTTCTTCTCTCTACCACTCCATTTTGCTATGGGGTATACCTAGTTGTAATTTCTCATTTGATTCCTCTCTCTTGGAGATAAGGATCAAATTCATGGGTGAAATATTATCCCCCTCCATCTGACCTTAACCTCTTCAAAGTTTTACCTGTTTGGTTTTCTACAAGTGCTAGATATTTCTTGAAATAAGAGAACACTTCATCTTTATGCTTCATAAATTATAGTATTGTCCATCTGCTACAATCATCAATGAATGACACAATATCTGGATCCAGAGATTCAAGGCTCCTTGCTTGGTCTCCATACATCTATATGGACTAGCTCCAATAGGTCTCCATGAATGTATCCCTTCTTTGTGAATGGTTGCCTACGAGACTTGCCAAATTGACAAGCACTGCATTTGTAATCATGTGTTGTTTGGATTTATTTGGTAGACCAAGCACACTCTAATCCTTACTAATTTCCTTCAAAGCCCTTTCACCTATATGATCTAACCTTTTGTGTCAAATTTCCAACTCTAATAGGGTTTGACTACCATAATTGAGCAAAGCAATGTTTCTAGTATCTTGGCGCTCAAATGTAAATAATCGACTTGAATTTTCTCCTCTTTCTATCCTCTTAAATCCCTGATGTGGATCCTCAACAAATTCTCCATTCTTTGTGAATCGGACGTGCGATCCTTTCTCAACAATCAGATCTACACTTATGAGATTTTTGGTGATGGTCAGCACATGCAATACCTTGCTCAATAGGTTCATATTACCATTTGAAGTCTCCACATTTCCTGTGTTCTCCATAGGATGCCTTGTGTCATCTCTTGTTTGGAATTCATGTCTATTCATTGGGTCCTCTAAGTTTGAGAGTACAACCACATTCCTTGCTACATGATTTGAGAAACCTGAGTCTATATAGAATACATGTGCATCTACTTTACCTTGTTTCATAGTCATGTTCATCAGAAGTAGTGAATCCTCTTGAATTTAATCATCTACATAATTGTTGTAGTCTCTCATTCCTCTGTATCCTCTTTGATAGTTATTGTTGTTGTTGAATCTTCCTCTTGAGCTTCCATAGCCTCCTCTATTGTAACCTCTTCCTCTTTGATTTCAAGGATTCCTGAAACAATTCTCAGTAATGTGATTAGTTAGGACACATATGGCAGATGGAGAGGAGCTTTGAGTTATCCCCCTACCTTGTCTTCCTCCTCTGCCTCTTCCTCTTGAGCCTCTACCTCCATCTCCAAAGTCTGCTTGAGAGGTACTACCTTCATCATCAGACTTTTTACCTTTTCCTTTTCTATCTTTATTCTTGTTCTTGTCTATATATAGGGTAGAGGATTGATTACCTTTTGATTTATCTCCATTATTCATAAGCATTGCCTCATGTGTGAACAGTTGTCCCATGAGGGTGTCGAAATCAGGAATTTGCATGTCCATGTAGAGGTCCATGGTTGTGATGAAAGCTTCCCATCTATCATCTGCCTTTATTACATTGATCACTTGCCTCACCATATGCTTTTCATCAATGATCTCTCCAATGCTTCCAAGTTGATCTACTAGGTCCTTCATTTTGGTGGCAAAATATGTCACACTTTGCTTGGGCGTCTTCTTGACTATGGTGAACTCCATCCATAGTTGATTCTTTCTTTCCTTGGTACTTGATGAGAAGAATGCTTCAAGAGCATTCCAAATCTCTTGTGAAGTCTTGCAACTCCTGATGTGTGGAAGTAAGAAATTAGAGATTATGTTAAGAATACCTGGCTAGAGCATCCTTTGAGCACCATGTGGTTCACCTCTCTCGTTCTTCTTGAGTTTGTTGTCCTTTGCTTTTGAGGATTGGCATCATCTCATCTCCCCAATGTAACCATAGAGGTTTCTCCCTTGAAGATAAGCTTCCATTCTAATTGACTAATCCACCTAGTTATCTCGATCCATTTTGTCTATGGATGAACAAAATATATCTCTCATATTGATTTGTTATTGTTGTGATACATTGTGAGGAGATGGATAGGTATGCTCCAGAGATGACTTGGTGTTGCACAAAACTTGCTCTACACCTGCCATGTTAACTCCAAGGATGCCTAATAGACTCCTTTAGTTTCACATTAATGCATTTGGAACCACCAAGTGCTTTGAAACAACATTCCCAAAATTTTGCATCAAAATAGATAACTTGCATATTCAAGGAAGGTTAAAAAACCTTCTATTTTGGGAATAGAAGTGCTCAGTGTTTTACTCAGAGCTCATAACTTGGTATGAATTGACAAAAGAGCTTTCTCACACATCTAATTAAGTGTGTAGCTAACTAAAACAAGTTATTTCATCAATTTATCCACACCATACACTGAGAAATGATTCTAACAAGTCAAGGGGGTCATCCCAACATTTCAGGATCTAGAAGGTATGCAGACATAGTCACATTCTATGACTCATATGTGAAGATACTCTAAATAAAATGTGATGAAAATTGATATGCAGGTAGTGGACACTTCAATCTAACTAATCCAACTTCAACTAATCAAAATGCATGAGTACACGTAGAGAAATCGATTCCACAAAAACACTGTAATGATGAAGATGGAGTAGAGAGTAATAGATAGAGATGTACTTAAAGATGTATCAAAATGTATATGCTAATGAACATATGATACAAGGGAAGTATAGTGGACTACTTATAATATGAAGTGATCTCAATGTGTTCTCACTGATATAGCTCAAAGCCCCTCAAAATGAATCTCTTACACAAGGGAAGTATAGTGGACTACTCATAACATGAAGTGAGCTCAATATGTGCTCATTGAAATAGCTCAAAGTCTCTCATAATGACTCTCTTATCCTATGACTAAAAGCATGTCTATTTATACTTATGTTCTTATTTTGAATTTGAATTTTCCCTCACCTAAAAGTGATCCTACACTTTAGGGATGATTTGAATTGATTCTTCCTACCACATGAGTCGTGGGTTTAGCTCCCTCACTTCACAAGATTCCTTATTCCCTTGGCTTTTACATTTATCAAAAGTGACTATGCCCAAAATCACTAGCATAGGTCCAAATGAAGTTCCTTCTTGTGAAGAGATTAAATAATGTGTAGTGCTAAATGATTGGCCAAGCACTCAAGCTTGCTAATTGCACAAACACCTCTATCATATTGTACTCATTCAAACTCTCATAATGCTTCTTTTTCATCAGATTGTTATGCTATGGTTACCTCTAGTCTTTGTGATGAGAATGAGTGTGTTTCATTTGATGAAGCACAAAATTCTAAAAATTGGATAGTTGCTATGCAATTAGAATATGATGCTATCATGAAAAATGGTACTTGGTCTTTATGTGACTTGCCTCTTTGCAAGAAGGCCATTGGCACTAAGTGGATGTACAAGCTGAAGCATAATCATGATGGAATACTTGATAGGTATAAGGCTAGGCATGTTGCAAAAGGTTATGCTTATGAAAGAGGCATTGATTCTGATGAGACCTTTGCTCCTACATGCTGAATGGCTACTGTTCGTAGCATCTGTGCACTTGCAACCCATCAGGGCTGGAATGTACATTAGTTGGACATTAAAATTACATGTTTGAATGGTGACTTGCATGAAGAAGTGTATGTTTTTCAGGCCCGTGGCTTTGTGGAGAAAGGGCATGAAAACCAAGTGTCCAAGTTGAAAAATGCATTATATGGTTTGAAGCAAGCACCATGTGCTTAGTATGAAAAGATACATGCCTACTTGATTGCACATGGTTTTGTGAACAGTACAATTGAGAGCACCGTATACATTAAGCATGCAAATGATGTGCTTCTTATCATTGTTGTCTATGTTGATAACATGCTACTCATTGGTCCTATTGAGAAGCATATTGTTGATTTTAAGGCTGATTTGCATGCCTCATTTGAGATGTCAGTTTTGGGGCACTTGCATCATTATTTATGCATTCAATTCATGCAAGCGAATGGTAGAATAGCTTTGTGTCAAACAAAATATATTGACACATTATGGTAGCATTTTGGCCTTGAAGACCGTAAACCTATTGCCACTCCTATGGAGACTAGTTTACAGTCGAGTCTTCATGATGTTGGAGATGCATTTGATGTTATTCTCTACCAGTAGTTTTTTGGATGCTTGATTTACTTATGCATTACTCAGCCAAATATTCAGTTTTTTGTCTCACAGATGAGCACATTCATGCATTGCCCAGGTGTCAAGCATTGGTAGGCAGTTAAGTGCATCTTTCGCTAGTTGAGTGGTACCCGACTATTTGGATTTTTTTAATCCCAAGGGGGGATCTGCAAGATTACGACCACCACGTGCTAGAGAGATGACTCTCCTCCCAACCAAATGCCTCTATATATAGCTCTCTCCAGGGGACTGCCTTCTTGGGCAGGTGGATGCTAACCATCCATGTGTCGGCCATGTAATTGCATGTGCACCAAGTGTCCTAGTCAACTCGAGTTAACTCAAGTGGATGCTTCTAGAAGGCTCTAGAGCTCTTTGGGCAAAATAATCTCCCCATGTACCCCATGGGGATTGAACCCAACACCTCCTCCTTCAAACCCATGAGACTTAGCCACTAGGCTAAGTGGGTCATTTGGTTACAAGAGTAAATGACCTTCTAGTAAGTCTACACTCAAGATATTTGGTCATACACATGAGAGACCAAATGGTGTCCGATTTCAGATGTGTCTGAGCTGACCAAACCCTTGGATCATAAACTTATTTTATTACACTCTTCCCCCCTCGAAAAAATATTCTCGTCCTAAAAAATAGAGCTATATACATACTGTAGGCAACCCTCGAGCCTCATGTTCTAAAACTGAAAGAACATGGTCATGTTCTAGAACTAGAAGAACATGTCTCATCCTTGTGGTGGCATCCCTGTCCAAATGATTCAAAACATTTTCTTGCTTTGCACTTTGATAAATTGGTCAAAGTATAAAGTAGTGAATTAATAATAAACGTGGATCCAAAAACATCCCTAGCCAATTCATAGTTTCTCGATGTGCGATGTAGGCACGAACATGTGGAGTGGGTGAATTCAGATTACTAGTCCATTTCTAGACATGACTGTTGCATGGACTTAGTAATAAAGGCGGGATTTTTATCCCTCGTAATACTTTGAGAGCTCTTGATTCACTTGAATTTGGTTTGGAGAACTTGATGTTTGGTTGTCCCAAACATCTAACTTGGATGTTTGTACAATGGTTTACTCCTATCCAACAGTTACTTGAATTCTTCACCCGACTAGAGACTACTTTGTTCTAATGAGTTTAAAAATCCTATGTAAAGTGTAAGAGAAAGTTTACCATTTTCTTTGAGTCAACCATACTATAACTTGACCAAATCAAATTCAAAATGAAAATTGTCCAACTTAGGACACTTTTCTCATGGACTTGAGCTAAAAGTTCTTGGGAATTGCCAATTTGCTAAGCGATTCCTAATTTCTCTATTCTAGAGTATATTGGACTCTAGGAAATCATTTATGCTATAACTTGAAGCAAACTCAAATGAATAAGTGAATCTTGAACTTTTCATCTTTCAAAGGTTCGTGTACAGAACATCTATCTAGGATGTTTAAGTTAGTTACCTAGTTCTATCCGGCTAACCCTTGACTTTTATGAAAAAAAAATCAGATACCATATTTGAGTCAAATCCAATAGATTCGGAAAGCGAAAAGAAAGAACTAAAACTATGTTCAACCAATTCAAACTTCGAAGATACGTAAACTTTCTCTAAGTCAAAGTCTAGATGACTCGGGATTTCAACTTCTCAAAAATCTATTTCAACAGGGTATTGAAGCATTTTTTCTATCTTTAAGAGAAATAAGCTGGATTCTCAAAAAGATTTAGATCAAATCTAAAACATCATCCAACCACAAGATACTAGTGGTTTCTAACATCAGTGTATCGACCCACTAAAGTTCTATTGATGAGTTTTTACTCAAATAATGCTTCACTTGAGACTAAGTTTATGCCTATATTCAATCTTTATGACTCCTTACTGGGAATGCAATTCTTGTGCATTTGTTTGAGTCAAAGGATTGAATTTTCCAAGTTACACTAGGAACTTGGTGCTTGACTTAGTCAATCAAATCCTTGGTTGAAAATATCAACTCAAAGTCAAAGTCCGACTTCTTCAAAAATTTATGAAATATTTTCGAATCAATAACACTTTATCTTGAAGTGTTTCAAGAAGATCTTGGAAGTTACTTACTTCATATCTTCTGCTTCCTTGATCTTGAAGTATCTTGAAATACCTTGAAATACTACTTTTATCCTCTTTGAATTTAGACTTCTTCTTTTAAAGTTTTAATTCCCTTGAGGATCAAACCTATCTTCAAGATCCAATCTAGGACTTAAAGATAATTATCATCCCACGGTCCGATGTCCCATACCATCTTTCCTACATTAATCTGAGTATAAAATCTGGTGTCCCATACCACCTTGTGGATGATACTTATCCTAAAGTCAAAACATCTCTTGATAGAGTACCTTCTTGCTTCAATTCTTTACGAGAATTTTGAAGTTTTAGGCATCACCTCTAACTAGATTTTCTAGGTTTTGATCCCTTCACATGATCATTTCATGATCTTGTGCTTTCCTTTAGGAACTTGAAAACGTTTAGATGGAATATCCATTGTTCTTTACTAGGGTTTTCAAATGAAAACCAATTAGAATTCCAAGTACTTGAATTTTCACAAATTCAAGCTTAATTGGTTTATTCTTGAAAAATTTTGTAATGACAAGAGCTTTTCACTTCTTGCCTTTAGATTCCTCTTTTATTGATGCTTTTAGGTACCTACCCCGATCGGGACTTTATAGGAATCTCTCTACTATATAAGTCTAAGCATCCTCTCATGCTTTCTGTATTTGTACCAAAATCCATTTAAGGATAGGTAAATGTTATATTTTACCTTCCACACACTTAAGTACCATCTTCATCATTGCAGACTACATTCTTGGAATTTCTTCACTCTATTCAGACTTGGAACAGCTTACTCTTTTCACACTTTTCCATTGGATAAATGGAACTTGAGTGAATAATTCCCAAAAGGAATTTATTTGCAATACTTGGGCAATCTTTAGAGTAGTTCCAATCGCACGTTCTTGGACAATCATGACCATGCGTGATCAGGTCTAGTTGATCTTGCGACTAAAATAAAGACTTAGTCTTTATTACTAAGATCTTTTAAACTAACAAAAGCATCTTTGCTTACCCATGGGATTTTTAGAGATCTTTCCCTCAACTTAAGTACAAGAATACATTGATGCCTCTTAGATTCCAAAGTGAATACTCTTTGATACACCTTTAGGTTATATCACTTTTTGGACTTAAGTACCCATACCGGTGGTTTAGGAACTATTGGGAACTACTTGTTATAAAACTTACTTGAAAGATTCCAGTCTCACATCTAAGGAGATTTTTCTTTCAAGAACTTTAGATTCCTATGAAGGAATCAAGTAATACTAAGCCAATGATTCATCTTGGAATCTTTTGCTTTTCAATCCAATGATTCATCTTGGAATCTTTTTCTTTACTAGAATGATCTTCAAAAGAAATTCTTGGCTTTTGGAAAAGACCAAGACTTAAAGCTTTATTGCTTTATCCAAAAGATATCTTTTTTTAACCTATGAAATAGTTAACCAAACTATTCCATTTATTGATTTATCTTTAGGAAGTAGCTTGATTCCCAAAGATTACTTTGACTTGGGTTTCTTCTTTAAGCTCTAATTAGCTTAAACAAAACCAAGCATACTTTTCTCATCCTCAAAAAAGTGCTTAATAAAGTTTCCATACTTTTTGAAAACTTTGCATCTTGACTAGAGATGCAATCATGGAACCTAGCATCCAACTACTGAACACTAAAGTTCAAGTGATGCTAAAGTTTATTAATCTTTTTGGGGTTCATCACTCGCCAAGATGAAATCAAAGCATAAACTTCAAAAGTTCCAAGATTTTTTCAAATTTGAAACATATCAACTATCCTTTGAGCTTGAAAGTTCAATTGATTTAAGTTCCAATTGATTTTATCTAATTCTTGTCACGTCTTAGGATAGAATCAGATAAAACTTCCAAAGGAAACTTTATCAATCTACTTGGATGCATGATTTCTCAAATCCAAGTTAATGACTATATCTAAGCTTGTCGTTGGGATTCTCTAAGTTTTCTCCTAAACTTAGAGTCATCCATTAGGGGAAAAAATGAACCCTGCATGGGCCTTTTAGATTAAGGGATGATTAGTGATGGGCCAATGAGAGGAGGGTGGTGGCCATAGTCTAGAGCCTCAATCAACTAGGATAGGCCTAGGTTTCCTTGGTTTTGGACTGGTCAAAACAACCAAAATGTGATGATAGAAGTGGTATTTCCTCATGTAGTGGTTTAAGCTTCAAATTTGGCGATCCAAAATTGTTATAGACCCTTGGATATGAAGGAAATCGAATGGTTAAGCTTCAAAGGTAGAGAGACATGTGCCTTTGATTATGTATTGTTGTATGGGACTATCAATCCAAAGCTCACGATTTCTCCTCAAGTGGATTGATCGGCATTGATTTTGTTCCATTTGATCATTAAACAATCCAAAGGCTTCGCATTCCAATGCAGTCTCTCTCTTACTTTTCCCATGTCCCATGACTTGAATCAAGCTTGTTTTGTCCTTTTCTGCTAGTATTGTAGCTCCGATCGCGTCCGTCCGTGGGTAAGATCTAATGGCCCTCAATGCCCACGAATTTGACTCTCTCTCTTCTTTATTCCCACCCCTCACAAATGATGAGACTTCTCCATTTTGTCGTTTCTTGCCAAAAATTCTTCACTCATCTTGTCCATCCGTGGTGAATATCCAAGGGCTCCAATTAGCCACGAGCCCTTCCCAATTGAGAGCACTAATTTTTCGTTTTTTGACAGGAAACTTCATCAATCGTGGCCATCCGTTTGAGGTATCTAATGGCTCTCAATAAGCACGAATCTATTCACATTGAGGAATCAAATATAGCTCTTATGAAATAGTATTTTTAAATAAAATACCACTAGTGGTTTTTGAGGCTCCCTTTAACCATAGCATGATTAATTTTAATCCCTAAAAATTAGGGATCCTTACAAGGCCCATGCAGGGTTCACTTTTTCCCCTAATGCATAAGCAGCCCTATTTTCTTGCCATTCCAATGAGCAAGAAAATTGAACACTTAAATTTTGAAGGGCCTACTTTTCCTAATCAAGACTCCTAATTTGTGATGCCTAGGTATCATGTTTGGGAAAAAACAAACTAGCTACTTGAGTTGCATGGCAGCCAAGATCCTTGCAACTATCTAGTTTGCTATTTTTCCTAGCTATCTAAGTCACGTTAGAAAAGGGAGGTAATGAAAGTATAAGTATTCAATTACTTAACAAACAATCATGCATACGCAAATGCCTGTTCTTGCATGCAAATGCATGCAAGTGCATGCACGTGTTGGCATTCTCCTTTCATGCACCAAACTTAAATCAAGCAGTTTCTTGAGCTTGAAAATGCATGATCCCAATCATCCATGCACAAATATTCTACTTACTAGCTTGTAAAAATATATAACCATTCGTGTGCATAAACTTGAGCATTAACTATCTTTTTTAAGCAAGAAGAAAACGTATTTTGTGCATGAAAATATTCTTTGAAAAGGAGAAATGCACCAACAATCAGTTCTTTTTTTGGGCGTGAACTTCTAGATGCGTGCAAGTGCTTGATGTATTTCCCAATACTTCTATATCCGTGTAGCTTTCATCCAGTTTGTAGGGTTTGCAATCATTCTTTAAAAAAATGAAGACTTACTACTATGCTTCAATAATTTTTTGATGCAAGCTACATGAAAGCATCGAATAAAGCAACTATTGAAATGAAAACATCAACTTAGAAAATAGTTATCTCCAAATTAAGCTACATCATTCCATCGATCCTCAGGAAGAGCCGTTCTCCATTCTTTGGTCCATAAGGAAAAATTACATACTCCTCCTTGAAGACCATGGCTTCCTCTTGTCTTTTTCTTTGAAGAAATGAAGCTGTCATGCTTATTTGAAATCTGGAAATCCAGAGGTTAATACCATGGTTGTGGGGTTTGTCCTCTGAATATGACTTTAGACAATGCATGGAGAAATGTAAACATATTGCGGGCTTGGATATGAGCGATGTGCTCACTCCGGATCTGAAAGGTTCCATGTTTAATTCTCACCTTTACAAACCATCATGGCAGTGTGGCCCCTTGACTACATGGAATGCCTCTCATCCTTGAGACTCAGGTTCAAGCACCACCTTGGATACGTGAAGATAATCTCACTTTTGCTTGTGATTTATGAGCTTCTGCAGCATGCGGGACAAAGCCTCAACAAAAATAGCAAAGTGCTTTATGAGCTTCTGCAGCCTGCAGAACAAAGCCTCAATAAAAATAGCAAAGCGCTACCTCACAAGTGCACGCTGGTAAGTTGGATGAGGCAAAACTTTTTACATATGTGGTCGTCTAGCAGACATCTCGAGTTCGATCACGGGTCCTCACGATTGAGATATATGTGTAGCATCATCTGCTGGGTTTGTTCTCCATGCGAATCTGTAGAATTTAGCCAATAAAGAAAAAGGTGCAACAGTAAACACCGAGACCATGTGATTGCTGTTGATGTAGAAAAACCTTACAGTAGAGAGAACTCGGGTTCAAACCCGGCTCGAGAACGTCTGTGAATTGTTGCTTTTAACCTCTCCTTGAGAGCCATGGATACGATGCAAACAAAGATTTAATAAAGGAGCTCGATCGTTTTTAAGGATGGCGATGAGCACTTTAGATAAGTGAACACATTCCCAAAGCATCCATATGGATTCAATTCTCGTTCTTCACAGTTGTGCAGCGGAATATGTGAAGCTTTCTTTTTTATCTAGTTACACTTGATAGAATAGTTATTGCGATGGAGGTATGGTTAGCACGGCCGCCTACCCACAAAAAGACTATGGTTCGATTCTTGGCAGGCACTTGTGTGCTAGATAGTAATGGACATACTATTTTCGCTTCAAAAAGTAGTTCAGGGCAATAGTACTACATGCCATAAGGAAAGATGCGAGAAATAAGCCACCAACAGGAAGAGAGAAGACTACATAAGATGTGGCAAATATGATCGCCATGAAAGCTTTGAGGTGAAGATGATGGGACCACTAAGATCACCATGAGAGCTTGAGGAAGGAGATAAGAGCACGGTCTCCATGAAAGCTCTAGCACTGGTACCAATGCAAGATTATGACCACCACGTGCTAGAGAGATGACTCTCCTCCCAACCAAATGCCTCTATATATAGCTCTCTCTAGGGGACTGCCTTCTTGGGCAGGTGGATACTAACCATCCATGTGTCGTCCATGTAACTGCATGTGCACCAAGTGTCCCAGTCAACTTGAGTTAACTCAAGTGGATGCTTCTAGAAGGTGCTAGAGCTCTTTGGGAAAAATACTCTCCCCATGTACCCCATGGGGATTGAACCCAAGACCTCCTTGAGACTTAACCACTAGGCTAAGTGGGTCACTTGGTTACAAGAGTAAATGACCTTTTAGTAAATCTAGACTCGAGATCTTTGGTCATACACATGGGAGACCAAACGGTGTCCAATTTCAAATCTGTATGCTAGACCCTTAGATCATAGACTTACTTTATTACAGGATCACTACTGCCAAATTTACATTCTTTTTCTGACTCTAACTGGGATGGTTGCTTTGACACCCATGTGTTCACTAGTGGCTTTCGCTTCATGCTTAGTAGCTCATGTACATCTTGTTTGAGCAAGAAGTAGCCTACTCTGGCCACTTCCAATTGTGAGGCTGATTATAGGGTAGTTTTCATAGCGATTGTTGAGTGTGTGTGGCTCAGTCGCCTTACGATTGATTTGGGTGTTGGTCAATCTTCTACCACCACCATTTTCACTAATAGCTAGAGCATTGGGAGATGCAAGGAACCCTATGTTCCATGCTCGCACTAAGCACATAGAGATGCACTATCATTATGTGAGGGAGAGGCTCTCGGTCGGAGAGATCAGTTTGGCATATGTGCTCACACAGGAGAACATTGTAGACCTTTTCCCAAAGGTTGTGCCTAGAGAGAACTTTGAAGCTTTCCACAAAGCTTTGGGCTTACTTCCTTTTCTGGATCGATTACACATATCTTGGCACTTCCTTATACATGAGTGCCACCTTCTTATTCACCACATCACTCCCAGGGGGGATTTCATGATATATTTAGGAAGTGATGTGTGTGAACACACTAGGATCATCACGGAACTTTTTTCCCTCTTTAGAAGTTTTTTTCCCCCGGCTTGTATGTAATGCTATAACCCTAAAGAGTCACTTATCTTTGTATACTCACTTGGTAATACATTCAGTATTGTGTGTTGTGCCCCAAGCTTCTTCTTCTTCCTTGTGTTGTTCATGTATGTCTGCAAACCTCAAACTCCAACAATCATACCCCTTTACATTTGAATGTAGGAAAAGGAGGAATGAAAGCATATTTTGCCCAATCAAAACCTCCACCTAGATCCTCTGGTACCTTGAGAAAGAGATGGACGACAATGGACCAAAACAAAGCTCTCTCTAGTAAACATCAAAGTAGTTTCTCATCTGCCATACATGAAACCTCCACAATGAGAAATCAAGAAGAACCATTACAAATGAATACACAAGGATTTGAGAAATGATTGAATGATCAATTCCATTCTTATAAAGAAGAAGATGAGGGTTAAAGAACATGTAGAGGATGAAAATATAAGTATAGATGATGATCAAGAAAATAAGTCAAATCATGAACATGAAGATAGGGCAAAAGTAACACGAATAGTTGATAAAATCATGAAACAAACTGAGATACATTTTAAGGATTCTTTTGTTCCTTTGGATATGAAAAACATTTTAAACAAGTTAATATTACAAGAAAATTTTGATGAAAAAGAAATGCCTTTCATTAAGTTGTGAAATTCCTACTAATGTGTTTTGAGAGTCTGTTTTGGCAGGTATAGAAGATGAAGATGAATTGATCTAAACAAATGATATGATTATATGAGGGATTTGTAGGGAGACTTACATGTTAATAAGTTGTTTGCACTAAATTTTGATGTTTTCAGAAAACCACCAACTGATTATGAGAATGTAGATGAAGAAGACAACCAAGAAAGTGCAATAAATAATGAATGATAAGTATATTTTTTTTGAAATATATTTCACTATTGGTTTGATAATTATGTTGAATCAACTAACTATATTTTTGAGATTGAGACAGGATTTTCACAAAAATGGAAGTCATAATTTTTTTGTATTTCAAGTTAAATGTGATGTACAAGTCAAACTGGAGTGAAGGAGATAAACAAAAGGCAAGATCTTTCAATAACTTCCTTTTTTAGGAGTCCATGCCAATTTTTAAATTTTCGCACCATTTTTTTCCATAAACTCTTGCATCTAAAGCATGATTTATATATATGTGCATGTAAGCTTCCAATCCAATAGATGCATGTCCAATTGCACAAATCTGAATTGTAAATGCAGATGAACTTTTGAAACAGAGTTTGAATTTGGAGACAAATCCTCTTCATCAAATATTATTACTCGGTCTATGCACCATTGCGAGTTCCAATGCACTTAAAGTTTGCATGATAGGGTCCCATTTAATGACCTTGCATAGAGGCACATTTTTTTTTCTTCTTACCTATGCACAATGAGTGTTTGAAAAGATCTATGTGTCTTCACATGGAGTATATGAAAGTGAGTGCACAAGCTTCATCATCGAATGCTATTTCCTTAATATTTGCACCATACTATTCATACATGCATTTCCAAGTATGCATTTGATAGGGCTAATTACATAGCCTTGCAGAGGCACTTTCCTTTCTATCCTCTATACATGAAATATGTTATGAAGCAGATCATTCACATGCAAGATGATTTTATCTTTGAAGTAGAAGTAGGTACTTCTTGGCCCATCTGAAGGATGTGTAGGTTTGGAGGGTGTGAGTGTCATAGCGATTCCCATCTCTACTCTCACTTTTACTTGCTTCAAATTGACACATTATTAAAAGTAAAACATGAAAACAAAAATGGTGTGACGGAGAGAAGAGCATGATGTCCATTTCATTGGCATTGAAGCTTTTCACATATCCTTGTGGAGAAAGACTTATAGTTGAAGCTATGAAAACTTGGAGAATCAAGAGAGTGAAGGGTGGACGTTGGCATTTCTTTGGCTTAATGCCCATCTTTGACCCCTCAATCCACTTTTGAAGAGAGGATTTGATTTTGGTTGTGAATGTCATGATGAAGAAGCCGGTGAGGGTTTCTCATGACTACATTGCTTCAAGTTTCCTTATAAAATATCTTGATGAAGGCCACTAGGAATAATTGCACCGTTCATATCATAGTAGAATATGTAGGAATGCTTGAGAGACTTATGCTTGCGCTTGTTAGCAAGATCTATCATGTCCTTTGATGGCAATGAGCATGCAATTATTGGTCAGCTGAAACAAAGTCCGAGACAATTAGAGATGGTAGGTTCACAACATGCTAGCTTAGAGGATATGCTCAAGGAAATGAAAAGGAAGAATTCCATTCCCAATTTTACTGTCGATAATGATTCAGATGGGCAAAGACATCATTGAAAAAAACATCCAAAGTTTTCTTCCCCAAAGATATTGGTGATATTTTTCGGCAAACTTTCGATAAATTTGGCAGTGGATTTTTTTAAGAAAACTAATAAAATTAGAAGTGTAAAAATCTATATCCTGTTGGTAGTGGCTTTTTTGGAGAGAACTTGATAAAATTAGACATTTGAAGGCTATAAAAGATGAGGCATACGAACAGTATTTGCCCTAGAGTTTTTCAAATATACTTCTAGAGATCTACCATTGTAAGACACATGTAATCAAAGAAAGACAATGTTTCTTTGGTGATTAAGGATCTCTCCAATGAAATTAGTCTATCTCATAGATTTCTTCAAGATTTCATCAATGGAGAGGATTGTAGAAGCATTTGGCCATAAGGCAGATATGGATTTTGGAGGAATTATTGCTAATCAAGGATAGATCAATGAAGAGGAGATCTCTGACAACTTTTCACAATAGCATATGAAGATCTTTTAGACATTTTAAACTGAGTAGAATACGTATGCACACGAAGAAAGATTGTTTCTGACAATTGACTTGATTCCTTCAAAGAAAATTGGAAGTAGTGACACTTTGTAGATTCCGAGTCTGATTCTCATGGATAGCACATAGTACGACTGACACCATTGTTTTTCCCAATGCATTTGATATAATCACCAATAGTTGTCTAATGCGACTCTCTATTACTGATGTCAATAACATCTCTAATTGGCTTTCCCTTCAATGCCTTGAACTTTGATAGAGCTCTCACTTATGTCTAACTCTATGCCTTGTTCTTCCATAATAATCTTTGCTCAATATGTTTCAAAAGCTATATTTCTCAGTGCACTTTGGTCAGAATTTGATTGAATAGAGGAACACAAGTGATTTGGAACTGAAAAAGAGCATACTATAGTATAACCTGATGAGCTTGGAGATGTTGGACGAAAGATTGAGGATGGACTACTGATCAAAATGCTGAAGAGAATTGGAGCTTAACCTAGAGAAGCTGATCATGCTTTTGAGAAGATGGACTTAAACATGAGATCAATGGAGTGATGAATACTAAAGAGTTGAACACATAGGACTTAATGAAAAGCATACTCATTCGATGATTATATAACAAACACTGAATTGGAGGACAGTATTTTTGAACTCTTTGTTATAACGGATGCATAAACCATCTACATGTGTATAAGTTATACCTTTTCGCGTATCACGTTTTTTAGTATATAATGTATTCATCTACAAAAAATGTGTTTCAATCTTGGTACACACATTAACTTTGTAATATTTTTAAGATTGACCAGTTATTAGAAAGTATTTACCTAAACATTATGAATGACATGGTTGCAAGATGAATGATAGCATGCTTTCCAAGTTAACATTTTGATGCAATTGAACCCTACTTTAATTTGAATGAGTGTAATGTAATTTGAAGACTTTTAGAGGTTGAATATTTATGAAGTCAACTCATTTAAACATTCAAGTACTTTTCTTTGAACAAATATGATTTTCAATGATTAAATAGATTCTTCATAATGCATTTGATTAATGATGAGTTGTTCTTGACTTTTTTGCCACTTATGATATAATCTCTTCTTGATTTTCTATCCCTTTGAGTCTCTTTTCCATCACTTAAGCTTGTTTGAATCACAACGCATGCACCGTCATTTGGAACATAGCAATTGGAATTGATCCACCCAACAGAGCTCCTTCATGACAATGTTGTGGACCTTTTTCACAAAGGATTTGCCTAGGGAGAAGTTTGGAGCTTTCCACAAAGCTTTGGACTTACTTACTTTTGTGGAATGATTCCACATAGCTTGGCACTTCCTTATACATGAGTGTCATCTCCTTGTTCATCGCATCACCTCTAGGGGGATTTGTTGATAAATTTTGGTAGTGATGTGCATGAATACACGTAGGAGCATCGAGGCACTTTTTTTCCATCTTTAGGAGGTGTTTTCCCCCGCCTTGTATATACGCACAAACCGGTTATTTACCTTTGTACATTCACTTGGTAATACATTTAGTATCATGTATTGTTGTGCTCCAAGCTTCTTCTTCTTCCTTGTGCTATTTTTGTGCTTTCGTGGATCTCAAAATCCAACAACATGAACCACCACTAGCAATAGTAAGGACAATTCTTCCAACTTCCTATTGGAGTTTGAGGTCTATGGAAGCACATGAACAACACAAGGAAGAAGAATAAGCTTGGAGTACAACACACAATACTGAATGTACAAAGATAAGTATCTTGTTAGGGTTATAAGTGTATATACAAGGCGAGGAAAAAAACTCGTAAAGAGGGAAAAAGTACCCCGACGGTCCTAAGTGTGTTCACACACATCACTACCCAAATATAACAACAAATCCCCCCTAGAAGTGATGTGGTGAACACACAGCTAGCACTCATGTATAAGGAAGTGCCATTCTATATGGGAAGAGATAAATCCATAAAACAAAGTATGCCCAAAGCTTTGTGGAAAGCTTCACAGCCTTTGTGAAAATATCTGCAATGTTATCTTGTGTGGACACATATGCCAAACTTATCCCCCCAATAGAGAACCTCTCTCTGACATAATGATAATGCACTTGAATGTGCTTTATGCAAGCATGGAACATAGGGTTCCTCACAACTCCCAATGCACTCGAAATGTTAGTGATGATGTTGTTGGCAGAAGACCGACCAACACCCAAATAAGCCAAAAGGCATTTGAGCCACACACACTCAAGAATCACTGTGAAAAGTGCCCTATACTCAACCTCATGACTAGAAGTGGCCACAATAAGTTGTTTCTTTCCCAACCAAGATATGCATGAGCTACCAAGCATGAACCAAAAACCACCGATGGAAACGCAAGTGTCATAGCAACCAACCTAGTAAGAGTCAAAAAAAGGATGTAAATCTGGTGGAAGTGATCCGTGCTTAGGATAAAACAATCCAAGAAGCTGGATACCACTCAAGTCACAAAAGATATGCTTAACCACCTACCATTTCTTCACGCCTGGGCAATGCATAAACTTGCTCTTTTGAGAGACAGCAAACTGAATACGAGGCCAACTTATGCATAAGTGAATCAAGCATCCAACGGCTTGCCGATATAGAACAATATCAAATGCATCTCTAGCATCATGAAGACTCGATCGTAAACTTGTTTCCATAGGAGTGGCAATAGGTTTGCAATCTTCAAGGCCAAAATGCAGAAATAATGTGTTAATATATGTTGTTTGACAAAAAACTATTCCTCCATCAACTTGCATAAAGTGAATGCCCAAACAATGATGCAAATGCCCCAAATGTGACACCTCAAAAGAGGCATGCAAATTAGCCTTAAAATCAGCAATATGCTTCTCATTAGAACCAATGAGTAGCATGTCATCAACATAGACAACAATGATCAGAAGCACATCATTTGCATGCTTAACATATAAGGTTCTCTCAGTTGGATTGTTCTTAAAACCATGTGCAATTAAGTAGGCATGCATGTTTTCATACCAAGCATGTGGTGCTTGCTTCAAACTAAGGCTCATTTTCATCACAAACGCTAGAGGCAGCCATTGCATAGCAATGTGATGCAAAAGAAGCACTTTGAGAGCCCAAATGAGTATGATATAACATAGGTGCATCTAATTTGCTATCTCACAAAGTTTATGCTAGCCATTTGGGCATAGTTTTTGCCTCCTCTATATAAACCCTCTCATCAACAAGTGCATCATGTAAATCTGCATTAGAAATGGAATGATCTACATCATCATGTGAAACTTGTAAAGGCTAAGAAATTTCCCCATTTGGACGAGCACTTGATTGTCCACCTGTAAAAAAAGGCAGCAAAGTATCATACACATCTTTGGAGCTAATTGATTTCTCCTTAGTACATGAAACTAATGGCTGAATTGCATCTTCCACAGAAACAATATCAGAGCTTACCAAAATGCATTTAGTTTGTGGAGGATAGCCTTTGCTTTGAGAACTATACCCAACAAAATAACATTTTACTACTTTATCATCTAATTTTCTGCATTGTTGTTCAGGCACTAGTGCATATGCCAAACAACCAAAGACATGCAGATGAGAAACAGATCGCTTTTGACCATGCCAATCCTCATATGGAGCGATGGATTGCAATGCTTTTGTCGGGACACATGTTAAGTACATATGTTGCACACATAACAGCCTCAAGCTAGAAACTATGTGGCACAGCCTCACTTCCAATCATATATCTCCATGAGAGGCCTATTCTTTCTTTAGAAAATCCATTTTGTTGAGGTATATACAGCACTGTACATTGATTTATTATCCCACATTCAGCCAAAAATACATTAAATCAGAATTTATATATTCCCCACCTCGATCAAAATGGAGGGTGCCCAATTTATATGATGACAATTTTTTAGCCAAAACCAAAAACTTTTTGAAGCACATAAACACTTCCCAATTTTCTTTCAATGAATATGCCTATGTATTCCTAGAAAAATTACCAATTAAAGTCACGAAGTAAAGGTAGTTCCCAAAACAAGCTGTTTGCATAAGACCAGAGATGTCAGACATCAGTATGAACAAGCTACAATTTCTATGTAGCTCTAATTGAATCATCTTTTAGGAAGGCGGGACGTTGCATTTTGCCCACAATACAACCTTCACAGACATGTTTACTACATGCCTTAACTTTGAGTAGAGAGGAGAGCTTGAGAATCTTGAACTGCACATGCTTAATCATTGATAGATTTCACATAGTCTATGATCTTATAGAGCCCACAACATAAAATGCCAAAAGCAATAATAACATCACCATTTGATAGATCATGAACTATACATCTATCATCAACGATTTGACAATCAAGCCTATCTTGACTAATGCTAAAACTAACAACAGCTTTTTCTTGATCCTTGGCACAAACAAAGCATCTGACAATGTCAAAGAACTACCATCAACAATTGTCAGATTAATCTTTCCAACTCTCATCACAAGATAAGAGGAGTTGTTCGCACATCTGATAATATTCCTTGTAGGGGTGGGCTCAATTGAACTGAAGAAACTGCGCTGCAAGGTAATATGTTTGGTTGCCCCACTATCAAAGTGCTAAACATCGGAGTCTACTGCAAACATACATTGTTCATGAGAAGATAGGTCATAACTATAAACAATAGTAAATGTCCATTCTTCATTCTGAACAAGATTAGCAAAGTTTGATTTAGGTGTAGAGGCCTCTATAACAATCACTTCCGCCTCTTTCTTCTTTGCTTCTTTTACAGCCAATTTTGGACAACTCTTTATGACATGATCATTTCCTTTAAAGTATTTGCAGAATTGTTTTTGCTTTTTTGTTTTCTTATCCTCTTTGTCTTCCCTTTTTGACTTTTCAAAATAAGCATATTTTGCTTACAAGTAGGTGAGCTCCATTTACTTTTTCCCTTCTGACTAGCTAAGAAGTTTGATCTGCAACACACATAATGGATTTCTTCTGCCTAGACTAATCTTCCTACAATAAAACAAAGACTAACTCCTCAAATGTTAAGGCATTTGGATTGCCTTTTAGCATCAATGAAGAGTAGAATCAAAACTCTAATATGAATCTAGAAGACCATAAAGAATGGTTTGCACAAGTGAACTATTTGGTAAGACTTCATCTGCAAAAACCATATGCTCACTCTCCAACTATTTTTGGAAGCAAGCAACAAGAGTCTGATTTCTTGTCTCGAATAAAGTGCCAAGTGTAACCCAATCATCCTTTGTTGATTTGCAAGAGCGAATGTGAGGGATAATGGCACATTTGGCATGCAAACCTATCAATGCATGTGCCTGAGCACCTTTGCTATCCCATTGTAGTTACTCTATAGTAGGTGCAATATGAACCATAACATGAACAAGAATTTTAAGATCATCATCTTCAATGCCATCTGCATCACCTTTAATAACTATATTTGCAAGTTTAGGTCATTTTTAAACACCCTACACAATATTCCAGTCCTTTTGCCACCAATACATGATGCATCATATATACCCATAATGGATAATTAGTACCATCCAACTTATCCTCAATAGCCAACATACGGATAACATACGGAATACATCATTGCTTTCAAGCAAGGCCACTCACTAAAATATCTTGGTGCAGAAAAATGACTGTATCTCAAAAGTTGAACATAACTATCCTATTGAGCTCTACTAAGCCTGTAGAAAACTTCAAGACACTTGTACTAGCAAACTGAAACATTTTTATATGTTTTGGATAAAAGGAAGAAATTGCTTGCATAGGTGCTAGGATAGTGCGTTCGAAGGCCAAAGGGAGATCATATCAAAATTTGGACACCACACCGATTTTGTTTTGAACTTTTAGTCACCTTGAGTATGCGCAGCAATTTTTGCACCATTCTAAGACTATGATTCGATGGGTATCAATGATGCCCTAGATGAAGTCCAAGGACCTGCTCTGATACCAATTGTTAGAGTTTGAGGTCTGCGGAAGCATGTGAACAACACAAGAAAGAAGAAGAAGCTTGGAGCACAACACAGAATAGTGAATGTACAAAGATAAGTCTCCCATTAGGGTTATAGATGTATATACAAGCCGGGGGAAAAACCCTCTTAAAGAGGGAAAAAAGTGCCCCGGCAGTTCTAAGTGTGTTCACACACATCACTACCAAAATATATCAGCACTCCCATGACAACATATGAGAATTTTTTTGTGCACGTTCTAAAGAAATTATCAATGAAATCACCTTCACTGATTTGTTAACATTCCAATTGTTTTGGGAGATAAGAAACATGAGCCTCATTTCTGGCCCAATATAGTGTAGTATCTAGAACAACCTTTGTTCTTCATGAGCGAATATGAAGGATAATGGAACACATGAAATAGATAGCAAGCAAGACAAAAGGACAAAATTGCTTAGATAATCATTGCAATAGTGCGTGTGAAAGCCAAAAGAAGCTCAAACCAATTTTGGGCTTCTGCAAACCTCCTTAAAAAACTATTTTGAGTATACACCACTGTGAGTATGCTCATCAAATTTTATATAGTTTGAGAAAGAAATTGCGAGTGTGTCAGAGACATTCATCAAGGAGCAATGACTTGCTCTAATACCAATTGTTAGAGCTTCGGGATCGGGCGTGCACACAAACAAGACAAGGAAGAACAAGAAGAAGCTTAGAAGCACAACACAAAGTGAATTACTAAGTGTAAAATGTATATAAATAACCCTTTAGGGTTATGGACGTATATACAAGCCAAGGAACACCTCTTAAAAAAGGAAAAAAGTGCTGCCGTGAGAGTCCTAAGCATGTTCACACACATCACTAGCAAAATATACTAACAAGTTCAAGTACTAAATTAAATGTTCAAAGGCACATTAAGGTTCGCAAAGTCATCCAAAGTCAGGACCTTATCCATTTTGGGGACATGAAGCATCAAAGGTCAAGAAAGATGGAAAGTCAAGCAAACGGAGTATGAAAAGCCACTTTGAAAAATGAAGAGCCACAAGCGGGGGCATTTCACAGTTAAGTCATCAAAGAAGGCTGATTCCAATCATTCCAGGTGCTGGAGATCAAGACCAACCATCCCACTCTTGCAATAGAGTCATAGCTTATCAAAATATAGCCTACCAAGCTCCGTTTCGTCTCTCTATACTCTCTAGATTAGATTCCTTCACACATAGTCCATTTTGTTGCATCTGGTTCATAGACTTTCTGACATCCCTACTGTGTCTGAAAAGAAGTTGATCCTGAGGGGTTCATAATACATATGCTTCATGCTGCATAGGAAGTCCACACGAGCAAATGATGTTTATCAAATCAGGATACTTTTCTCCATTTCCTCTTCCCTCGACCTTCACAAAACCTGTCTTACTACTCAAACTGATCATCTTCATGAAAAAGTATTTTCCCCTCTGCTCTTCACAGGACCTGTATTGCTACTCAAGCATATCAGCATCTTTAAAATAAGAAGGATGTACACTATCTGCTTGATTATCCTCTAAGATCGATCATTTAAATTAAGGTTCATGGGTTGGCCTGGAGAATTTGTTATTTGTGCACAAGACGACTCCTGAAGAGAAGAAACACATGTATTCAAGCTGCATGCATATTTGCATGTCAGAAAAACCCTATGTGTCCAACCTATATAACAAATAACAACATAGAATAATAATAATGAAGTTGAACAAAAACATGAAAATGAAGGGTTACATCCCAACAAGCATGTAGACCTTTGGAGGTCAACATGGAAAAGGACAACAGATGTCAAGGAAATTCCACCGAAGATCCAATAAATGGCACTCATAAGACCTACTCAGAAATGCACTCTAGACAAAGGTCATTCAGGAGATGTCACATAAAGAACCCCTAATCCATCAAGCAAAGACCTTTATCCGCAATGCATTATGACAGCCATTGTTGCTGACCATCATTCATGACTTTCTGCAGCAGGAACAATGAAATTGTGAGTACCTCCATGCAGTCGTAAGGAGCTACCTGACAAGTTTGAACGCCCAAAGCTGCTGCAAGATAACTCCATTGCCCTGCTATCACGGTTCAGCACCTCAACATGAAACAATGACTCTGATTAATGTGGTAGGCAAACATATTTCAGCTTAAGCTGCTTCCCAAGAGTCTAAAAATGAGACTGGTATGATACTTTTCTTCAAATCTTACAACACCAGTAGCAGTTAGCATTTATACAAATGAAATTTTGAAGGATATGTGGGTCTTGTATATGTGAAGGGCCATCTTGGAGTCTACCAATATACTCTACAGTGCTTAAAGTTTAATCAAACAAACAAGGGGAAGTTCTCAAGACAAGAATCAGGCAGTTTCATGCTTTCTTCTTGTCTAAATTAATACTATCCTGAAAGAACTGATGCAAGGCTTTCACAGAAAGCATCAGACACAATTTTGTTTACTTGTGTGTGTATAGCAGTGTTCTCCTAAAATCCCAGTGTATAGCACTTATCGTGATAACAGTCATATACAGACTCCAGCACCTCCACAACCTCGTCCATCTGCGCATTTAAGCACAGATTCTCAACCACTTTTAGTATATAAACTTGATAATTTGCTGTTGAGGCATCTCCTATGCTGTTGCTCCTTGTTAGGTAGGAAAGGAGTTTGGTAATCAGTGTGCCAAACTGCACAACATCCAACCTATGCAGGTAATGAAGATCCTCATCCACATCTTCACATTGAACTGACCAAACTAGCAACTGAGGTTCATAGTGCTCACCAAGCAAAATGTTTTCTGGTGATATGCCATATACGATGCCATGACTATGAAGATACTGCAGTCCACATGCAGTGCCAATAGCAATTCTATAACAGATTGCAACATCCAGGTACTCTTCTATGCTTTCATCTTCCAGCCATTTGTCGAGAGAGCCATGAACAGAGCTATTTTCTATGACAAACCAGCATTGAGAAGCATTGATGCAAACTGCTCTGAGACCAGCCACATTGCTGTGCCTCAAGTTCAGTAGTTGAGATGTTTGAAACCAAAGCGTTCTCATGTTGATGATACCTTCCACCTGCTGAACTAGAACCTTTGTCCCATCGGAGAGAACACCATGATACATAGAATGCAGTGAAATATTCTGCACACTGGAGGAGAAATCCGTGGTTGCATTGCAAAGTTCGGCATATGAAATGACAGGCATAGATGAAAAGTACTCCCTGTCTATGGAGTGTTCATCACAAATACTTGATTTCATTGTGAGGAGCTTCAAATGCCGAAGAACCATTGTAATGCTTGAGGATGAAGGACGATCTTCCAATCTCTTTGAGGTGCAACTTAGCAAGAGATCTTTCAATATAAGAGGGCAACTAGGAGGGAAATTGAGGGAGACTTCTTTTTTGAACACCTGCTCCAGGCTGACTTTTACCACATTGCTTCCTAAGGGAGTCTCTTCCATAAGGCAAAAAGCAAAAGTCATGCCAAAACTGTAAATGTCAGCTTCGAATGTATAATTCAGGCGTTCAATGTGATTGTCTTCATGCAATGTCCATACCTCTGGGGCCCTATAGATCAAGTTGTTCAGCTGTGAAGGACCCAAATCCCACCTATCAAATCCGAAATTGCAAAGCTTCACCCGCCCATAGCCCTTCTCTGCCAGCTCTGGGCATGATCTTGATGGTTGAACCAGGACATTATCTGGTCTAATGTCTTTATGTAATATTCCTTTATTGTGAAGATACTCAAGAGCTCTAGAGAGTTGAAGCATGAGATCAATCACCACATGTAGCTGAAGAGGCTTATGGGAGTCCTTTCTGTTATTTATTAGAGTGGCAAGATTGCAATTGACCAGTTCAAACACAAGATAGCATGTATAATCATGTGTGTCAACTGACCATCCATACAGATCGATGACAAACGGACACTGTAACCTCACATGCACGGTCGCCTCAAACAGAAAATAATCCTTTTGAGAGTGATAATCAAACCGTTTAACCATCACCCTAATTCCATGCCATAAACCTTCATGTGATGTACTATACTTACTTTCCATGATAGAATGAATTGGAGAGGCAAAAGTTAAATCTTCACTCGGTATTCTCATTGGCTGTGGGAGCTTTCCAACATGGGCAGGAACAATATTATCTTCCAATGTATGAAACGGGGCCCTCAACCTTTGAGATAGAAAATTGAGCATTCCATATTTTATCTTCTCATGTCCACTCATAACCATTTTTCTCACAAAGTTCATCCCCTCATACTTCCACATCGCTTGTTGTAAAGCAGAAGAAAAATAGGCACTATCTTGCTCCTCACAAATAGATAACCCAGAGGTTCCGGAGCAGAAGTCCCCCATTTCTGCATAGCACTGAGCAACATTTAAGCGAGTGAACTGAGCACGGGACTCCAGCTCAACTCCACGAACAGCTTGTAATGCTAATTTCAGGCCAGCAATACACCACATTAGGTCGTGAATATGCACATCACGCACTTCTGTTGTGAAGCCAACTACAATTCCAGGTCTCCACCATTCTGAATCTCTGCAGATGTGAAGGTAATTTTCTGCCTCCGACATCACCCTAAGTAGTTCCTCAAGCGCAATTGGAACGTACTTGAGCTCCTGAAGGATGGCTGTGGCATTAGACCAGTCGTGTGAGATAGGTTCGGATAATTTTCTGGCTTTGCGATTCGAAAATAATCTCATGAAGGCTTTCTCATAGAAGGCGGAAAATGAACGCCTTCGTTTTATAGGGACGGAAGGAGAAGGTTCCGTAAGAGCTGGCCGTAACACTGTGCCAAAAAACCTGTCAAGATTTGAACAAAAATAGATACAGAGGGCTTGGCATTGAGAAGGCTGAAGATAGTAATATCCCTGCTCATCAAAGGAGCATCTTTGCAGAAGCTCTTCTAGCTGCGAACGCAATCCCATGGGATCCGCTGGCCTCATGCATGGCAGAGTGAATATTTCAAACGAACAGCTGTACGAGCCTTAACAGCCTAGATACGAGAATTGTCTTCATCTATCTAAAACGAGTGTCTTTCCGAATTCAAGATTGAAGTTGACACAAGCGCGTTCCATAGTATGCTGAGTGTTCGCTCACATCTAGCTATGCCGCATGAAAGCTTTTGTAGTGCACTTCATGTAGAGTCGCGTTACATCATCTAATGTACCTAGGTACCCTTCAATCTCTTCCACCGAATTCCCTTTCCACCGATAAGATCAAAGTTCAGGCGATCTCCATCAGCGATCTTTCAGTAAGATAATTCAAACATAAGCTTTGCACTGATCACTATACTATAATGCTTAGGAACTTGCATTTCAAAATAGATTTATGTGCACCTAAGCAGCGGGAGTTCCTGCCCATGCTGAGCTCCGAAACCCATGCCCAGAAACACATCGGTAAGATTACGTGCGCCACAATTCTGTATAGATTCGCATCACAAAGTTAATCACAATTCAGCGGATCCCATCAATTGCCCCAAGCGAAAAGGAAAGGATGATCGTTGTTGATGCTCGTCCCGTTACGAGTCCAATCGCCGCTGAAATCGGAGAAGTTCACCTGCTCTTTAGTACTGAACAGGAACCCATGGCGTAAGGCAGTGATTAGAAAACCTTCGACAGTCAGAAAATCCTTACAGCTATGAATCACTACAGAACTTTCTGAAAGCTGAGTATGAAGATCTTTTCAACAGGTTGCCTCTGAGACAAGCCATGGGATGGAAAATCTAGCTGTAAATCATGGATGCGGAAGAGTCAGTTTCGTCTTAGGCACATCGTGCCATAGAGACGGAGAAACCTAAACATGAAGCATTTGATTGGATTCAAAGCCAATTACTACGTTATCAGGAAGGCGAGTACGTGAATCATCGTCATGACTGTTTCAATGAAGGAAAAACCATTATCGCGAGGCCTTCATGCGTTCAAATCTCAACCAAAGTCTAAAGTTCTACGCTAAGAATAAACTATCCAGGTCCTGACGAAGCTCAGAGAGGCTCATCAACTTTCTACCATGGCGTAAATTCCAAAGAAAGGGACAGACAAGAACACGAAGCAATGCAGGCCCCGGGCCTACTAATGAAGTTACCCCTCACTAGGTCGTGAGTCGTAAGTCGTGACCCCTCAGTCCTACGGTCTGCAGGTTTAAAGGTTCTTAAGCTTGACTCTGGTCTATGCCTGCCATTGTCATGAAGGAATCGTGCTTCAGCATCACATTTTCCTAGAGTTTTAAACGAGCACGCTCACTTCAGTCTTCGAGTCCTCAGTCAGCTCATTTTCCAAGTTCGAAGACCCCGGAATCCGGATTCCAGTGCTCAAGGTCATGTGCGAACATTTCTAGTCTCCGCCCCAAGTTCATAGCACATATTCCATAGCACAACGCAGAACATCCATGGAGCTCGCTTTTCTCTGAATGTCGGATTCTTCCCAAATGTTGGCTTATCCGCCTACGATCTATGGAGCCCCGTCCCGGACCCCGACCGCAAACAGTAGAAGTGCGCTTGAACGCGACCGTTCATTTCAAAATATTATACTGAACGATTGCCTCTTCTTCTTCACAGGTTTAACATGTTAACCATTACACCATCCATCTTTGACTTTGTAAACAGAACTTAGATTGTTAGACAAGATGGCCATAGAAGATCGACCATTTGCATGGAACTTCAAAATTGTTTCTCGTGCCTTGGATGAATTCAGAGAGTTAGAAAATCATCAAAGTTAAGAGAAATAAACAATCCCTTAATTGGAAGGTGCAAGAATTCATGATTGAGAAGCACTTGAGAAAATCCTCCACAACACCTCTTGAAGATCTTTTGCCTCCCTTCCATGTGAGCCATGGTGGGTAGAAGAACAAGATATGGTGCCCCCCTATTTTCTCAAATAAAGGGGAAAGAGTGGTCGTCATTGTCATGTGAAACCAATCTGTGTGAACCCAATTGTCATTGTTGATATTATCAATTCGTACCCCCCCAATGTGACTGCCCTTGACCATCTATATAAGAAAATAAAAGCACAGCAGAATAAACCAGTAGACAGAGTTGAGAGAAAAAAAACGCATGCAAAGATAGATGCAGACTGAGAGATAGAGAACTCAAATTCTCAGATTGTCGAGTGTAATGCAGTTACAACGATGGTGTTGTCCACCCGTGCACTCTCAATGTGGAGCTTAGAAAGTTAGATGGCGATCTAGACACACTCTCGATGAAGGGCTTACTAGTGCGCAATGCTATGTAAAGCTCAACCTGGGCCGTGCTTATATAGCTTTTACAAGGCTGTTTGGTATAGATAAATGTAGTTACGAGATACAAAATACTCGGTAACATATACAATCCGACAATATCTCCATGACCAGTAGTCCTACCGTCTCGGCCCTACGGGCCGGGGGGATAGGCCCCCAGACTGGACAGAAGGGGACAAGCCCCCCTTTGCACTTCCCCCATCAAGGTTCTATGGGGAAACTACTCGACACCATAGGGCCTTTATTTTCACCTTAAATGGCAACCCAATGGCCTGGAAGTTTATGCCCTACCTAACCTATTGGCTAGGCTCATAAAGATCATCTACAACCATCAACGATCACACATAGACCTCATCTAACCTAGAAGTTAGGGTTCCACAAATGTCGGGGCTCTCATAATGGCTTCTCCTCATAATGGGGGCCTTACAACTTAGAGCACCATGGATCATTTGTGGTCACATGAGGGTGGAGTATTGAGCATATCTAACACCCCTCCTCAATGTCCACCTTGTGGTGAACTACCTCCTTGGTCCAATCCCAAGCTTTGGAAAGTGTCGAAGAAGATGTGCCATAGGGGCCTCCTCAACCATGCTGCTTCACATGTTGTGACACATGCAGCTTTGTACTCAGCTTCAGTAGAAGATAATGCTAGAGTCGGTTGCTTCTTACTAATCCAAGAGAAAATCCCTTATCCTAAAGAAAAGCAATATCCAGAAGTTGATTTTCTGGTATCAATATCTCTTGCCCAATCTGAGTCACAATATCCGACCAGAGATGATCCTTCTTCATAAAGAATACCAAAATCATTGGTTCTTTTCACATACCTAAGTATCTCCATGCTTGCCTTCCCATGAGTTTGGCAAGGCTTATTAGAGAACTTGCTTACTACTCCAACAACATAAGAGATGTTTGGTCTTCTATTGCACAAGTAGATGAGACTTCCAACTAATTTCCTATGTCTCCAATATCCACTAGAGATGAAGTATCTTCAATAGATAATTTTGTGTTGACCTCCGTAGGTGTAGATATTTCCTTGCAATCCTACATGTCGAATGCCTTCAATATCTATCTTGCATACTTTTGTTGAGAGATGAAAATCTTCCCTGGTTCTTGCCAAACTTCAAGACCTAAGCAATAATGCATTAAACCCAAGTTTGTCATTTCAATTTCTCAACTCAAGGCATCTTTTGTTTCTTGAAGAAGAGCATCATCATTTCCTGTAATCACAAGGTCATCTATATAGAGTACAAGCACAATTGTCTTCCCTCCTCTCTTTAGAACATACAAGTTGGCATCAGAAGCACATCTTTTGAAACCTAGATCCAAGAGATACTTATCTATCCGCTAGTACCATGCTCTAGGGGCTTGTTTTAGCCCATATAATGCCTTCTTCGGCTTACATACCTTGTTCTCTGAATGAGGAGCCTCAAACCCTGGTGGTTGAGACACATATACCTCCTCCTTGAGGTCTCCATTTAGGAATGCTGATTTGACATCCATGTGATAGACTGGCCAATGCTTATGTGCAGCCATAGCTAGTACTACTCGGACAGTAGTCATTCTTGCAATCGGGGAAAATGATGCACAAAAGTTGAAACTAAATTATTACCTGCAAATATCATATATCCACCTGTACTCCTTCTGTCATCCTTATTTCTAGCCCAATCTGCATCACTGTATGCTTTCAAATTCATACTTCATGATATTTATAGCCCAAACCTTCATTTAATGTACCCTTCAAATATCTTAAGACCCTTTTAGCTGCTTGCATATGTACATCGGTGGGTTTGTTCATGAATTGAGACAATGTACTTATGCTAAATGTAATATCCGGCCTTGTTAAAGTAGCATATATAAGAGAACCAATCAAAGACCTGTAGATAAGTGGATCTTTTAAAGGTTCACCATCTTCAGCACTGTACTTCGCATTGGGTTCCATCAGATTACTAATACTCTTGCAATGCTCCATGCCATATTTCTTTAACAAATCTGAAATATACTTCCTGTGTAGAAGATATACACCATCGTCCTTCTTCATAACTTCGATTCGAAGAATGTATGTCAGTTCTCCTAAATCTGAAATTTTAAATTCAGATCCAAGCTCTGCTTTGATCCTGGCTATCTCACCTTCATTGTTTCCTGTTATTATCAAGTCATCCACATAAATTGAAATACAAACAATCAATGATCCTTCAACCTTAACATACAAAGAAGTATCTGCATTTGAACACCTATTTCCCTGCTTTTCAAGAAACTTTACCAATCTAAAATTCCAAACCCTTGGAGCCTGCTTAAGACCATACAATGCTTTCAAGAGTTTTCATACATGTGTAGGATCTTCATAACCTGCTGGTTGCTCCATGTACACATCTTCTTTTAAATCACCATTGAGAAATGCATTTTTTATATCTAATTGATAAAGATTACATACCTTGTTTGTAGCAACACTTATTAATGTCCTTATTGTTGATATCTTGGCAAGAGGAGAAAATGTCTCCTCATAATCGATGCCATAACTCTGTGCATAACCTTTACAAACAAGCCTTGCTTTATATCTGCTTATTGAACCATCACTGTTTCTCTTTATTCTGTATAACATTTGTTACCGATTACCTTCATGTTAGGTTGCCTTGGAACTAAACTCCATGTATTGTTCTCATACAAAGCCATCATTTCTTCATCCATTGCTTTAACCCATTTCTTTACCTTTGATGCTTCTTTAAAAGTTTTTGGTTCCTGCTCCTCAAGAAGTTTTGCCATATAAGCTTCATGAGAAAATCTTTGTGGTTGCCTTCTTTCTCTTACTGGATACCTTGATTGACTTCTTGTCCTACCATGCTTTTCTTGCCTTCGAGTTTGGGTTCTTCTTGACGTAGAACCTTCACTTTCTTCTTCCTATGACTCAATTTCCTTTGAAATTAAATCTAGAATTTTCTTCAACTTCTGATAAGCCTGCCACTGATTATTGTCAAAATCGACCTTCACTCCATTGTCCTCCATCTGTCCAACTGAAATCAAATTTCTTGAAATAGTAGGAACAAACAAAACATCTCTAAGAGTTACATGTTCATTAAGTGGACAATCACCAATGTAAACTACTTCATGCTCAGTACTATCTCCTGTAGCAATTGTGACTCTTGAATCAGGCTTGTGTAAGTTCACAAACATATTCATGTTGTGACTCATGTGGTTTGAGCAACCACTATCTACATACCAAGTTTTGTTGTTTACCTTCCTCTTATGTCTCTGTATGCATTAGCCATAAGAACGTTTTCCTTCTGTGTTTGAGCCTCCTCTTGCAATATGTTGTTGTTTTGATGCATGTGATCTTGGCCTCTTCCTCTTTGTCATCCTCTAAAACCACCTCTTCTATTTGGGTTGGAGAAGCAAGCCCGGGCATAATGACCAACTTTACCACAATAATGGCAAGTAAAGTTACCTTGCTAATTTGGTTGAGTCTGTTGACTTTGTTGTGTTGTTCTTCCTCCTCTAGTAGCATTAAAGCTTCCTCTTCCTCTTGCACTGTTGTTGAATCTTCCTCCTCCTCTCCAATTTTCTCTACCTCTTGATCTATTTGATGAAGTATAAAGAGCTTGTCCTTGACTACCCCTTTGTGAATGATAAGAGTTGCCACCTTCTATGTTGATTTCTTCAGTCAACATGAGCGTTTGTAAATCTTCAAAGGATGGTAGATTCTCTCGAGTCACGATAGACGTAATGAAAGACTTCCATCTTTCATCTTCTCTCAAGCCATTTAACATGCTATTAAACTTTACATCCTCACTAGGAGATGCATTAATTGAGGCTAATGCTTCAATAAGAGATTTTACCGCAAGAACATAATCATTAACTGATTGTCGTGGCTTCTTTTTTACTCTTGTCAGCTCACCAATAAGTTGTGTTTGCCTCACTCTGTTGGTAATTACAAATAACCTTTCTAGAGACTCTCAGGCCTCTCTACTAGTATTCAAACCTCTTATATGCCCAAGCATAGTATTTGAAATTGTTTGTGATATAATAAATAGAACTCTTCTATCTCTTTCAATCCATTCTTGCTCTCTTGCAATAGTGAGCTCCTTCCTCTTGGCTATTCTCTTATTATGAACTGGTTTTTGCCTTTCAATTTCTTCATCATCCTCAGATTCAGTTGCTTCTTCTGAATCATCATCACTCACTGAAGTGCTATCATACATGTCTTCCTCTACCAATGGTGAAGCTTGAGTCTCTAGATGTTCTTCAAGCTTACAAACATCATGAGCAATTGTCAACCCACCTCCATCGACAGCTACGGGGGAATCCAATACACCATTTTGTTCATGTGCATTAGATCCATTCTGCATAAACATTTCTATGCTTTTCACTTGATTCAACTCATTAACAAGATCAAAGATCAAACAAATATTTCCAAACTTCATAAATCAAACTTTCCTCAAAAATTTCAAGAAAATAGAAATAGGTGATTGTAGAAAAATAACCATCAAAAACTTTTTGAGCATAATTTCTCAAAACTAATCATATATTCTAAAAATATACTCTTTGCAGCATGCTTTAGAAACAAAAAACGTCAAAAAAGGTGGAGTATAGCTCCCAAACAAATAGCTTGAAGTCAAGGTATGTAGAGGCCTGCAACAGCAAGGTATGACTAACTGTTTGAATTGAAAACTGATGTACAACAACAAGCAAACTTAAAGATATATAGAAACTTTTGGTATAGGTAGAAAGTTTGAGAGCTGGAAACTCCGCCAAGTGAAATCACTCAAAAAGACCTCATAACGACTGAGATATGAAAGTTTGAAGAGAGGTATGTCTCTGATGAGACACCAGATAGACACAAGAAAGAAGATCTGCAAAAACGGCTACTTGCACGGGAATTTCTCATTAAAAATTGTATAAAAACTGATCTACTTATATAGTACAAGTTGTAAGCTTTGCAACGCAACAAGAATCACTCAATTTGGCCACCTACACTAAGAGAAGCACTCTCTTTATTGAGAGGTTGTCAACAGAAACGCCTTCCTTGTCTAAAAATAGATACCTCTCCTTTCCTTCTTACTTTTATCTACTTTTATCTACTTTTACTCTAAATTTGGAGATGTGAGCACCTCCACATGTTATTTTCCATAACTAATAAGATCCACAAGCTTCCATATACTATTTTTAATAACTAATAAGATCCACAAGACTAAAAAACTTATTTAGAGTTTGTTTTTACGTAACAAAAGTCAATGCCTTCAACTTGTGAGTAGCCCTGTGCAAAAAGTCTTGCTTTATACTTTTCTAGAGTACCATAAGCCTTGTACTTTAGCTTCCAGACCCACTTGGTTCCAATGATTTTTACGCTTAGGGGGTCGATCCACTAGCTCCCAAGTTCCATTCTTCATGATATTATTGTATTCTGTTTGCATGGCAGCCCTCGAATTCGGATCATGGAGTGCCTCTTCCACATTAGTTGGTTCCTTTGCTTCTTCTTGAATGAGATCAACAATCAAGGCTATGTTTACAATATAGGTGCTTGCCCGTTTCTGTTCCTCTATTCTCTGTCATCACATCAGTCCATCTGCAACCTGTTATAGTGACTGTGGGATGGGGTTTGTAGAATCATAAAGCTGCCTCACCCAACATGGCAATGGCTTTTCCACTTGGGTGTCAACAGGTTGCTGACTTTCAAACTCATCATCTGAAGATGATGCTTCCTTCTCTTATGTAGAAGGGATAGCTCTTGGTCCAGGTTCATAGTGGATTGCCCCTTCGCCTGATGATAAAGTGGAAGCTCTCTTTTTCTCCTCCATTGCATGTGGTTGCTCCTCCGTAAACACCACATCATGACTCGCCATGATCTTCTTAGCCTCAGGATCATAAAGCTTATAAGCCTTCTTATCTTCACTCTTCCCTAGGAAGATACATTTGATGCTTTTTGGTTGACGCTTTCTTTTTTATTCTTTAAACGAGAAGTACACCCACATCTTCTTGCTATAGTCATCGACAAGTAACATGAAGTAGGAAGATCCGCCCAAAGCCTGTGTAGGCATTTTTTTGCACAAGTTAGCATGCACCAACTCTAGAGGAGAGCTTGCCCTGTTCTTGCTTTCTTGTGGAAACGCCTTCCTCTGTTGCTTTTCCATCATGCAAGCTTTACATGGTTCCTTCATTTTTGCAATTGATGGTAGGTGTGCAACCATACCGCTCTGATGCATCTCCTTCAGTATAGGGTATCCAATGTGGCTGAATATCTCATGCCATAGCTTAGTTGTGCCCATGTTTGTAGTGGTTGTAAGAGCACACAACTCATATAGGTTAATCCTCCTTATGCCAGTTCCAACGATGTTTTTGTTACCATCCATAATCTTAGCTCTTGTCTTACTGAAACATACTCGATGACCTTGATCAGTTATAGAAGCTACTAAAAGTAGATTTCGTTTTATTTGTGGAACATAGAACACATTTGAAAGCTTTTTGATATCGCCATTAGAGTTAATGAAAGAAAACGTACCTTCACCCTCTGCAGGACATCTTGCATTGTTCCCTACCTTTACTGTGACGGGTTCCTTTAGAGGCTGTAAGGAACTGTAAAGGTCTTTCTGCTCATCATGTGATGAGATGCACCACTGTCCAACACCCCTGAGTCATCTATTCCTGAATCTTAGAGCACACCTCCTCTATTATAACAAATAACTCAAGCTCTATTTTTGTTGTGTTGGCAAACTCCTTGTCCTTGCCACCTTTTGAAGAGTCACTCTTCTCTTCTACCTTCTTGATGCGACAGTCTTGGATTCTATGTCCTTTCTTCTTGCAGTGGAAACACTCTCCCTTGAACTTCTTTTTGTCATTCTTCTTTTTGTCTCCCTCTTTTGAAGCGTCTACTTTGCCTCCTTTGGAATTTGTTGTGAATGAAGCATCTCCTTTGCTGCTACCACTCCTTGCCTTGAGCTGGAGCTCCTCCTCCATGAGTAAGCCACTGAATTCTTCAAAAGTTACTGATTGAGCTTTGATTTGAGTATGGAGAGCAGTTACCAAACCATCAAAATTAGGTGGATAGATTCGAAGACAATGCCGAGCTGGCTCCTCACTTGACTTTTGAACACCTCCTCTCACCATTTGATCTCGTAGATTCTTTATACGAGTGATAAACACCTCTACGATCTCCCCATCAGCAAACCTTTCTACTGCAAGCTGATTCTCCAAGTTCTAAATCCATGTATGATTACGAGTTTCATATTAATTTCTCAATATGTTCCATGCTTCACATGCCTTGGTAGTATGTTGAATGAGAGTCAGAACACTATCAGAAGTACTTGTAACTAGAGCACGGAGTGCATCTACATTTCTACGTTTCCAAGCACATAGAAGATCAGCATCAAGAGGAATCATTCGACTAGGATTATTTGGATCAGGTCTTTCTTGGGGTTCATGATCAGTCCCAAGAACAGTCTCCAAAAGCTCATATGAATCAAGGATAGGAGTGATTTTAGACTTCCACAAGGTGTAATTTGTACCATCAAGTTTACCTTCCATGAAGGCTGGTGGTCCTATCCACAACGTTGGGATGATCGGCATCATTGGTTCTCCTGCTTGTGTGCCACCTACTCCTGTTGATGAACCACCTTGATTCCCAATCATAGATGATGATGCACTACTTGACATCTTCGCTCTTTTCTCGTTGAGCCTTCTACAACCTCTCTATTTCTGCTTCTGCACCACTTGGAGACTCCTAAGCTCTGATACCATGTAAGAAAACAACAGCACAACGGAATAGACCTGTAGTTAGAGTTGAGAGAAAAAAAAAAACGCAGACAAAGATATATGCAGACTAAGAGATAGAGAACTCAAATTCTCAGATTGCTGAGTGTAATGCGGTTACAATGATAGTGTTGTCCACCCGTGCACTCCTAATGTGGAGCTTAGATGGCGATCTAGACAGACTCTAGATGAAGGGCTTACTAGTGTGCAATGCTATGTAAAGCTCAACCTGGGTTGTGCTTATATAGATTTTACAAGGCGGTTTGGTATAGATAAAAATAGTCATCAGATACAAAATAGATGATATAATATATAATCCGACAACATCTCCACGACCAAAAGTCCTATCGACTTGGCCCTACCGACTGCGGGTATAGGCCCCCCCGATCCCGCAGAAGGGGGCAAGCCCCCCTCTGCACTCCCCCCCATTAAGGTTCTATGGGGAAACTACACGATGCCATAGCGCGTTTATTCTCACTTTAATGGAAATCCAATGGCCTAGAGGTTTATGCCCTAGCTAACCTAATGGCTAGGCTCACAAAGATCATCTATAACCATCAACGGTCACACATAGACCTCATCTAACTTGGAAGCTAGGGTTCCACAAATGTTCGGGCTCTCATCATGGCTTCTCCTCATAATGGGGGCCTTACAACTTAGAGCACCATGGATCATTTGTGGTAAGATGAGGGTGGATTATTGAGCATATCTAATAGAATTGGCCGCATAGATCCTCACTCTTGTCAATGCAAGTCTTGGGGGCTCAAGGAATGAGAGTCTGAAAGTTGTAAGTACCTTATAAGTTCCAGCTCTTATTATAAGTGAGTGTCTTATAAGTTCCAGTTTTTATTCTTGTCTAGCTCCTTGTTCTAGTCTTCTATAGTCTCATATTGTCATTATTACATGGTTGAGTCCATGCAACGGAAATAGCGAGAGAGAGAGAGAGAGAGAACTTCATGCTGCCATAGCTACAAAATAGAAATCGAAGAGAAGAAATAAGAAATTTGAGTAGTGGTTCAACCATAGATGTCCCTGAATCTTTTGGCTAGAGTATTCTTGGTTCTATCGCACTCCCATTTTACAACATAAGTTTCAAACTTACAAACAGTACACATGGCACCTCATCATGCTAGGGAAAACATCTATTTTATGATTGTGGGAACAAAATTTTTCTGCATCTCTTGCATACTATGTTTGTTGTTGAATGATCTTGTTCAAAGTAAGTACCTTATAAGTTCAAGTTCTTATTCTTGTCTAGCTCCTTGTTCTAGTCTTGTCATTGTTACATGGTTGTGTCCATACAACAAAGACAAAGAGAGAGAGAGAGAGAGATTCACGATGCCATAGCTACAAAATAGAAATCGAAGATAAGAAATGAGAAATTTGAGTAGTGCTTCAACCATAGACATCCCTACATCTTTTGGCTAGAGTATGCTTTGTTCTATCAGACTCCTGTTTTACAACATTAGTTTCAAACTTACAAACTGTACACATGGAACTTCATCATGCTAGGGAAAACATCTATTTTATGATTATGAGAACAAATTTTTCTACATCTCTTGCATACTATGTTTGCTGTTGAATGCTCTTATTCAAAGTAAGTACCTTATAAGTTCTAGGTCTTATTCTTGTCTAGCTCCTTGTTCTAGTCTTATATAGTCTAATCTTGTCATTGTTACATGGTTGTGTCCATTTGAGAGAGAGAGAGAGACATAGAGAGAGGGGGGTAGGGAAGGAGAGCTTCACAATGCCATCGCTACAAAATAGAAATTGAAGAGAAGAAATGAGAAATTTGAGCAGTGCTTCAACCATAAACATCCTTGCATACTTTGGCTAGAGTATGCTTGGTTCTATTGCAGTCTCATTTTATAACATAAGTTTCAAACTTAAAAACAATACACATGGAACTTCATCATGCTAGGGAAAACATCTATTTTATCATTGTGGGAACAAATTTTTTTGCATCTCTTGCATACTATGTTTTCCGTTGAATGCTCTTATTCAAAGTAAGTACCTTATAAGTTCCAATCCTTATTCTTGTCTAGCTCCTTGTTCTAGTCTTGTATAGTCTAATCTTGTCATTGTTGCATGGTTGTGTCCATGCAACAGAGAGAGAGAGAGAAAGAGGGGAGAGAGAGAGAGAGAGAGAGAGAGCTCCTCGATGCCATAGCTAAAAAAAAAGAAATTGAAAAGAAGAAATGAGAAATTTGAGTAGTGCTTCAACCATAGAGTATGCTTGGTTCTATCGCACTCTCATCTTACAACATAAGTTTCAAACTTACGAACAGTACACATGGAACTTCACCCTCTGCAGGACATCTTGCATTGTTCCCTACCTTTACTGTGATGGGTTCCTTTAGAGGCTGTAAGGAACTGTAAAGGTCTTTCTGCTCGTCATGTGATGAGATGCACCACTAGTGTCGAACACCCCTGAGTCATCTATTCCTGAATCTTAGAGCACACCTCCTCTATTATAACAAATAACTCAAGCTCTATTTCTGTTGTGTTGGCAAACTCCTTGTCCTTGCCACCTTTTGAAGAGTTACTCTTCTCTTCTACCTTCTTGATGCGATAGTCTTGGATTCTATGTCCTTTCTTCTTGCGGTGGAAATACTCTCCCTTGAACTTCTTTTTGTCATTCTTCTTTTTGTCTCCCTCTTTTGAAGTGTCTACTTTGCCTCCTTTGGCATTTGTTGTGAATGAAGCATCTCCTTTGCTGCTACCACTCCTTGCCTTGAGCCGAAGCTCCTCCTCCATGAGTAAGGCACTGAATTCTTCAAAAGTTAGTGATTGAGGTTTGATTTGAGTATTGAGAGCAGTTACCAAACCATCAAACTTAGGTGGACAGATTCGAAGACAATGCCAAGCTAGCTCCTCACTTGACTTTTGAACACCTGCTCCCACCATTTGATCTCGTAGATTCTTTATACGAGTGATAAACACCTCTATGGTCTCCCCATCAGCAAACCTTTCTACTGCAAGCTGATTCTCCAAGTTCTAAATCCATGTATGATTACGAGTTTCATATTAATTTCTCAATATGTTCCATGCTTCACATGCCTTGGTAGTATGTTGAATGAGAGTCAGAACACTATATGAAGTACTTGTAACTTGAGCACAGAGTGCATCTGCATTTCTACGTTTCCAAGCACATAGAAGATCAGCATCAGGAGGAATCATTCGACTAGGATTATTTGGATCAGGTCTTTCTTGGGGTTCATGATCAGTCCCAAGAACAGTCTCCAAAAGCTCATATGAATCAAGGATAGGAGTGATTTTAAACTTCCACAAGGTGTAATTTGTACCATCAAGTTTACCTTCCATGAGGGCTGGTGGTCCTATCCACAACGTTGGGATGATCGGCATCATTGGTTCTCCTGCTTGTGTGCCACCTACTCCTGTTGATGAACCACCTTGATTCCCAAGCATAGATTATGATGCACTACTTGACATCTTCTCTCTTTTCTCGTTGAGCCCTCTACAACCTCTCTATTTGTGCTTCTGCACCACTTGGAGACTCCTAAGCTCTGATACCATGTAAGAAAATAATAGCACAGCGGAATAGACCAGTAGTTAGAGTTGAGAGAAAAAAGAACGCAGACAAAGATAGATGCAGACTAAGAGATAGAGAACTCAAATTCTCAGATTGCTGAGTGTAATGCAATTACAATGATGGTGTTGTCCACCCGTGCACTCCTAATGTGGAGCTTAGATGGTGATCTAGAGAGACTCTAGATGAAGGGCTTACTAGTGCGCAATTCTATGTAAGCTCAACCTTGGTTGTGCTTATTTAGCTTTTACAAGGTGGTTTGGTATAGATAAAAATAGTCAGGAGATACAAAATAGTCCATAAAATATACAATCCGACAACATCTCCATGACTAGAAGTCCTATCGACTCGGCCCTACAGACTAGGGGTATAGGCCCCCCCGATACAAGGCGGTTTGGTGTAGATAAAAATAGTCAGGAGATACAAAATAGTCAATAAAATATACAATCCGACAACATCTCCACGACCAGAAGTCCTATCGACTCGGCCCTACGGACTGGGGGTATAGGCCCCCCCGACCCCGTAGAAGGGGGCAAGCCCCCCTCTGCACTCCCCCCATTAAGGTTCTATGGGGAAACTACGCGATGCCATAGGGCGTTTATTCTCACCTTTAATGGAAATCCAATGGCCTAGAAGTTTATGCCCTACCTAACCTAATGGCTAGACTCACAAAGATCATCTATAACCATCAACGGTCACTAGACCTCATCTAACTTGGAAGCTAGGGTTCCAGAAATGTTCGGGCTCTCATCTTGGCTTCTCCTCATAATGGGGGCCTTACAACTTAGAGCACCATGGATCAGTTGTGGTAACATGAGGGTGGAGTATTGAGCATATCTAATAGAATTGGCCGCATAGATCCTCACTCTTGTCAATGCAAGTCTTGGGGGCTTAAGGAATGAGAGTCTCAAAGTTGTAAGTACCTTACAAGTTCCAACTCTTATTATAAGTGAGTGCCTTATAAGTTCCAGTTTTTATTCTTGTCTAGCTCCTTGTTCTAGTCTTCTATAGTATAGTCTAGTATTGTCATTATTACATGGTTGAGTCCATGCAACGGAAATAGCGAGAGAGAGAGAGAGAGAGAGAACTTCATGCTGCCATAGCTACAAAATAGAAATCGAAGAGAAGAAATAAGATATTTGAGTAGTGGTTCAGCCATAGATGTCCCTGAATCTTTTGGCTAGAGTATTCTTGGTTCTATCGCACTCCCAGTTTACAACATAAGTTTCAAACTTACAAACAGTACACATGGCACCTCATCATGCTAGGGAAAACATCTACTTTATGATTGTGGGAACAAAATTTTTCTGCATCTCTTGCATACTATGTTTGTTGTTGAATGATCTTGTTCAAAGTAAGTACCTTATAAGTTCAAGTTCTTATTCTTGTCTAACTCCTTGTTCTAGTCTTGTCATTGTTACATGGTTGTGTCCATGCAACAAAGACAAAGAGAGAGAGAGAGAGAGAGAGAGAGCGCTTCACGATGCCATAGCTACAAAATAGAAATCAAAGATAAGAAATGAGAAATTTGAGTAGTGCTTCAACCATAGACATCCCTACATCTTTTGGCTAGAGTATGCTTGGTTCTATCACACTCCTGTTTTACAACATTAGTTTCAAACTTACAAACAGTACACATGGAACTTCATCATGCTAGGGAAAACATCTATTTTATGATTATGAGAACAAATTTTTCTACATCTCTTGCATACTATGTTTGCTGTTGAATGCTCTTATTCAAAGTAAGTACCTTATAAGTTCTAGGTCTTATTCTCGTCTAGCTCCTTGTTCTAGTCTTGTATAGTCTAATCTTGTCATTGTTACATGGTTGTGTCCATTTGAGAGAGAGAGAGACATAGAGAGAGGGGGGGAGGGAAGGAGAGCTTCACGATGCCATCGCTACAAAATAGAAATTGAAGAGAAGAAATGAGAAATTTGAGTAGTGCTTCAACCATAAACATCCCTGCATACTTTGGCTAGAGTATGCTTGGTTCTATTGCAGTCTCATTTTATAACATAAGTTTCAAACTTACAAACACTACACATGGAACTTCATCATGCTAGGGAAAACATCTATTTTATCATTGTGGGAACAAATTTTTTTGCATCTCTTGCATACTATGTTTTCTGTTGAATGCTCCTATTCAAAGTAAGTACCTTATAAGTTCCAATCCTTATTCTTGTCTAGCTCCTTGCTCTAGTCTTGTATAGTCTGATCTTGTCATTGTTGCATGGTTGTGTCCATGCAACAAAGAGAGAGAAATTGCATCAATTCAGTTATGCTTCATCAACTGTGTTCCTCATTCGCTAGTGCTGCCATCCATCATGCTATCATCCTTCAGCTGGGTCCAAGGTCATCATGCTTCCTTATTGATTCATCTACTGCCTTTTGTAGTCGCTTTCGTCTGTTCTCTACATATATGTTACCTTTGCCTTCATAAGCTTCGATTCTTTCACTGGACTGTGCTTTTTATGGCGCCTCAGGATTGGATTGACCTTCAAAATCTTCAATCCAAATCTTCATCTGCAGCGTGCACTCGGTTTGAAGCTTAATGAGAATATCTCGCAAAGCTGTTGCCTTTTCCTCCATATCTTTGACGCCTCCTTCCAGAGTGGCGAAATCATAAGAATCGCCCTTCTTATGTGCCCTTTTGTGATGCATGTCCGTATCTTCGGCGCCTTCAAGAATTACTTGCCCATACACTTCCAAGCTTATCATCGCACACTCTCGTCTCTGAGTTTTTTTTTTTTTTTTTTTTTTTTTTTTTTTTAATGGAGGTTTGGCCAAGGCCTACTCCCCCTGACTTTAACTTTGAAATTGCAACTGTACAAGGAAAGGCATAGTACCCATGGGACCCCCCTTATCCCACAAGAACAAGGGTTTACAAGACTGGATTAAACGACGGTCACAACTACCACGAGGATGGATAAACGGTGGCACCTCAGCCACATGCAGCATCATTCCAAGATATACATGTCCCTTACATGTTACTGCCAGGGGTTGAACCCTCGCCGCCGCCTCAAGAGGCGGGAGGCCCAACCACTAAGCCAGCAAACTGGGACTTCATTCTGAGAGTTTCCTTGGACTTCATTGTTGGTGATATAACCACACGTGCTCACTTCTGAATCTCTTAATGGCTGGTATTGAAGTGCCTCCCAGAAGCTGGCCGGTTGAAGAAAAACCATATTCACGTGCGCAATCTTAGGCATTCCATGGACGCAATTGATGCTTTGTTGCTGTCCAATCTGCCTCTTCATCATCGTGAGTTCATTATGCTCCATACTTAGTAGGAATACACACATCTAGAAGTTTCATCTCTAGAGGATACACACATCGAAGCAAAATAAAAAAAAGAGTGTACTCACAAAATGAAAGATCGAGTGTGAGAGACTCAAAGTGAGTAGACTAAGAAATGATTAAACTCACATGAATTAGAAATGAATTTGCAAAAAGCATGGAGTAGGCTCTATAGGCTTCTAACCGAATACAAATTAGAGGAGAGGATGGAGTTGGGGAGCCTCTCCAAAGTACATCATATGTCAGATAATACCCCTTGAAGGCAAATGAATACAATGGTAGAAGCAAATGGCAAGGTACCCAAATACAATGAGATAAAATTAAAAATTCAAGGAATGGAGTGCCTCTTGGATACAAAATGGGGATGCACTCATGCAAATAGAAATGGTAATCAAGTAGAAGAACCCATGTTGTCAACACCCCCTTTGCAACTCTATTTTGGAGCGGCTAAATGTTGTAGAGGTCCACCAAGCATTGGAGCAGAACTAAAGGTAAAGCCTTCGTCAATATGTTTGTTAGGCCCTCCTGAGAGGTACACTGCTCTAGAGTAATCTCATGTGCTACAAGCTTCACACGGATGAAATGGTATTGGATCTCAATGTGCTTTATCTGAGCATGAAACACTGGATTTTTGGCGATGGCCAAGGTTAATTGGTTGTCAGTAGGGATGCACATGGGAGTATCCTGCAAATTAGGAACTTCAGATAATAAACATCGAAGCTAGATCACCTCACATGTTGCAAAGCTAGATGCTCGGTACTCGGCCCCAATGGATGATATAGCAATTGGAGGTTGCTTCTTACTCACCCAAGAGATAGGTCTTGAGCCAAGCAAGAATATGTATCCAGAAGTAGATTGTCGAGAATCACGATCAGAAGTCCAATCTGAATCTTAATATCTGACAATTTTGATGCCCCCTTTGTACCAAAGGCCATGATATCGGGTGAGAACAAGATATCGTAGTAGTCTTTGAGCAGCACCCCAATGTGTCTAAGGAGGCTGATGTGCAAACTGACTGAGTATACCAACTGCATAGTCAATATCTAGTCGCATATTGGATAGGTAAAGTAGAGAGCCAACAAGCTATTGATAAGTATGCACATCCACAAGTGATGATGAGTCCTCCAATGTGAGCTTGATGTTCAATCCGTATATCATGTATCATCTGGAAGCCCAAGTATTGTATCATCAATTTAGGTATCATGTATCGTCTAAGATCCTAACTATCATGTATCGTGAAATTTCAAGAGAAAACTCTAATTGATCCAAAGTTGATATTTTGTAATTTTTTTTGTCCAAAAACACCAACCCTCAATTAAACACTAGAAAGCATTCAAAAGTGAAGATAGAGAACCTAGGGTTAGAGAACTTACAAGGATCCATGGACTTTGAATGAACCTGAGATTAGGACCCATCTTAGAGAACCAAAGAAGTGTAATCTCATCTGTAAGGAGTGAGACCTAGAGAAGCACTCACTCAAACTACTCAGAAACTTCTGGTGATTCTGAAAGCCAGCTAATGTCGACATCTAAAGACATGTTTGTTCTATCCTTCACAAGTCATGTCTTTGATAGAAGGAGAGTATAGGAATTCCTTGTAGTATGTTTCTACAAACTCACATTGAGTACCTATATACCTAGATGGGCTCAATAGATCTATAGCAAGATTGGGAAATCCTACTACCTTTGAAGTTTTCTATACACCACCAGTCAAGTTTGAAGGATGATTCTACATGACGTGGGCACTTATATCTAGTAACTGAGCATCATGAGAGAATCAATGAAATGGGAGAAATTAAGGAACCCAGTAACCCAACAAGTATAGACAATAGAGAGCTAGTGACTACCCCTAGAGGAAAGTTTGTTTTCATGAATGTCTTGAGAGGAGATAGAATTCCTCAAGATGATGATCTGATGGATTTTTATTTGATTGCTGGAAGCGATAAGTTGTTACAAGCAACTATGCCCATAGAGGGAAGAAGTTTCAATCCTACCACTATTTATGAGTTGCATGATCCAGAAGACTCCTCTAGAGTCACCTACCTAGATCAAGAAAAGAGAAGATACTGGGAAGCAATGGATACAAAGAGATTTAGACTCCAATATATGGGTTTTCTAGTATTTCTTCATAGGGATCATGCAACCACTTCCCAACAACAAAGCCAAGGAAATACTATATTAGGGAAAAGTATTTGACAAAGTGTCCCACCCATACCTCATGTCCACTTTTCTACACCAAATAATAGCATAGTACCAAACACTCAATTAGGAGGTGAGATGATGAATAGACCACCCTTTTCTCTAAGCCCTCCATAAGGAAGAGTACTAGGTGTGCATCTAGTTGTTCAAGTTATTCCTCGACCACCTGAAGTAGGAAAAAAAGTAAGAACTTACCAAGTAGCAAAATGTCTAAGAAATCACTATGATGGATCAGGATATCATTATGATCACATGGCTGAATTTAAATAAGTTCTCCAAGTAGAACAAATAGATGATTTCTTTACTCAATATCAATCTTTTGTACTCATGCTATTAGGAACAACTTTGACATGGTTTCAACCCTTGGATCCTAATAGCTTTGCTAACATTGAACAATTCTTAGAAGAATTAAATGGTGAGTCCACTAAGAGTGGGATAAAATGTAATACCTCTTTTTTAATATGGAGTTTTAAGCAAGCAAGCAATGAGTCAGTAAGACTTGCAACCAAGAGATTTAAGCAATATGTGGATTGATCTCCAACCATTGAAGGGCCAACCCAACCAAAAATGATATCATTATTTTGGATGGCTCAACTAATGGGAATTCAAGAACTTTGGTATATGTGAAATACCTAGAAACTTTGGATGAGTGTCTATAGGGAGTGTATAGATGTCAAAGAAAACTTAGCCGATGGCCTTAAGATTAATTTGACTCCAACAAAGTTTGATGAAACTTCTAGTAGTCTATCTTCCCAATCTAAGAAAGTGGAAGAATTCATTGCCAAGAAGTTGGGAGTTCAAAACCAATAGGAAGAAAAACCCTATCAACCCATCTCGATGCCAATCTTAAGGAGATGTGTGCATTACGGAGGGGGTCATCCACCGCATGCTTGTACAAGAGGAGCACCTGCCCCATCACAGCCATACCCATATGTAAGACCAACCATGTAGGGACCAAATGTTTTCTACCATGTCAAGCAAAAATACACTAATCACACTACTAATAATTGTTCCTACAATCGACAACCTAGGCCATTTCAACCTCCTCAACTTAGGCCTTATGGGTATCAACCAAGAGGACAAGTCAAGGGGGCTCCAAGGTATGCTCCATATCAAGGAACCCCAATGGCTCAAAGACCTTATGAGTATCAAGGGTATGGTCAACCTCAACCAGTGTTGGGCAAAAATTCCCCCCTCCTCAAAATGAAGTGCCAGTCAAATATACACAACTAGTAGAGAATCTACAGAGAGCATTAGTACATGTGACCCTATTGACAAGGTCAGAAGATAGGAGCCAAGACTATGAGTAGAGCTATGGTGATTACTATGCCTATGATCATAATCCCATAAAATATGAGTTAACATATGAACAACAATAGTATGAATATGATGGCTATGGAAATTCATATGGATCTGACTATGCCAACATAATGTATGTTGTCCCTAGAGCCCAAGCTCTAGTAAGACAACCGGTGAGACCAAGAACATGTGGTAAAGTATTGTGTTGCAATTTTTTTTTTGCTCATTTGCGCAGGATTTGAGCTCTTGCATGGCACTTTCACCCTTCCATTGGACCATTTGCTCCCCATTTCGTGTTTTTGCTAGTGTAGTTTTAGTTCATTTCTATTTGATGCATAAAAACAATCCCTAATCCCCTTCTGTCTCTCTCTCTTTCACATATGCACACCTCCACTCATAACCCCTTGGGCATCACTTTCCACCACTGTCATTTCTTGTTTTGAGTGGCTGCCTTGAAAAGGGAGATGGGTGATACTCTCTCTGCTCCCCTCTCTCTCTTCATTTTTTTATGAAAACCACAAAAAGAAGTGAAGCATTTGGAAGAATGTTAGATTCGTAGGTATTGTCTCCCTTCACACGATGTATCATGGAACCTTGGATGCCTCCTAGATTTGTGTTATGCGAGCCAGGTTATGGTTGGCATTTGAATCCTTTAAAGCCCCTCTCACCCTTAATGCGAGATTTTTGAAAAAGTAACAAAAGAATCCATTCCCTCGGGTGTTGGATGAGTTAATCCACCCCCTCTCTTCATGAAAGGTGATTGTATGCATTCCAAAGTGGGGGAAGGGTCTTCCCTTCCCTCCCAATCTCTCTCTGTGTCGTTTCTTCTCAGGTTAAGCACCTTCGGGCTCTCCCTTCTCACCTTTACGACTTGAAGTCGAGCTCTATTGAGGGGTTTTGAGCTCCATCGAGCTCCCCTTCTCCACTCACTGTTAGGGTCAAGCTACTCCAAGCTTCCTATCCTCACTTCCTATTGCGGTTGAGCTCTATTGGTGATCAATTTCCTTTTCTCCACTAGCTGTTGGGGTTGAGCTCCACCGAGATCTCCCATTTATGTGTCTTTCCCCTTAGATTTAACCTGTTGAAACTGAGTGAAAGGTCGAACGTCATCCCATGAGGCTTCTCTTGCTTGAGGTTGATCTTCTTGTGTTCCCTGATTTACTCCTTGTGATGAAGAGTCGAAGTCTCTTGCGGTAAAGATCTCGTTTCCTTGCGCAAAGCATTACTCACTATGTGGGGGATTGAGCAATGCATTGGCTCCACCCTCTTTTACTATGGTGATTTTACACCTCTGACTTCAATGGAATCGGCTGCTGAAGGTGGGAACCATTGCTTGTGGATGACTATTGCGGGCGACCTCTGAAGAATTTCACTCTGAAAGGGGCCTCTCTCTATTGGGGTGAAGGATGTCAACCCTAGGGCCATTTTTGCTTGTTTTGTTGAGGTCTCGGCTGTACCAGGATACACTCTCGATATATCTAATGCTCGAGTTGGAGCTTGAGGAATTAGTGTCCTCTTTGACTCTGCCAGCCTAGAACCTGTTTGCTTCATTTTTTTTTGGCTCCAAGGTGTGTATTGGTCTTCCCCATGTTTGGATGGCTGTGCTTTTTGCCCACACCCTATACCCTTCTCTACAAGACTTGGTACACAAAGCGTTTGATTTCCCGTGTTGTATGAGCGATGGCTACCTACATGCATTCATAAGGGTTATGATTTATGTTTCTAATGCCTATTGATTAGGTGCGATAACAGATATATCTTTCTAAGCCTCGACGTGGATGGTCTTGTCTCTGTTCATAGCTATTCAGTCGACTGTTGTGATTTCTTGCATCACTTTTGTCTATATTTCCCATGTACAGTTGTGTTGATTTTTTGCTATCTTAGAAAAGGGAGATATGGCAAACAACTCTGGATGACGAGACTTCATTTGAGAACTAGTGATTTTATGTGTATGAACTATCTTGCATGGCACCTAAATCTTTAAGTATCTGATCATAGGGATTAGGATTGCACAAAAGATTTGGATTCCACCTCCCCTTCCCTACTGCATTATGGTCCCTTCCTAGCATAGGAGTACCAATGCAAGTAATTTTGTTTCCACTTCATAAGCTTTGGAAAGAGATTCAGAAGGATATCCATTGCTAAAGGAGCATGCATGCACTATCTAAAGCAGTCCTAGTAAGTTTTCTAAATATATTGGGTGTCACCTCTGTGTTGTTCATGACTGTTAAAGGGTTCGAGCCTCATCTACAGTGGAGCTCCCAAAGCTTCCTATTGGCTTCCAACATGTAAGGGAGATTCAACATGACAAGAAATTCACACACCATCGCTTACAATAAGAAAAGTTATGAAATGACTTTTTGTTTAAAAGAACACACCACTTTGCCTCATCTTAATTCGATGGCCTTAGTTAATGCAAAATATGATGTCGGTATATCAATGGCACACAAACTATCTCTCCTTGTGAAGCTCATTGTACCCTTTTTTTGTGCTCATATAGCATATTGAAAAGAAATGAGGTTACAAACTTGCAATAAGGTCTTTTCACACCTTTTGTGTTATAGATAGGGATGTTATGCTCTTAAGAACACACTCAAGACATTATGAAACCGAATAAAGTGGATCAAAAGTTGTGTGTTTTCCTCACTTTTTTTGAAATAGTTTTTCTCATGAACAATTGATATGCCTATTCTACCTTAACGGCTAAGCAAGTACCTATAACCTCTATTATGCCATTATGGGGGTGCTCATGTGGAAGGGAGTAAAAGGGCTGAGGATTCTTTATGATTATTTATTTCTCTTTAGGCTGTGATCAACCATTCCTCATCATTGTTTCTTTTTAGTATGAAAACTTCACTAATTGCTGCTTGAGATTGATAGCTTTGATGCTTATGGAGGGTTCTATGACTACCTCTTATGAGGAGATTGTGTCCACTCTCCCAAACATCCTTTCGGGCTCATGCTCCATTCTAGAATCAGAGAAGGATCCTGGTGGCGTGTGCGTTGACTCCATATTGATGCATGCTTTTCATCATCTCTTTTGATTGAGCACATGATGGGAAGAACTTGTGAGGAATTTCAAATGGTTTCCTATGCTTTTTGGTATGATTTTCACTTTGCTCGTTGTAAAGGCAATCTTGAAAGTCTTGCGATTGGGATTCTTTACAGCTAAAAGAATCCCAATATCTAGAAGTGACTGGTTGGGGGAAAGTGATTGCCTCTCACCTAGCTTTAGCCTTGCGAATGTCTACTCTAGGATTAGGTCCGATGCATGGATATGACTTCACATGCTCATTATGTGATAGCAGGAATTTACATATGATTCATAGTAAGGGTTGATACTGTTAACGATGTCGTGGACCCGAGGAAGGGATATGGTATTCCTTGTAAGAATCTTTCTTAAGATTCGAGGGCGCAGAGTTCCGGTAGCAACCTGTGCTATTGTCCACTTTGATGGGATTATGTCCAAATCAATTCGGTATTATTGGATCTCCATAAGTTTGATAAATCATTGCTTGCAAGTTTGGAGATTTATTGTGTCTAGGTCCCAATGCACTTAAGAAAATATTTCTACATTTACTTGCTTCGAATAGAGCACTGAATTCTCCACATGAAAATGTGCCATGTGTACGCAGTTGTGTGTTTTGGAAATACACTAATTCCTAATAAGCATCAGTACAGCAACTGTCTAAAGTGTTCTAAAGGTCCCTTGCTTGGTGTTTGATTTTTCATGGAATGCAATCACTGTGTAACATATCTTAAGGTTGTGATTTGTTCTTGGGCCATGGACTTCTTAAACCCTCTAGGGCAAGGATTTCTTGAGGTTCATTGGATCTAATTAATCGTGTTAGGTTTGCTCCTGTGGCCAGGTTTAGCAGAAAGGCTACATGGAAGAATGGCCTGCTTAAGGTTTGTGTGATTGCCCTATACAGGGATGATGTCTACAATTCCTTGCTGGGAGAAAATCAACAATTTCTCTAGCCCAAACTCTGATTACCCTTTGAGGTGTACTAATTGTTTGTTGATTAGAAGCAATTGAACTTATTGATGAAAGATGAATGGTTTTTCCTGTTACTATGAGGGAATTACAGGTCCATTCCAAACATCTTGGAAACATGGTGCTCATGATGGTGTGGTTTTTTTTTTTATGATCCTCAAGTGTGCTGTCTAGATCCACCCAACAAAAGAACGTTGGTCACAAGGGACTCGATGGAAGGATGATGGTGCCTCCGAGTTTTGGGCTTTTCTATTGATCTCATGTAGAAAGCTGTTGCTGTTGGACATTAATAACTTGCTATTGTATATGCAGTCGAGAAGTGTGGAGTGTTTGGCTCTGATTGATCCAAGAGATATAGGCTTCAAACAAGTTGACTAATAAAGGATTTGGAGACTGCAGCACATCTTAAATTTAAAAGCATTTGTTCTTCTAAACGATCCCGACTCTTAGGAAACTAAGCCTTGTGTTTCCGTGTTTTTAAATTTTAGGATGGAATGAAATAATTCTTTGTTGCTCTTCTTGATCGATTCATAGGTGATATAGACATGGCTTGATTACAGGTATTAGAGTTCATAGTTTTGCCTTACAGATCAGTTGGGTTGGAGTTTTTTGTGACTAGATGCATTTTTCGACATCTGTGCTTGGGAAACAATCACATGTTTACTGAATGCATGGGCACCATATTTTCACCTTCATATACTACGAGGAAGGGGAGCTTTTGGTCGACATGCTCTCATGTAATATCTCTTAAGAAGGCTCTCTTTTACTCCAAGACTATTTACATTTTATGTATTGTGTCTTTGTGAGTATGTGAGAGTGGTGTGTGTGTGTCTATGCATGTCTCTCGTTTGTGTGAGTAGAGTAGTTGCGTTGCTTGTAGTTTACTCATGAACTAGGATCCTTGACTCCCTATTCTCCTTGTTTTCAAGCATATCGCATAGCATGGGGTTGATGCCAATGGCTTGAACATGTTGGAGGTAGGGGTGGATGAGAGGAGAGTCACTCTTGAGCCTTCCTTCTTGCTTCCATGCAAGGTGGTGAGGGTTTTGGTCTTCTACTACTACAACCTCAACAAAAGCCTATCAGTGTGTAATAGAGAAAGCCATGACTGATGTTATGTTAGAGGATATCTGGAGAATGAAATATGAGAAATCTGTAAGAAGCTTATTGAATTCGCCTAGAATATGCTAGAAAAACCAATACCAACCATTCTTGAGATGAGAATTCTAGAAAAAATATTTGAGGAATGTTTAGAAAATTTTAACTGAACGTAGGAAAAATTGGAACCACCCAAGTAACTAAAGGGGAACTAGGTTTAGAAACCATGGAGATAGATTCCTTAATTCCTAAGGTAGAAGCAAACAAGCCACAAGATCTATGGGCCAAAGTTCAGGAAGATAGATGGAAAAAAATTAAAGGGGAGATCCCTCCCTTCATGGAACTAGATGCTTCTATGAATCCACCCATGATGGAACAAGAACTAGAATTGGAGGATTTGTCTAATCAAGACCATGAGATAGATGAAGTTATTAGACTGACTGGACTTCCAAATTACATGGGTGAATATGAACAAATATCAAATTTCTTCCATGCTCCCACATTAACATGCAAGGAGAAGAGAGTTTTTTAGGAAATATCAACCACTCTACAAGGGTTGAAGAAGGCTAAAGTTCATTGCTCTTTAACTTTAGAAGACCTTCTACAAGTAAAGCCCCAACTATGGAATAATTTAGCCACTCAATTAAACTTGAACTAACACACTTACATATGCAAGGATATATCTATAGAAGAGGAATGAGAGCTAATAGAGTTACTATGCGAGTATAGAGATGTAGTTGCCTAGACTTACAAGGATTTGAAAGGAGTAGATCCAATGATTTTCTCTCATAGGATCCCTATGACTCCTGAAGCAAAGTCCTTATAGGTACAATGATGTCTACTCATCCAAAATCAAAGAAGAGATAGACAAGCTATTGGGAGTTGGATTCATATATGAGCAAGAATGTAAAGGAAGTGCAAGCCTTTATGGACCACTGTGGATATTATCACCAATTCATTCATATTTATGCAATCATAAAGAAACCCTTATATGGAATCCTGACACAATTTAAGTGGAGTGATGGGTGTGAACAAGCATTCAATGAGCTAAAAAGAAGATTTCAATTCAACATCCATCTTGAAAGTGCCAAATTGGAATAAACCATTTCATATTCACATTGATGCATCTAACTTTTCTATTGGATGCATATTGGCACAACTAGTCGAGAAGGTAAACTAGATCATCCTATAGCATATCCAAGTAGACAGTTGAACCAAGCAAAGTGAAATCACACTACAATTGAGCAAGAAGGATTAGGGATGGTCTATATATTGAAGAAATTCAGGCATTACCTACTAGCCAACAAGTTCAAGTATTTTATTGATCACTAATCTTTATTGTATTTGGTCAATAAACCTTGCAACATGGGACAACTAGTTGGATGGTTTCTTTTGCTCATGGAATGGATACCCACATTAGCCATTCATCGATTGAGAATGGATCTTGAGGAACCACCAACAAGAGTAGCTGACAAGTTGTCGGATACCTATCTATTCAATTTAGAAGTATGCCCTACATGGGCT
>CM035422.1:96592639-96757639 GCA_020310875.1 Ceratopteris richardii
CATTCCTAGCTTGGTACAATGTGGTAAGTGTATCCCAAGCATCCTTAGCTGTTATGCAAGAGTGAATGTGAGGAATAATGGCACGTTTGACAGACAAAGCTATCAATGCATGTGCCTGGGCATCTCTGCCATCCCAACGAATCTACTCTGTAGTAGGTGCAGTAGAAACCGCAGCACGAACAAGAATATGTAGAATATCATCATCTTCGACACCTTCTGCATCAGCTTCAGTACTTGCAGTTGTAACAATTGCAGGTGTGATAGGACGTTTTCCGACACCCTGCACAATGTTCCATAGTCCTTTTGCAACCAACACATGTCGATCATATAAGCCCATAACGGGTAGTTGGTACCATCCAACTTATCCTCAACAGCCAACATACGGAATACATCACTGCTTTCAGCCATGGCCAGTGACTAAAATACCTTGATGCGAAAAATTGATTGTATCTCAAGAAGTTGAACAGAATTGCCAAGACGAATTTCGCTAGACCTGTGGCAGACTTCAAGATGCTTATACTGGCGAACAAAAACTGGTATATACCTTTGGAACAAAGAGATAAAATATCCTACATAAGCACTGTGATAGTGCGTTTGGAGGCCGAAACGAGCTCAGATCGCGATTTCGGCACGACAAAGCAAAGCTATTTTGATCTCAAAAACATGCTGAGTATGCTCACCAAAATTCGTGCGATTCTGAGACTCCAATTGGAGGAGTGTGGATGGTGCCCTAGATGAAGCGACAACCTGCTCTAATACCAATTGTTGGAATTAGACGTCTGCGGAAGCATGCGAACAACACAAGGAAGAAGAAGAAGCTTGGAGCACAACACACAATACTGAATGTATTACTAGAGAATGTACAAAGATAAGTAGCCCATTAGGGCAATAGGCATATATACAAGCCAGGGGGGAAAACCCTTCTAAAGAGGGAAAAAAGTGCTCCGGTGGTCCTAGAGTGTTCACACACATCACTACCTAAATATATCAACAGATACTACCAAGGTCATGAAAGCAAATGAAGCCACCTAATCAAAGCAGATGCATTTTGAGGATCAAGACAAAGGAAGTAGCACTAGAGAAAAGACAAGCCAAATCAAAGGAAGATCAACATTGAGCTACCAAGACATATCAAGTGTCAAGACCAAAGATAACTCAATCAAAGCAACAACTTGAGAAGCATTGCCATTTTTGCACACATACTGAGTTGAATGCATCTAGAGTATGCATAATAGGGTCACACTACAAGGCCTCACATTTGCACATGGATTCTCTGAGATTGTTTAGTGGTGCACATTTCCTTAAAATAAGGAATAGCCCTTCACTTGTACTCTAGTAGTTTAGGACTTATATTAACCATAACTAACTTTTTTCCTTGGCTATTACGAATCCATTTGTTTTCTTTGTCATTAACAAAATCAAAAGTCCAAAAATTTATATTCAAGCATTAGGGATAACAAGCAAATGATCAAATTAATGTGAGAGGGGAATCACTTGAAGGATGGCCATTGAATTCACAAGCACTATGAAACTCCATAAAGTTTTCATAGTCTCTTCTATTAATTGACTTGATGGTTTGAGTGCAAATGGCTTCTGAGGATACAAAAGAAATGCCGCAAGTAGATGAATTTCCATTAGAGTATGCAACCAAAGCAAGAGGTCACTGGTTCAAAGATGATCAACCTATCAATGATCACCTATTTCTAGTAATGAGTCAAGATTTTCATATCATCCATAATATGCCAAGAACCATTGAGACCTGGAGCAAATCTAGGATTGATGCATATCTAAAGCTTCCCATTTACAAGCAAAACTTTGAGAGGTGTACTCAAATCATGAACACCTTGCATCTAGCAACAAACAAGCCATCGATACTAGAAGCACAAGTCACTAACCTGAAGGGTAGATTAAGAACCATCAGGTTCACTCATGAACTCATAAAAGATGCTTTTTGTTGGGTTAAAGATGGTTTGGTAGATTTGAAGGATGAAAATCACAAGGCAAATAAGAGAACATTTTTGGATATCAATTGCTTGAGTATTGAAGAAGAAGTACATCTGGTACACTAATGCTTTTGTTTTCCTAATATGCATCGATATATAGATCCTCAAAAAATAGTGGTTCAGCTATTGTCACATGCTATAAAACAAGTCGGGAATCAGATCAACCTAACTCCATATGCGCAAGAAAGATTGTTTGAGGCAAAAAAGTAGTGGGACATAAAAAAGTTTTTGAATGGAAGTATTGCATTAACTATCCTCATATATCCTGCCTTGAAGATCCATGATCAACTTAGACCTATCCTCACCACATTCAAGATGACCAAATATGTGAAATCAACCTTAGTTCCTAAAAAGAAAAGAGCCAAGAATGAAGTCCCACTCCATGGGATCGTATGCTTCATCAAAATTGTTCTTGATAAATAGGAAATCTTGGAAAGATTCCTTGCCTTCCCACACATCAATAATGGCCTCCAAGATGGATATACCCTTTATGAATCCCTTTTGATCCTCATTGATCCATGAGTGTAGATGGAAGCTAATGGGATTCACAAGAGCCTTTGTTAAGATCTTATAACCAGTTTGCAACATAGTGTTGGGTCGCCATTTTTCAATCCTATTTTTTCTATCCTTTTTGTGAATTAGCTTAATCACCCTTTCATGGAGAAATTAAGGAAGAGCGCTGAAGTTCACGTCCTTTTTCCGCACCAAAAGTAATGGTTTAACTAAGTCCCACCTAAAATTCTTGAAGAACTTGTTGGTGAGACCATCTAGACTTGGGATTTTACCACTAGATAGAGCACCAATAACTTCTAAAAATTTTGTATCAATGAAGGATTCAAGAAGATGCACAATCTGATGGGGATTTCTTTTTTATCTAATTCTCAAGATGGCAACCATGCAATCCCACCTCTGAGAAGTGAGTGGCATGGACACTACCAAGAGCTGAGTGAAGCGGTTGGTTATAAGCTCAATATTCTCTTTTGCAAAGTGCATTATGTTGATATATTTAGGTAGTGATGTGTGTGAACACTGTAGGACCACTGGGGCAATTTTTTCACTCTTTAGAAGGTTTTTTTCCCCCAACTTGTATATATGCCTATTGCCCTAACATGCTTCTTATCTTTGTACATTCTAGTGGTAATTCATTCAGTATTGTGTGTTGTGCTCCAAGCTTCTTCTTCTTCTTCCTTGTGTTGTTTGCGTGCTTTCACAGACGTCTAACTCCAACAATTGGTATCAGGGCATGTTGCCGCTTCATCTAGGGCGTCGTCGACACCTCTCCAGTTGTAGTCTTAGAATTGCACAAATTTTAGTGAGCATACTCAAGCTGTTTCAGACATCAAAACCGCTTTGCTATGTGGTGCCGCAATCATGATTTGAGCTCATTTCGAACTCCAAATGCACTATTGTGGTGCTTTTGCAGGCTATTTCATCTTTTTTTACCAAAGGTATATACCAATTTAGGTTCGCCAATATAAGCATCTCAAAGTCTGCTACAAGTTTAGCAGAATTCATCTGGGTGGTTTTGTTCAACTTTTTGAGATACAGTCAATTTTTGCATCAAGGTATTTTAGTCACCGACCATTGGATGAAAGCAGTGATGTAATCCATATGTTGGCTGTTGAGGATAAGTTGGATGGTACCAACTACCCGTTATGGGCTTATATGATACGACATGTATTGGTTGCAAAAGGATTGTGGAACATTGTACAAGGTGTTGAAAAACGTCCTATCACACCTACGATTGTTACAACTGCAAGTACTGAAGCTGACGCAGAAGGTGTAAAAGATGGTGATATTCTGCACATTCCTGTTTGTTCTATTGTTTCTATTCCACCTACTATAGAGCAGATTCATTGGGATGGAAGAGATGCTCAGAAACATGCATTGATAGCTTTATCTGTCAAACGTGCCAATATTCCTCATATTCGCTCTTGGATAATAGCTAAGGATGTTTGGGATACACTTACCACAATGTACCAGGTTAGGAATGAAGCTCATGTTGTTTACCTCCGAAAATAGTTGGAGAGTGATCACATGAATGAAGGTGATTCTATGGACAGTTTTTTGACAAAGATCAAGAATTTGAAGGAACAATTGATTTTTGCAGATAAAGTTCTTCCTGATAGTTCACTTGTGCAGACTGCTCTGAATGGACTTCCCGACTCATATTAGAGTTTTTCTTCTACTCTTTGTTTGATGATGAAAGGCAATCCAAATGCCTTAACATTTGAAGAGTTAGTTTCTATTTTGCTGCAGGAAGACCAGCTTAGGCAAAACACGTCTATTATGTGTGTTGCAGATCAAGCTTTGCTAACTAGTTAGAAGGGCAAAGGAAAATGGAGCTCTTCTACTAGTAAGCAAAAATCTACAAATGCTACACATTCGAAGAAGGAAGACAACGATGAGAAGAAATCGGAAAAGCAGAATTTATTTTGAAAATAATGTAAAGCAAACGATCATGTCATTAAGAGTTATCCAAATCTAGTTGCTAAAGAGGCAAAGAAGAAAAAGGCCGGAATGGTTGTTGTAGAGGCCTCTACACCGAAAACAAACTCTACAAATCTTGTGCAGGATGAAGAATGTGCATTTACTACTGTTCGTAGTTTTGACCCATCTTCCCATGAGCAGTGCATGTCTGGAGTAGACTCAAAGTTTGGTACTTTGATAGTGGGGTGACCAAACATATTACCTCACAGCGCAATTTCTTCTCTTCACTCTAGCCTTCCCCTACAGGGAATACTATTACATGCACCAACAACTCCTCTTATCCTGTTATGAGAGTTGGTAAGTGTTGGAGTTAGATGTTTGTGGAAGCATGCAAACAACACAAGGAAGACGAAGAAGCTTGGAGCACAACACACAACACTAAATGTATTACCACTAGAATGTACAAAGATAAGTAGCCCATTAGGATAATAAGCATATATACAAGCTGGGGGAAAAAAACCTCCTAAAGAGGGAAAAAAGTGTCCCGATGGTCCTAGAGTGTTCACACACATCACTACCTAAATATATCAACAAATCCCCCCTGGGAGTGATGTGGTGAACAAGGAGCTTGCACTCATGTATAAGGAAGTGCCAAGCTATGTGGAATCAATCCACAAAAGGAAGTAAGCCCAAAGCTTCACAGAAAGCTTCAAACTTCTCCCTAGGCAGAGCCTTCGTAAAAAGGTCTGCAATGTTCTCCTGTGTGGGCACATATGCCAAGCTGATCCCCAGCAGATAACATCTCCCTGACATAATGATAATGCACCTCAATGTGCTTAATGTGAGCATGGAACACAAGGTTCCTCGCAACTGCCAATGTGCTCTGACTGTCCATGAAGATGGTGGTGGTAGAAGAATGACCAACACCCAAATCAGCCATAAGGCATCTGAGCCACACACACTCTCTTGGAGATAGACGTCTGTAGAAGCACGCAAACAGCATGTCAAGGAAGAAGAAGAAGCTTGGAGCACAGTACACAATAATGTATGTATTACTAGAGAATGTACCAAGATAAGTAGCCCATTAGGGCAATAGGCATATATTCAAGCCGGGGGAAAAAAACCTCCTAAAGAGGGAAAAAAGTGCCCCGGCGATCCTAGAGTGTTCACACACATCACTACCTAAATATGTCAACAAATCCCCCCTGGGAGTGATGCGGTGAACAAGTAGTTGGCACTCATGTATAAGGAAGTGTCAAGCTATGTAGAAATCACTCCACAAAAGGAAGTAAGCCCAAAGCTTTGCGGAAAGCTTCAAACTTCTCCCTAGGCAGAGCCTTCATGAAAAGGTCTACAATGTTCTCATGCGTGGGCACATATGCCAACCTCATCTCCCCAGCAGAGAACCTCTCCCTGACATAGTGATAATGCACCTCAATGTGCTTAGTGCGAGCATGGAACATAGGGTTCCTCGCAACTGCCAATGCGCTCTGACTGTCAGTGAAGATGGTGGTGGCAGAAGTCTAACCAACACCCAAATCAGCCATAAGGTGTCTGAGCCACACACACTTAACAGTCGTTGTGAAAGCTGCCCTATACTCAGCCTCACAACTGGAAGTGGCCATAGTAGGTTGCTTCTTGCTCAACCAAGATATACATGAGCTATCAAGCATGAAGCAAAAGACACTAATGGACACATGAGTGTCATAGCAACCAGCCCAATCAGAGTAAAAAAAAGCATGCAAATCTGGCAGTAGTGATCCCCCCTTGGGATAAAACAACCCAAGTAGCCGAGTACCACTCAGATACCAAAAGATGTGCTTAACTGCCTACCAATGCTTGATTCCTGGGCAATGCATAAACGTGCTCATCTATGAGACAACAAACTGAATATCTAGCCGAGTAATGCATAAGTAAATCAAGCATCCAACAACCTACTGATAGAGAACAGCATCAAATGCATCTCCAGCATCATGAAGACTCAATCGTAAAACCTGTCTCCATAGGAGTGGCAATAGGCTTACAATCTTCAAGGCCAAATGCTGCAATAATGTGTCAACATATTTTGTTTGACACAAAGCCATTCCACCATCAACGTGCATAAGCTGAATGCCCAAATAATGATGCAAATGCCCCAAATCAGACATCTCAAATGAGGCATGCAAATCAGCCTTAAAATCAACAATATGCTTTTCAATAGGACCAATGACCTGCATGTCGTCAGCATAGACAACAATGATCAGAAGTACATCATTAGCACGCTTTACATATAAGGTGCTTTCAGTTGGACTATTCTCAAAACCATGTGTAATCAGATAGGCATGTATCTTCTCATACCAAGCACGTGGTGCTTGCTTTAAACCATATAATGCCTTCTTTAACTGCGCACATGGTTTTCATGCCCTTTCTGCACAAAGCCATGGGGCTGAAAAACATACACTTCTTCATGCATGTCACCATTGAGAAATGTTGTTTTAATGTCCAACTGATGTACATTCCAACCTTGATGAGCTGCAAGTGCACAGATGATCCGAAGAGTAGTCATATGGCATGTAGGTGCAAAGATCTCATCAAAATCAATGCCTCTTTCCTGTGCATAACCCTTTGCAACAAGCCTAACCTTATACCTGTCAACTGTCCCATCCGGTTTACACTTGAGCTTGTATACCCACTTAGTGCCAATGGCTTGCTTGCCTAGAGGCAAGTCATATAAAAACCAAGTACCATTCTTCATTATAGCATCATATTCAAATTGCATAGCATCCATCCAATTTTTTGAATTTTGTGCTTCATCAAATGAAACAGGCTCATTCTCATCACAGAGACTAGATGTAGCCATAGCATAGCAATCTGATGCAAAAGAGGCACTATGAGAGCGTGACCGAGTACGAAATGACAGAGGTGCATCTAATTTGTTGTCACACAAAGTCTGCACCAGCCATTTTGGCATAGTTTCTACCTGCTCAATATCAGCTCTCTCATCAACTAGTGCATCATGTAAATCTGCATCAGAAGTGGAATGATTTGCATCATCACATGAAACCTGCAAAGGCTGAGAAGTTGCCTCATTGGGTCTAGCACTAGACTGTCCGCCTGTAAAAGGAGGCAGCAAAGTATCATACATGTCTTTGGAGCTAACAGATGTCTCCTTAGTACATGAAAGCAATGGTTGAATAGCATCTTCCGCAAAAACAACATCACAACTAACCAGAATGCGTTTAGTCTGTGGATGATACAGACGATAGCCTTACTTTCAAAACTGTACCCAACAAAAATACATTTTAATGCTTTATCATCCAATTTTCTGCGATGTTGTTCAGCCACTAATGTATATGCCAAACAACCAAAAACACGCAGATGAGCAACAGATGGCTTGCAATCATGCCAAGCCTCATATGGAGTGATAGACTACAGCGCGTTAGTGGGACACCTGTTCAATACATATGTTGCACACATGATAGCCTCAAGCCAAAAACTATGTGGTAAAGCCTGACTCTCGACCATACACCTTGCCATCTCCATGAGTGACTTGTTCTTTTGTTCAGCAACTCCATTATGTTGGGGTGTATATGGCATTGGACACTGGTGTTTCATCCCACATTCAGCCATAAATGCATTAAAATCAGAAGACATATATTCCCCCCCTCAATCAGAATGGAGGGTGCCCATTTTACATGCTGACAGGTTTTCAGCCAAAACCAAAAACTGTTTGAAGCACATGAACACTTCAGACTTTGCCTTCAATGGATATACCCATGCATGCCTGGAAAAATCATCAATGAAAGTCACGAAGTAAAGATAATTTCCAAAAGAAGGTGTCTACATAGGACCACAGACATCACTATGTACAAGCTACAATTTCTCAGTAGCTCGAACGGAACCATCTTTTGGAAAGGACGAATGATGCATTTTGCCCAAAATACAGCCTTCACAAACATGTTTTCTAGGTGCCTCAAGTTTGGGCAAAGAGGACACCATTTCAAATTTCTGCAGGTGCAGCAAACTAGCAAAATTCAGATGACCAAAGCGTGCATGCCAAAGCTTTGCATCTGACATAGCCTCAGAATCATTTACTGCACATGCCAAATCATTTATAGATCTTTCATAGTCAATGAGCTTATACAACCCACGACATAAAATGCCAGAAGCAATAATCACATCGCCATTTGACAGATCATGAACTGTACACCTGTCATCAATAAATTTCACAACCAAGCCAATCTTGGCTAATGCAAAAACTGATAACAGGTTCTTCTTGATCCCTGGCACAAATAAAGCATCTGATAAAGTGAAATAACTACCATCACCAGTATTCAAAATGATCTTACCAACTCCCATAACAAAATAAGAGGAGTTGTTGGCACATGTGACAGTATTCCCTATAGGGGCAGGCTCGAGTGAAGAGAAGAAACTGCGCTGCGGGGTAATATGTTTGGTCACCCCACTATCAAAATACCAAACATCTGAGTCTACTGCAAACATGCACTGCTCATGAGAAGATGGGTCAAAATTGCAGACAGTAGTAAACGCCCATTCTTCTTCCTGCACAAGATTAGCAGACTCTCTTTTTGGTGTAGAGGCCTCTGCAACAACCATTCCAGCCTCTTTCTTCTTTGCCTCTTTAGCAGCCAGTTTTGGACAGTTCTTTATGATATGATCATTCCCTTTACAGTACTTACAAAACAATTTCTGCTTTTCCAATTTCTTCTCATCTTTATCTTCCTTCTTCGAATGTGCAAAATTAGCAGATTTCTACTTACTAGTTGGAGAGCTCCATTTTCCTTTGCCCTTCTGACTATCCAGGAAAGCTTGATCTACAACTCGCATAATGGACCTGTTTGCCTGGATTGATCTTCCTGCAACAAAACAGAGACTAACTCCTCAAATGATAAGGCATTTGGATTGCCTTTCATCATCAACCGAAGAGTAGAAGCAAAACTCTTATATGAATCATGAAGACCATTCAGAACGGTCTGCACAAGTGAGCTATCTTGTATAACCTCATCAATAGAAATCAATTGTTCCTTCAAGTCTTTGATCTTCATTAGGAAACTGTCCATAGAATCACCTTCATTCATGTGCTCACTCTCCAACTATTTTCAGAGGTAAGCAACACGAGCCTCATTCCTAGCTTGGTACAATGTGGTAAGTGTATCCCAAGCATCCTTAGTTGTTCTGCAAGAGTGAATGTGAGGAATAATGGCACATTAGACAGACAAAGCTATCAATGCATGTGCCTGGGCATCTCTGTGATCCCAGCAAATCTGCTCTACAGTAGGTGTAGCGAAAACCGCAGCACGAATAGGAATATGCAAAATATCAGCATCTTCGACACCTTCTGCATCAGCTTCAGTACCTACAGTTGTAACAGTTGCAGGTGTGATAGGACGTTTTTCGACACCCTGCACAATGTTCCACAGTCCTTTTGCAACCAACACATGTCGCATCATATAAGCCCTTAACGGGTAGTTGGTACCATCCAACTTATCCTCAACAGCCAACATACGGAATACATCACTGCTTTCAGCCATGGCCACTAACTAAAATACCTTGATGCAGAAAACTGACTGTATCTCAAAAAGTTGAACAGAACTGCCCAGATGAATTCCACTAGACCTGTAGCAGATTTCGAGACGCTTATACTTGCGAACAAAAACTGGTATATACCTTTGGTACAAAAAGACGAAATAGCCTGCACAAGCACTACGATAGTGCGTTCGGAGGCCGAAACGAGCTCAGATCGCGATTTTGACACCACACAGCAAAGTTGTTTTGACCTCGAGAACACACTAAGTATGCTCACCAAAATTCATGTGATTCAGAGACTGCAAATGGAGGAGTGTTGACGGCGCCCTAGATGAAGCGACGACCTGCTCTGATACCAAGTGTTGGAGATAGACATCTGCGGAAGCACGCGAATAGCACAAGGAAGAAGAAGAAGCTTGGAGCTCAGCACACAATATTGTATGTATTACTAGAGAATGTACCAAGATAAGTAGCCCATTAGGGCAATAGGAGTATATTCAAGCCGGTGGAAAAAACCTCATGTGCCCCGGTGGTCCTAGAGTGTTCACACACATCACTACCTAAATATATCAACACACTCAATAGTTGTTGTGAAAGCTACCCTATACTCTACCTCACAACTGGAAATGGCCATAGTAGGCTACTTCTTGCTCAACCAAGATATACATGAGCTACCAATCATGAAGCAAAAGCCACTAGTGGGCACATGAGTGTCATAGCAACCAGCCGAATCACTGTAAAAAAAAACATGCAAATTTGGTGGTGGTGATTCCCCCTTGGGATAAAACAATCCAAGTAGTCAGGTACCACTCAAGTAGCGAAAGATGCGCTTAACTGCCTGCCAATCCTTGACACCTGGGCAATGCATAAATCTGCTCATCTGTGAGACAACAAACTGAACATCTAACCAAGTAATGCATGAGTAAATCAAGCATCCAACACCGTGCTAATAGATAACAGCATCAAATGCATCTCTAGCATCATGAAGACTCAATCGTAAACCTCTCTCCATAGGAGTGGTAATAGGTTTACAGTCTTCAAGGCCAAAATGTTGCAAAAATGTGTCAATATATTTTATTTGACACAAAGCCATTCCACCATCAAGTTTCATAAACTGAATGCCCAAATAGTGATGCAAATGCCCCAAATCAGACATCTCAAATGAGGCATGCAAATCAGCCTTAAAATTAGCAATATGCATGTCATGAGGACCAGTGAGCAACATGTCATCAACATATACCACAATGACTAGAAGCACATCATTAGCATGCTTAACATATAAGGTGCTTTCAGTTGGGCTGTTCTCAAAACCATGTGCAATCATATAGGCATGTATCTTTTCATACCAAGCACGTGGTGCTTGCTTTAAACCATATAATGCCTTCTTTAACCTACACACTTGGTTTTCATGCCCTTTCTACACAAAGCCACGGGGCTGAAAAACATACACTTCTTCATGCAAGTCATCATTCAGAAATGCTATTTTATGTCCAACTGATGTACATTCCAACCATGATGAGCTGCAAGTGCACAGATGCTACGAACGGTAGTCATTCAACAAGTAGGAGCAAAGGTTTCATCAAAATCAATGCCTCTTTGCTCTGCATAACCCTTTGCAACAAGCCTAGCCTTATACCTCTCATCTGTTCCATCAAGTTTGCACTTTAGCTTGTATACATACTTGGTGCCAATGGCCTTCTTGCCAGGAGGCAAGTCACATAAAGGCCATGTACCATTTTTCATGATAGCATCATATTCAGATCGCATTGCATCCATCTAATGTTCTGACTTTTGTGCTTCATCAAACGAAACAGGTTAAGTCTCATCACAGAGACTAGAGGTAGCCATAGCATAGCAATTTGATGCAAAAGAGTCATTATGAGAGCCTGATCGAGTACGATATGAGAGAGGTGCATCTAATTTGCTATCATGCAAAGTCTGCACCAGCCATTTTGGCATAGTTTTTGCCTGCTCAATATCAGCTCTCTGATCAACAAGTGTATCATGTAAATCTGCATCAGAAATGGAATGATTTGCATCATCACATGAAACCTGCAAAGGCTAAGAAGTTGCCTCATTAGGACCAGCACTAGATTGTCCACCTTTAAAAAGAGGCAGCAAAGTATCATACATGTCTTTGGAGCTAACAGATGGCTTCTTACTACATGAAAGCAATGGCTGAATAGCATCTTCCACAAAAACAACATCACGGCTAACCAGAATGCATTTAGTCTACGGATGATATAGACGATAGCCTTTACTTTCAGAACTATACCCAACAAAAATACATTTTATTGCTTTATCATCCAATTTTCTACGATGTTGTTCAGGCACTAATGCATATGTTAGACAACCAAAAACACGCAAATGAGAAACTGATGGCTTATGTAGGTATTTCAATGGCGATGCACCACAGTGCGCTCTCCTTCTCCAAAGCTCCGCAATGATATCCTCGGGGTAGAAAATTGAGCTCCTAAGGCCGCACATAGTACTTCGCACAGATGCTGCTCAATATGCAGAAAACACAGTACACAAGGAGCATGAAGACAGACTTCTTAGGTCTTAAAATGTGGTCGAACTTATAGTCTGTGATTGACCAGGCCACTATATGTTTTATTAAAGAACATATACAAAGAAGTTTCCAGTGGCCATTTGGCCTTTCACATGGACACTAACGGTAACAATCTCCCACTAAAGGCCAATATAGCCAAAGTAACTATGGGAGAAAAATAAAGAATGATAAAGAATACCTGAGTGTAAGTATACAAACTATACCTCCCACCTGATGGGCATGTTACACAGTATACAAGTGATTGTGTAAGATCATGAATCAAGTAACCTCCATCAAGTGAGAACAGTGTTGAAAGCTATCTTGTGGTAGAGCTTTAGTCAAAGCATCGGCAGCATTATCTCGAGTGTGAACCTTGTCAAGAATAATGCACTCAGTGGCTAAGCAATCTCGAATGAAGTGATACCTCACCTCAATGTGCTTGGTGTTTGCATGATAGACCGGATTCTTAGCCAAAGCAATGGCACTTTGACTATCACTGAGCAAACATGCTGAGGGAAACCCATATCACAAGCAAGATGAGAAAGACACAACGCTTCCTTACATGCCTCACTTGCTGCAACATACTCTGCTTCTGTGGTGGAAACAACTGTACATTCTTGAAGACGAGATCTCCAAGAGATAGCGCCTCCAGCAAAATGAAAAATGTACCCTGATGTAGACTTACGATTGTCTACACAACCAGCGTAGTCAGAATTTGTGTAACCAAGAATGGATGCTTTCCCTCTACCTAAGCAGACACTTATCCTTAGTGCCACTCAGATATCTTAAAATCATCTTGATGGCTTCCCAATGTTTCTTTCCAGGATTAGACATATATCTGCTCACAAGTCCCACTGCAAATGCAATGTCTAGTCTCGTAGCTACCATAGCATACATGAGACTACCAACAACAGACTGATAGGGAATTTTGGTCATGAATTCCTTTTCCTCATCTGATTTGGGGAAATCATCCTTGCTCAATTTCACATATGTGGGTAGAGGTGTACTCAATGCCTTTCCACCCTGCATATTGAACCTATGAAGTATTTTGGATATGTACTCACTTTGAGACAAGTATATGCATCTTTTACTCCTATCACGAGTAATGTGCATGCCAAGAATATGTTTGGCATCCCCCAAATCCTTCATATCAAATGTCTGACTCAACTTCTTTTTGAGAATTGACAAATCATAAGAGGACTTCCAAGCAATCAACATATCATCGACATAAAGTATCAAGCATATCAAGCTGCCATCTGAGCATCTCTTTGTGTAGAGACAATGATCCTCATTAATTCGAGAATAGCCTTGAGACTTCATAAAAGCATCAAACTTTTGGTACCATTGTCTAGGGGACTGTTTAAGTCCATACAAGCTCTTCTTAAGCTTACAAACTAGACTTTCCTTGCCAGGAACTACATAACCCTCTGGTTGTTCCATATAGATCTCATCTGTAAGATCTCCATGCAAGAAAGTACTTTTCACAATTTGGACTAGCTCTAAGTCCTCCATTGCAACGAATCCAAGCAACATGCACAGGGTAGTCATCTTGACCATTGGAGAGAAGATTTCCCCGAAATCAACACCATGTCGTTGCTTAAAACCCTTTGCAACAAGTCATGCTTTATACTTTGGAGAAGCACTATCTGATGTGAATTTCAGCTTATATATCCATTTACATGGTAAAGCTTTCTTGCCCTTTGGCAAAGGTACCGAATCCCAAGTACCATTCTTGTGAATAGAATCCAACTCACTCTTTATGGCACGCTCCCACTTGACATGATCCTCTGTCTGCAGAGCCTCTTTGTAGCAAGAAGGCTCATCGGCATCTGTTAGCATAACAAAATCTAAACCTGGAACATATCTATCAGGTGGATGTGAGACACGTGCAGAACGTCTCAATGGTTGCTGAACAAGAATATGTGTAGATTGATCTAAATGGACATTCTCTTGAACATCCGTATGTGCAGCATTTTTATGCATGCTAACCAGAGGACTAGTATCCTCAAACACCACTCTTCTCACTTCAACCTCTTTATTGGGCTGTTTATGCATCTTAGTCTCATTGAAAATGACATCACTACTTCTAATCGCTGACCGTGTTTCAGGATCCCATAAGCGATATCCAAATTGTCCTTCTCGACCATATCCAAGAAAAATGCATTTCTTTGACTTATGATCTAGCTTTTGCCTAAGACTCTTTAGTATATGAACATATGCTTCACACCCAAAAACTCGAAGATGATCATAATATGGTGGCTTCCCTGTCTATAACTCTTGTGCCACTTTCAAACCTTTGGCAATACTAGGTGAAAGGTTAATCACATGAACTCCAGTCAATACTGCTTCTGTCCAAAAACCTTGTGAGAGGTTTGCATGATGCAACATAGAGACTACTCTATCTTGAATAGTTCTATTCATCCTCTCAACTACACCATTCTGTACTGGAGTATAAGGAGTTGTAAACTCTCTATGAATCCCTCTAGACTGACAAAAAAGATTGAATTCATGTGAGGTATACTCACCCCCATTATCTGAACGTAAAGCCTTAAGCTTAGTTCCTTTTTCAGTATCAATTGAAGCAAGACATTTTTTGAAAGTAGGGAATACCTCATCCTTCGATTTGATAGGATATACCCAAACCTTTCTAGTAGCATCATCTATGAAAGTGACAAAGTAAAGAGAACCACCTAAGGATCTAGTCGACATAGGACCACACACATCTATATGAACGAGATCTAAAGGCTGAATTGAAGAGTCAATGTGCGTTCTATGCACATTTCTAATTTGCTTTCCATATTGACAATGCTCAAAAAATGAAAAATTGGAGAAAGATAACACAGGTAAGTAGCCAGAACAAGAAAGATTTTCCATTCCACTACGAGATATATGGACCAAACGACCATGCAAAATACATGCCATAGGTTGTTCAGTATGTTACACTTATGTGTTCCTCGAGTAGCTTTGATGTGAACCTTTTCCCTATACATGGGCACTTTTTACTCTAGTTCTGGCTAGAGGTTTTTTTCCCATGTTACCACATACTTGATACTCTCATATGTGGTGGTACTTTGTACTTAGGGATATTATTCAGCTCTTACTTCAGTTCAGTTCATCGTCAATAGAGAGAGCTATTCCAGCCATCGTCTTCTCCGTGTGTCTTGCTGTGTTTGTGCTCCTTGTGTGAGCTTCTTGTGTGTCTCTCGCACTTCTACACACACCCAATAGTGGTATTAGAGTAGGTTCAGCTCCTTCTCAAGTTTCAGTTTTTTGCGTTGCGGTGCGCGTGCACATTTAACAGTGCAAATCGACTTCGAAGCATAGAACTGTGAATTTCAACAGCCAAGAGACATTTCCACCAGATGCACTTTAGTTTTACCCCCATTTTGAAGCCATTCGTGCAGTCAAAATCGCCATCAGAGTGACAGTTTGTGAGCTGAAATTTCAGCACTCACTTCAGTATTCGTCGAAGTGAAGATTTTATCACATTCTTGTTCTTTTGTGAAATGGCGGGCAGCAATGACTTGTTTGGCATGCTTCAAGCTGAAGATAAGCTTGATGGGATAAACTATCCGATGTGTTCTTACATGATGAAGCATGTTCTTGTTGCAAAACAACTTTGGAACATAGTGGCAGATGTAGATCGAAGACCGGCAGGTGCTTCTACTTCACAGTCTACTATCAAAGATGGAGCTTCTTCTTCGAGTACAGTGGTTTCTCCTTCTCCACCTACACAGGAGCAGCTTAGATGGGATGGAAAAGATGCTCAAGCTCGCGCTTTCTGTGAAGCATCATATAGTTCCACACATTCGGTCATGTTCTACATCATGACATGCATGGGACACTCTTGCTTCTTTGTATGCCGTGCGTAATGAAGCCATGTTGCATACTTGAGGAAGCACCTTGAGGATGTATGTATGGTTGAAAATGAGTCTGTGGATGTGTATGTGACACGCATCAAGGACTTGAAAGAGCAATTGGAAAACATAGATGAGATCATTCCGGATACATCACTCATTTCTACATTATTGAAAGGATTACTAGAATCTTTTCAAAGCTTTGCTACTACACTCCCTTTGGTTGCAAAAGGAAATCCTAATATTATGCATTTGATGAGGTTGTGTCTCTTCTTTTGCAAGAAGAGCAATCTAGAGTGAATAGGAGTGGTTTGATTGAGGGAACGCAAGCACTTGCTATCTCACAAAAGGGGAAAAGCAAGTATGGTTCAGCTTTGGGTTCATCAAAACCAAAGCCTCAAGCTTCCTCTTCCACTCATTCCTCTAATGATGCTGATTTGCAAAAGAAGAAGAGATGCAAATATTGCCGAACGGCTGGTCATACTATTGATGAATGTAGAAAGCTTGCTAAACATAATGAAAAGAAGAAGGACTCTGGTATGTCTATTGCTGAAAATTCAGCAAATGTAAAGAATGATGAAGCTAACATGGCTCAAGATTTTTGGGCATGTGTTGTTACATGTCATTATGATGCTTCTTTGCATTCTAAATGTATAGTTGTGAGTGAGGTTGATTCGGATTGGTTCTTTGATAGTGGTGCTTCAAAGCACATAACATCATGCAAAAGATTTTTTGCCTCTTTGAAAGATGCACCTAAAGGACGACATGTGGTGTGTGCAAACAATGCCTCTTATCCTATCATTGGAGTAGGAGAAATTGAGCTTATGGCTGCAAATGGAGGTGTGATCCTTATGAGGCTTGGAATGGTCATAAGCCTATGGTTAGTCATATGCGTGTGTTTGGTTGTTTGGCATATGCTCTTGTGCCAACGTCACAAACTTGATGACAAGGCAAAGAAATGTATATTTGTTGGTTATAGTGATGAAAGTAAGGTATATCATTTGTACCATCCATTGACGAACACAATTATTTTGAGTCGAGATGTGGTATTTGTTGAAAATTCAATTTTCCCTCTACTCGAATGCAAAAAACAGCCAACAGTTAGCTCACAAGATGTGTTCGATACACTCATGCCTTTGTTCCAAAATGGTGCGCTTGACTATGTCCATTTAGACCAGCCAACTGAGACTCAAAGGGCTGAAAAATTCCAGCCAAATAGGGCTGAAAATGCAGAGAATTTCCAGCCAAACATGGTTGAAAAGTTTCAGCCAAAAAAATGTCCAAACTGCTGGAAATTTCCAGCCACATATGGCTGAACATTTCCATCAAAATATGGCTGAAAATGAGCATGAAATTCAGCCCACGCATGATGTACATGTTGAAGATGTATTACATAATGAATGCATGTCTATCAAGTGTGCACAATCTATGCCAAAGTGGTTGAAACAAACTTTGCAGGATAGCAAATTGAGTGTACCTTTACTTGGTAGAACAAGATCAAGCTCTCACCATGCATCAAGTAATTTTGTGGATTATTCTTTTATTGCTACAGCATGTAATGAAGAGCCAGTTTCTTTTGAAGATGCATGTGATGATCCACAATGGATGAGTGCTATGCAATCAGAAATGGATTCCATACATAGGAATGGTACTTGGGAGTTATGTGAATTGCCAAAAGGAAAGAATGCCATTGGTACAAAGTGGGTTTACAAGATTAAGAGAAAGTCTGATGGTAGCATTGATCGCTACAAAGATAGATTGGTTGCCAAAGGATATGTGAAAAAATATGGCATTGACTATGAGGAAACTTTTGCACCTACTTCACGCATGACTACCATTCGTACTGTGGTTGCATTGGCTGCCCATCAAGGTTGGAAAGTGCATCAGTTGGACATAAAAACAGCCTTCTTGAATGGTCATTTGCAAGAAGAGGTTTATGTGAAGCAACCTCCTGGATTTGCAATGAAAGGGAAAGAGCATATGGTTTGTCACTTGCATAAAGCCCTGTATGGTCTCAAGCAAGCTCCACGTGCATGGTATGAAAAAATCCATAAGCACTTGATTGTTCTTGGCTTCACATGTAGTCCGATTGAAAGCACACTCTATGTATGAAAAATGGGGCTGATCTTGTAGTGCTTGTTCTTTATGTCGATGACATACTCTTGACTGGGTCATGTGATACAAAACTTGACATTCTTATGGCTGATTTGCAGCATACATTTGATGTCACTTATCTTGGTCTTTTGAGCTACTATCTTGGCATCCAGTTTGTATCTGTTGAGGGGGGAATTGTTATGCATCAAGCAAAGTATGTTGAAAAACTAGTTCAGCATTTTGACTTTTGAGGATTGCAAGCCGGTTTCCACACCAATTGAGACAGGATTTAAATTCTCAATTGAGGATTCCAGTGATGCATTTGACACTTATCTTTATCAGCAAGCAGTGGGATGTCTTATATATGCATGCAACACAAGGCTAGATATACAGTATGCAGTTTCCTAGTTGAGTCGATTCATGCATAGCCCTGACACTAAGCATTGGCAAGCGGTGAAACGTGTGTTTAGATATCTCCAAGGCACTTTGAGCTTAGGTCTCTTTTATGGCAGAGATATTCAGCCGTGCTTGCATGCTTTTATAGATAGTGATTGGGCTGGTTGTTATGATACTCGCGTGTCCACCAGTGGTAATTGCTTTTTCCTTGGAGTCTCATGCATATCTTGGTTGAGTAAGAAGCAACCTACAGTGGCGACTTCGAGTTGTGAAGTTGAGTACAGGGCAGTTTTCATAGCTACAGTGAAGTGTATATGGCTGAGATGCCTATTGATGGATCTTTGCATGGAGATTGATGTTGCTACACATATTCTCACTGATAGTCAGAGTGCTTTGGTTGTTGCACGAAACCCAGTGTTTCATGCACGAACCAAACATATTGATGTGCATTATCACTATGTGAGAGAGCACCTTCATGCAAGAGATATTGATTTGGTATATGTGCCTACACAAGATAATGTGGCAGACATATTCACCAAAGCTCTTCCATGGGAAAAGTTTGAAGCTTTTCGCAAAGCTTTAGGCTTGTTACCTTGTGGGGGCTGATCTGTCACTCCTTGTATGTGTTCACATCATTCGCTCCAGGGGGGTTTGTTACACTTATGTGTTCCTCGAGTAGCTTTGATGTGAACCTTTTCCCTATACATGGGCACTTTTTACTCTAGTGCCCATGTATAGGGAAAAGGTTCACATCAAAGCTACTCAAGGAACACAGAAGTGTAACAAACCCCCCTGGAGCGAATGATGTGAACACATATAGGGAGTGACAGATCATCCTTCACAAGGTAACAAGCCTAAAGCTTTGCTCCTTGTGCATGCTTCTTGTGTGTCTCTCGCACTTGTACACACACCAAACACAGTAACAGCTAACAAGTGTTCTTTTTGTGATACAAATAAAGGATAAAGTGAGCCAACTTTGCTCCTTTTGCAATAACCATATTGCCCTTTGATATGCGAAAGGACTAAGCATAGAAGACCACCTTGTAACCAAGGTCATCAAGTTGACCAACTGACATCAAACTGCACGATAACTCAGATGCATGGCATACATTATGCATGGTAAATTTTGAACCATCAATGAACTGCACAACCACATCTCCAATCCCCACAACATCACACTAGTGAGAATCACCAAGTCTCAGGGTACCAAGAGACTTTGCTACATAATTAGAGAACCATTCTCTATGTGGTGTCACATGGAAAGAAGCACCAGAATCTAGCAATCAGGTGTGGGAAAGAGAATCAACCATAAGAGCCGCAGTTGGCACAGTACTATCGAGTGTCAACACATCAACATCATCAGAAATAGCATTAATTTCTTCAATCACAGTCGAAGTAGATGGTGCAGGTAACTGTTTAACATGCCCATCAACATTCTGTCCTTTACCTTTAGCATTCTTTAATGCATAACAGTCCTTCTTCATGTGTCCTTTCTTATGACAATAATGGCATTCGATATCCCTCTTCCTTGATTTACTTCTACTCTTGTTCTGTTGACTATTCTTTTCCTTGTTCTTGCTCCTACCACATTGTTGATTCTTTCCTTGGTAAGAATCACGAACAGTATATGCATCTCCACTCTGAGTGCCAGCCATGGATTTTCTATGAATCTCCTCACTCAAGAGTGCTCCACATGTGTCATCATAGACGAGTTTACCACCAGGCGCACTATTGCTAATAGTTGTGCAAAATGTATCCCATTATGAAGGCAAGGTGCATAACAGCAATACTGCTTTCATTTCATTATCCATATCCATTTTTTGAGCCTATAACTAAGAGAATATAGCATCAAACTCATTTAGATGAGCAGCAACACTATATGTGTCCTTCATACGAAGGTCATATAATTTTCTCACCAGATAGACTTTATTTGATGCAGTCTCTTTTTCATATGTATTGCATAACTTCTTCCAAAGCTCTTCTGCACTTTCACAGTCTAATACTATAAAGTAAACATTATCTGCCAGGTGCAAGCGAATGGTAGACCTCGCCATTTCATCTAACTCATCCCAATCATCTTCATCCATGTAAGTAGGCTTCTTTGAAATTCCATTTACTGGCTTCCATTGCCTCCTTTGAATCAGCACGTCTTTAATCTCATTCTTCCATAGAGCAAAGTTTGTGCCATAAAATTTTTGGATCTCAAAATGGTCTTTGCCCTGCAAGTTATAGCTCCTCCTTGGAACACTAGCACTAGACCCCGATCCACCGGATGTGCCTAAGACCTCTGATGCCATGATGGTAGAGAACTGAATGGAATGATAATGGAGCTAGAAGAGTCCAAACACCAACGAATAAGTGTATCAAGGAGTGAGTTGACCAGTGTATAGTTGACAAAACTAGAAATCTGCAAAAATTTTGCCAGAGTATCCTCTGCAAAATGAGCGTATGACCAATGTAAAAATATCATAAAACTGCAAGTACTGAAATGTTTTCCTACATAGTGAATCACTGACTCCATTGCATATAATCAGTTACCCAATAGAAGCCAACTAGGCTTATCGAGCACCTATGAACAACTATCATATATCTCCTATGGCGAGGATGGGTAAGTCTTCCACCTACATCACCGAAGAGACCCCAACATTTGGGTGTCTCCCAATTAAGAAAACCTCACCACGACCCTCTTTATCAAATGTAAAAGGCTTTATGCAAAGAACGTAACTGATATATCAATGACCACATGGACGTACATAAGTAGTATCCACAGAAGCGTACATGATGTGTATGTGCTCAATATATGCAGTAAAATGACACTAAAAGGCTGAGTGCACAGCCCAAAAACTAGCCAATAACTCCAGCAAGTGTATGTCAACTCTGATGTTTTTGGTTCAAAAACCTGCATAAATTTGCAGCAACTGCTCCCACCAAAACTGAAAACCTTTCCAGAAACCTGTAGTTTTGCGAGTGTGGCTAAAAAACACAGCCCCAAAGGTTTATATTTATTTTCGGAGAAGTACAAAGAACACTCTTGTTGATGTTCCCGAACCTGTGTGAAGAGAACTATGTGCAAAAGTACTCCAAACTTGCTCCAAAAGACACCCCAAAATTGCTTCAAAAATAGGCTTTGAAAGCAAAGAATGAAGCTTTGAGGGACCAAAACTTGTTCAAGGTAATGTCAACCTTAGTCTTTCCCCTTCTTTAGACACCACAAGAGTGTAGCTTAGTGGCAAGAGATTGCCACGGTTAAGCGAGCTCTAGGGGGAACAATACTGGGATGGGTGACCTCCTGGGAAGTATCGAGAACCTCTATATTCCTTGATCATTGAGGTCCTCCCTCACGTGCAGCCAACAGTGACTTTGGTGACTCGGATGACAAGGTATGCCAAGGTCTAAGCCTTGGAGAAAGCCTTGGGGGGGGGGAGGTGCTCGCTTCGCTTGCACAAAAGGAACAAAGCTTTTGCCTTGAACTGCTCTGATACCAGTGAAGTATTTCGATGGTGATGCACCACAGTGCATTCTCCTTCTTGAGAGCTGTGCGACGATATCCTCAAGGTAGAAAACCAAGCTCCTAAGGCCGCACACAGTACTTCGCACAGATGTTGCTCAATATGCAGAAAACAGAGTACACAGGGAGCATGAAGACAGACTTCTTAAGTCTTACAAATGTGGTCAAACTTACAGTCTGTGATTGACCAGGCCACTATATGTTTTATTAAAGAACATATACAAAGAAGTGTCCGGTGGCCATTTGGCCTTTCACATGGACACTAACGGTAACACTTACCACCATGCCAAGCCTCATATGGAGTGATAGACTGCATCACTTTAGTGGGACACCTGTTCAGTACATATGTTGCACACATAACAACCTCAAGCTAGAAACTATGTGGTAGAGCCCGACTCTTGACCATACACCTCACCATCTCCATGAGTGACCTATTCTTTTGTTCAGCAACTCCATTCTATTGAGGTGTATACAACACTGTACACTGATGTTTTATCCCATGTTCAGCCAGGCATATATTCCTCCCCTCGATCAGAACGGAGGGTGCCCATTTTACATGCTCACATATTTTCAGCCAAAACCAAAAATTGTTTGAATCACATAAATACTTCGGACTTTGCCTTCAATGGATATACCCATGCATGCTTGGAAAAATCATCGATGAAAGTCACGAAGTAAAGATAGTTCCCAAAAGAAGGTGTGTGCATAGGACTACAGACATCACTATGTACAAGCTGCTTTATTTTTGAGTAGCATGAACTGAACCATCTTTTGCAAAGGAAGAACGTTGCATTTTTCCCAAAATACAGCCTTCACATACATGTTCATCGGGTGCCTCAAGTTTGGGCAAAGAGGACACCATTTTAGATTTTTGTAGGCATAGCAAACTAGCAAATTTCACATGTCCAAAGCGTGCTTGCCAAAGCTTTGCATCTGACATAGCCTAAGAATCATGTACTGCACATGCTAAATCATTTACAGATCTTTCATAGTCTATGAGCTTATACAACCCACGACATAGAATGCGAGAAGCAATAATGATGTCTCCATTTGACAAATCGTGAACTGTACATCTGTCATCAACAAATTTCACAACCAAGCCAATCTTAGCTAATGCAAAAACTGATAACAAAATTTTCTTGATCCGTGGCACAAACAAAGCATCTCACAAAGTTAAGGAACTACCATCAACAGTACATGCTTCTCAGGCTATATCAGATACAAAGCTTTCGCATGCATGCTTTGGTCATCTGAATTTTGCTAGTTTGCTACGCCTGTAGAAATCTGAAATGGTGTCCTCTTTGCCCAAACTTAAGGCACCCAAAAAACATGTTTGTGAAGGCTACATTTTGGCCAAAATGTAGCGTTCTTCCTTTCCAAAAGATGGTTCAGTTTGGGCTAGCCAGAAATTGCAGCTTGTACATAGTGATGTCTGTAGTCCTATGCACACACCTTCTTTTGGGAACTATCTTTACTTCGTGACTTTCATCGATGATTTTTCCAGGAATGCATGGATATATCCATTGAAGGAAAAGTCCAAAGTGTTTATGTGCTTCAAACAGTTTCTGGTTTTGGCTGGAAATCTGTCAGCATGTAAAATGGATGCCCTCCATTCTGATCGAGGGGGGGAATATATGTCTTCTATCTTTAATGCAGTTTTGGCTGAACGTGGGATAAAACATCATCCTACAATGCCGTATACACCTCAACAGAATGGAGTTACTGAATGGAAGAACAAGTCACTCATGGAGATGGCGAGGTGTATGGCCAAGAGTCAGTTACAACAAAGTTTCTGGCTTGAGGCTATCATGTGTGCAGCATATGTACTTAACAGGTGTCCCACTAAAGTGTTGTAGTCTATCACTCCATATGAGGCTTGGCATGGTCGCAAGCCATCTGTTGCTCGTCTGTGTGTTTTTGGTTGTTTGGCATATGCATTAGTGCCTAAACAACATCGTAGAAAATTAGATGATAAAGCAGTAAAATGTATTTTTGTTGGGCACAGTTCTGAAAGCAAAGGCTATGGTCTGTATAATCCATATACTAAATGCATTCTGGTTAGCCGTGATGTTGTTTTTGTGGAAGATGCTATTCAGCCCTTACTTTCATGTACTAAGGAGACATCTGTTAGCTCGAAAGACATGTATGATACTTTGCTACCACTTTTTACAGGTGGATAGTCTAGTGCTTGTCCTAATGAGGCAACTTCTTGGCCTTTGCAAGTTTCATGTGATGATGCAGATCATTCAATTTTTTATGCAGATTTACATGATGCACTTATTGATGAGAGAACTGATATTGAGCAGGAAAAAACTATGCCAAAATGGATGGTGCAAACTTTGTGTGACAGCATATTAGATGCACCTCTGTCATATCGTACTCGTTTAGGCTCTCAAAGTGCCTCTTTTGCATCAGATTGTCATGCTATGGCTGACTCTAGTCTTTGTGATGAGACTCAACCTGTTCGTTTGATGAAGCACAAAATTTTGAACATTGGATGGCTGCAATGCAATCTGAATATGATGCTATCAGGAAAAATGGCACCTAGTCTTTATGTGACTTGCCTTCTGGCAAGAAGGCCAATGGCACTAAGTGGGTATACAAGCTGAAGTGTAAACCTGATGGAATAGTTGACAGGTATAAGTCTATGCTTGTTGCAAAGAGGTATGCACAAGAAAGAGGCATTGATTTTGATGAAACCTTTGCTCCTACTTGCTGAATGACTATTGTTCATAGCATCTGTGCACTTGCAGCTAATCGAGTTGGAATGTACATCAGTTGGACAGTAAAACAACATTTCTAAATCGTGACTTGCATGAAGAAGTGTATGTTTTTTAGCCCTGTGGCTTTGTGCAAAAAGGGCATGAAAAACAAATGTGCATGCTAAAGAAGGCATTATATGGTTTAAAGCAAGCACCACGTGCTTGGTATGAAAAGGTACATGCCTATCTTATTGCACACAGTTTTGAGAACAATCCAAGTGAAACCACCTTATATGTTAAGTGTGCTAATGATGTGCTTCTAATCATTGTGGTGTATGCTGATGACATGCTGCTCACTCATCCTCATGTGACATGCATATTGTTGATTTTAAGGCTGATTTGCATGCCTCATTTGAGATGTCTGATTTGGGGCATTTGCATCACTATTTGGGCATTCTGTTTATGAAGTTGATGGTGGAATGGCTTTGTGTCAAATGAAATAATTGATACATTATTGCAGTGTTTTGGCCTTGAAGACTGTAAGCCTATTTCCACTCCTATGGAGACAGGTTTACGATTGAGTCTTCATGATGTTGGAGATGCATTTGCTGTTGTTCTCTATCAGCAAGTTGTTGGATGCTTGATTTACTTATGCATTACTCGACTAGATATTCAGTTTGCTATCTCACAAATGAGTAGGTTTATGCATTGCCCAGGTGTCAAGCATTGGCAGGTGGTTAAGCGCATCTTTCACTACTTGAGTGGTACCCGACTACTTGGATTGTTTTAACCCTAGGGGTGATCACTACCGCCAGATTGGCATGCTTTTTCTAACAGTGATTGGGTTGGTTTCTATGATACTCGTGTGTCCACCATTGGTTTTTGCTTCATGCTTGGTAGCTCATGTATATCTTGGTTGAGCAAGAAGCAGCCTATTGTGGTCACTTCCAGTTGTGAGGCTGAGTATAGGGAGCTTTCACAGTGATTTTTGAGTGTGTGTGGCTCAGATGCTGGCTGATTTGGGTGTTGGTCAGTCTTCTGCCACTACCATCTTCATTGAGAGTCAGAGCGCATTGCCAGTTGCGAGGAACCCTGTGTTCCATGCTCGCACTAAGCACATTGAGGTGCATTATCATTATGTCATGGAGAGGTTCTCTACTGGGGAGATCAACTTGGCATATGTGCCCACGCAGGAGAACATTGGAGACCTTTTTATGAAGGGTCTGCCTAGGGAGAAGTTTGAAGCTTTCCACAAAGCTTTGGGCTTACTTCCTTTTGTGGATTGATTCCACATAGCTTGGCACTTATACATGAGTGCCAGCTCCTTGTTCACTGCATCACTCCGAGGGGGGATTTGTTGATATATTTAGGTAGTGATGTGTATGAACACTCTAGGACTGTTGGGGTACTTTTTTCCCTCTTTAGGAGGTTTTTTCCCCCGGCTTGTATATAAGCCTATTGCCCTAATGAACTACTTATCTTTTTACATTCTAGTGTTCATTCATTCGGTATTGTGTGTTGTGCTCCAAGCTTCTTCTTCTTCCTTGTGCTATTCGCGTGCTTCCACAGACATCTAACTCCAACACATTCCACCCCATTGTTATCTACCAAGAAGTTATGCATCTCTTTCGTCAGTTCTTTTGCTTTCCCTACCCACCAATCTTTAAAATAAATCTACAAGTTCCTTCTTTGTGTTTCCTCTTCATATCTTAGTTTGCTTTGAATTTTTCAAAGTCGAAGTTGGATGCAAAAGTTAAAATTATTAACTTTTGTCTCAAGTTGTTGAAGCCCACAGTATAGATTTTCCCTTCTCACATGTCAAATGTTAAGAATCTCTTTTTGGGCCTTCATTGGGAGATTCCAAAACTTAGCTGGAGAGGTACACTAACTAAAGGCCTTGCTCCAAATTGTGGAGGTCACCTGTTGAACAAAAAGAATGAAGAGCATTGAGGGATCAACCTGAAACTAGGAGGCATTCCTACGATGTGGTTTGATGGTGAGAAACATCAAATACTAATAAGATAAAACTATGTCCACACATAGAAAGAGATGAGGGGCCTTGCTTGTTGATGATGTTCTTTGAGATATAGCTTCTATCAAGTCTAGCTTTTCAGAAATCTTTTCCCAATTTGAGGTTTGACCAAGAGAAACCATGCATGTCTTTGACTTCCACTAGATCGTGTTGTAGTTTAACTTGGTCCCATGTGAGTTTTCTCAGTTCCATCAATAATACCCCCTTTGGTCCCATCTATTAGACGATACTTCCACTATATTAAAGTCCTCATAGAGGATGACTTCAAAGGGCAAAGAGTCTAAAGAGTGCCAAGTATTCAGTCTTCTCATGTCAAGTTTTTATCCTGTTATGGGAGTTGTAAAGATCATTTTGACTACTACTTATGGTCGTTCTTTTACATTCTCACATGTTTTATTTGTGCCAGGGATCAAGAAGAATTTGTTATCAGTTTTGGCCTTAGCCAAGATTGGTTTGGTTGTGAAATTTGTTGATGATAGATGTAAATTTCATTATCTCTCAAATGGAAATGTGATTATTGCTTCTGGCATTCTATCTCATGGGCTATATAAGCTCATAGATTAGCAAACATTTGTGAATGATTCAGCATGTGCAGTACATGATTCTCAGGCTATGTCAGATACAAAGCTTTGACATGCACACTTTGGGCATCTGAATTTTTCTAGTTTGCTACACCTATAGAAATATGGAATGGCATCCTCTTTGCCCAAGCTTGAGGCACCCGATGAACATGTTTGTGAAGGCTATATTTTGGGCAAAATGCAGTGTTCATCCTTCCCAAAAGATGGTTCAGTTCGAGCTACTCAGAAATTGCAACTTGTACATAGTGATGTCTGTAGTCCTATGCACACACCTTCTTTTGGAAACTATCTTTACTTCATGACTTTCATTGATGATTTTTCCAGGCATGCATGGGTATATTCACTCAGAAAAAAAGTTTGAAGTGTTTATGTGCTTCAAACAGTTTTTGGTTTTGGCTGAAAATATATCAGCATGTAAAATGGGCACCCTCCATTCTGATCGAGGGGGGGGAATATATGTCTTCTGACTTTAATGCATTTTTGGCTGAACATGGGATAAAACATGAGCGTACATTGCTATATACACCTCAACAGAATGGAGTTGCTGAATGGAAGAACAGGTCACTCATGGAGATGTCGAGGTGTATGGTCAAGAGTCAGGCTTTACCACATAGTTTCCGGCTTGAGGTTGTCATGCGTGTAGCATATGTACTTAATAGGTGTCCCACTAAAGCACTATAGTCTATCACTCCATATGAGGCTTGGCATGGTCACAAGCCATCTGTTGGCTCATCTGTGTGTTTTTGGTTGTCTGGCATATGCATTAGTGCCTAAACAACATCGTAGAAAATTGGATGATAAAGTAGTAAAATGTATTTTTTTTTGGTAGAGTTATGAAATTAAAGGCTATCGTGTATATCATCCAGAGACTAAACACATTTTGGTTAGCCGTGATGTTGTTTTTGTGGAAGATGCTATTTAACCATTACTTTCATGTACTAGGGAGACATCTGTTAGCTCCAAAGACATGTATGATACTTTACTGTCTCTTTTTACAAGTGGATAGTCTAGTGCTTGTCCTAATGATGCAACTTCTCAACCATTGCAAGTTTCATGTGATGATGCAGATCATTGTATTTCTAATGCAGATTTGCATGATGCACTTGTTGATGAGAGAGTTGATATTGAGAAGGCAAAAAGTATGCCAAAATGGCTAGTACAGACTTTGCGTGATAGCAAATTAGATGCTCCTCTATCAAACCATACTCGTCTTGGCTCTCATAGTGCCTCTTTTGCATCAGATTGCTATGCTATGGCTGCATCTATTCTTTGTGATGAAATGCAACCTGTTTTGTTTGATAAAGCACAAAATTCTAAACATTGGATGGCTACAATGCAATCTCAATATGATGTTATAATGAAGAATGGTACCTGGTCGTTAGTTAATTTGTCTCCTGGAAAGAAGGCCATTGGCACTAAGTGGGTATACAAGCTTAAGCATAAGCCTGATGGAATAGTTGATAGGTATATGGCTAGGCTTATTGCAAAGGTTTATGCTCAAGAAAGAGGCATTGATTTTGATGAGACCTTTGCTCCTACTTGCCAAATGACTACTATTCGTAGCATCTCTACACTTGCAGCTCATCATGATTGGAATGTACATCAGTTGGACATTAAAACAACATTTTTGAATGGTGACTTGCATGAAGAAGTGTATGTTTTTCAGCCCTGTGGCTTTGTGCAGAAAGGGCATGAAAACTAGGTGTGCAGGTTAAAGAATGCATTATATGTCTTAAAGCAAGCACCACGTGCTTGGTATGAAAAGATACATGCCTATCGGATTACACATGGTTTTGAGAACATTCCAACTGAAAGCACCTTATATGTTAAGCATGCCAATGATGTACTTATGATCATTGTTGTGTATGTTGATGACATGTTGCTCACTGGTCCTCATGACATGCATATTTCTGATTTTAAGGCTGATTTGTATGCCTCATTTGAGATGTCTGATTTGGGGCATTTGCATCATTATTTGGGCATTCAGTTTATGCATGTTGATGGTGGAATGGCTTTGTGTCAAACAAAATATATTGACACATTATTGCAACATTTTGGCCTTGAAGGTTGTAAACCTAATGCCACTCCTATGGAGACAGGTTTACAATTGAGTTTTCATGATGTTGGAGATGCATTCGATGCCATTCTCTATCAGCAATCCGTTGGATGCTTGATTTACTTATGCATCACTCGGCAAGATATTTAGTTTGTTGTCTCACAGATGAGCAGGTTTATGCATTTCCCAAGTGTCAAGCATTGATAGGCAGTTGAGTGCATCTTTCGCTACTTGAGTGGTACCCAGCTACTTGGATTGTTTTATCCCAAGGGGGGATCACTACCACCAGATTTGCATGCTTTTTCTGACAGTGATTTGGTTGGTTGGTATGACACTCGTATGTCCACTAGTAGCTTTTGCTTCATGCTTGGTAGCTCATGTATATCTTTGTTGAGCGAGAAGCAGTCTACTCTGGCAACTTCCAGTTGTGAGGCTGAATATAGGGAGCTTTCACAGCGAGTGTTGAGTGTGTGTGGCTCAGACACCTTATGGCTGATTTGGGTGTTGGTCATTCTTTTGCCACCACCATCTTTAGTGATAGTTAGAGTGCATTGGCAGTTGCGAGGAACCATGTGTTCCATGCTCGCACTAAGCACATTGAGGTGCATTATCATTATGTCAGGGAGAGGTTCTCTGTTGGAGAGATCAGCTTGGCATATGCACCCATGCAAGAGAACATTGCAAACCTTTTCACGAAGGCTCTGCCTAGGGAGAAGTTTGAAGCTTTCTGCAAAGCTTTAGGCTTACTTCCTTTTGTGGATTGATTCCACATAGCTTGGCCCTTCGTTATACATGAGTGCCAACTCCTTGTTTACCGCATCAATCCCAAGGGGGATTTGTTGATATATTTAGGTAATGATGTGTGTGAACACACTAGGACCACCGAGGCACTTTTTTCCCTCTTTAGGAGGTTCCCCCCCCCCCCCGACTTGTATATTCGCCTATAGCCCTAACGGGTTACTTATCTTTGTACATTCTAGTGGTAATACATTTAGTATTGTGTGTTGTGCTCCAAGCTTCTTCTTCTTCCTTGTGTTGTTCGTGTGCTTTAGCAGACATCTAACTCCAACAGAAGTATGGACAAGCCACCAGGATATGAGGATTCAAAGCATCCACGATATGTTTGCAGGCTAAAAAAGGCTTTGTATGGGCTTAAACCTTCCCCTCATGGTGGGCATGCAAGGATTGCAAATTATTTAACCACCATTGGATTATTTATGAGTGATGTAGATCACTCATTATATGCAAGGAAGAGTGATCATGGCATCATGATTGTGGCCATTTATGTTGATGACTTGATTGTAGGTGGTGATAATGAATAAAGCATTAAAAAGTTAAAGAAACTCATTATGCAAGAATTTGACATGAAAGATCTTGGTGTGTTGTGCTATTTTTTTAGGCATTGAGTTTATACACATAGAAATAGGTATATGGATGCACAAAGACAACACTCCTTGATTATTTAGCAAAATTATGGTATGATTGATTGCAAGCCAATTTATATGCCATTATATTAGGATTTGAAGTTGGATAGTACATCAGGTAAAGCAATGGAAAATGCCATTATGTACATGAAAACTATGGAAAATGCCATTATGTACATGAAAACTGTGGGAAGTTTGATATATCTCTAGAAAAAGGAAAGTAAGTTGCATGAATGAAAAGGAATTATGGAAAGCTTTCGCTTGATAAATTATTCTTTGTAATTTTGGAACTTGGTTATATAGCCCATATATATATATATATATATATATATATATATATATATATATATATATATATATATATATATATATATATATATATATATATATATATATATATATATGTGTGTGTGTGTGTGTGTGTATATATATATATATATATGTATATATATATATTGTAAATTTATTTAGAATATTTATGCTCAGATGGATCACGTTAATTCAAAATGAATTTATACATATTTTAGACAATAGTGATATAGAAAATTGAATATCAGTAGAAAGAAGCAAACAAGAGAAGAGCAACAAGGAAGGCAAAACCAAGCATAAAGATAATGCTCCAATCATTTTAAAATCCTTGTTAAAAAAAATATTATTAATTTTGTAACTAAAATCCGATTTTTATTAGTAACTTATTTGCGGTACTTATCAAACAATTTTGTGAGAAGGAACTCTGATAAACCTTTGATTTCTTTTATGTTTTCGGAAATTGTTATGAAGGACTCTATAGTATGCCCCACGTATTGTGAGTGAGCTCTTGTCCCCGATTATACATGACATTTTTTTGTAACTTGTGAAATTATGGAAAAAAAAAAGTTTCTCTATGTTGAGGATTGAAAGCCCCATAGCTCAACATGGAGGTCATTTTTGTTTCTATTTTTCTTGTAGGATTAACATGTGAAAACTTTGGAAAGGTACCAAAAAGGGTTTAGTAGCTGATTACCTCTTTATTTCGCATAGAAACATTTCTACATTGGTTGTTACATCTGAAAAAGAAAATGTATGTATCTAGATTTTCTTTTTTAATTTTCCTTTAAATAATGTGTTTAATCTTGGATTGCATAGTTCTCATTGAGCTAATTCAAGTGAGGCCACTATTTTTGAGGTTTGATTGAGTGGATTTTTCAATACCATAATGGATTACATGTATATATCTAGTTGATTAGCCCACATTCATGAATTAACAATGTGAAAATGAGTTTTAAAGAAAACCACATTCATGAACTAACAATGTAGCTTATTAGGTCACATTCAGGAATTACATGTATGTATGTGTAGGTTGTGCTCACTGCTTGTGTGTTACACACCTTCGTTGGTGTCATTGGTGGAGAATCACATCAAAATTTAGAGTATTCATGTGATGATTCATAGATGAGAGAGTGAAGGCTTTGGTTTGGTGTTGATGATAGTGAAGTGGGAAGCGTTTTGTAGTTCATGAAATGTTGGTACTATTGTAGCATTGAGTGATATTCAAAATTTTCAAGGAGATTGTACTTAGAAAAGTCATGGATCTCATACTTGAACTCAAGAAAAATGGTCAAATAAATCATTGAATAATTTGAAAGAAGAAGTTTTTAGTATTGAGATAGAGACATTAATAAAATAGTTGAGAAAGGAATAACAATTTCCCTCAAGAAAGTTTTGATTGGGAAATTACTGACTATGACAACAAAACTTACAATGCAGACGAAAATTGTAATTTCTGTCACATGTCAGTAGAAAAATTGCAATTTCTGCTCTGGGTTGGATGCCTCAAAGTTCCCCAAGATGAGTGCCTCTACCTTACGAGGTCGGGTGTGTGTGTCTTTCCAAATTCATTGTACTCTCAAAAAAAAATCACGATTAATAAATAATCATTTCGTATTAAAATTTCAATCAACACATTCACAATTTCTCCAGTGAAAACCAAATCAAATTCTTATTAAAATTTTAATCAACACAATTCAGGATTAATAAATAACCATTTCTTATTAAAATTTCTTATTAAAAAACACGATTAATAAATAATGATTTCTTATTAAAAATTTCAATTAACACATTTACAATTTCTCAAGTGAAAACCAAATGAACCCTATTTTACTTCTCATGGCAAATAATTTCTCACCTTCAAACTAATCAGATTATGGGTTGGATAATATTATGATTTTCACACAAAGTTCAGACAAAGCGTTGACTTTCGGATGAAAAGCATATGACTTGAGAGACTTGCTAGAATAACATGCTAGAAAAGCACATGCAAGAGCCTCATTTTGTTGAGAATAGTGTAGCACCTACCATACATCACTACGAGAGAAAGAGTAAAGTGATAATGGCAGCAAGATTGAGCATATGGATGCATCAGAGAGAGTAAAGGGTACCTAGATGATGAAGAGAGTTCAGTTTCATTTTTGAGAATGGTGGCTATGGAGAAATTACACTAAAGGTATACCAGAAGGGCTGGATTGTCCTCATGGAAGGCAGATAATTCCTAGAAGTGATGTAATGCTCTAAGACAAACAAGATGCTGCTGCTTTTCTAGTGCAAAGACCATGAAGATTTGGTAGTGATGTGCCAACTTCTGAGCATTTTAATGTCTTTCCTTGAGAAACAGATAGCAGTTAATTTCATTGAGTTTGCACATAGCAGTAAATTCCATTGAATCTGCACATGTGCAGGTCAGATAGTGATGAGGCCATCTACTATGAAGCAAACAAACACACAGAAAGAGAGAGAGAGAGAGAGAGAGAGAGAGAGAAAGGTGAGGCCATGGCTATTCCCCATAAAATGATGTCACCACAGCCTTTTGTCCCTCTCAGTCAATTCTGTTTTCAATGCCTTTTGCATTCACAAGATTCAAATGCATTCACAACTTTATCCCATTTCCAATACCTTTTGCAAAGCTTCATCCATCTCTCTCTTTCACAGACACTTACTCTCTCTCTCTCTCTCTCTGCCCTACCCAAATGGTACTAATCCATCATTGTTGTTGTAAGTGAGCAATCATTGATGGCAGTGGATGAATCTTTTTGTGTTTTATGAGGATATATTATTCTTCCTTACTCGGAAGGTAGTGATAAAGGGTGACAAGTTGAGACAAAAACACTTAAACAGCTTATATTATGTGAGTCAAGGTCCTCACAACGAGTTTTGTAAGAGTGAAGGCGACTAAATTCAAACTTCTAGAAACCAAGTATGTGAATAGAACACATGCGTGAGAATAATGTAAGTAGGTATAACTTCTGGCGGTCTGATGGAAGATGGAATGTCCGAAGTGAGTCAATATAAGCACGTATAAATCATGAGGCACACTAAAATCTTGAGATAGATTCCGAGCCCGCGTAACCTGGGTTTGACGTCTTGAGTCTCTGGGAAAAAGTCTTGAGTTCAAATCTTGGCTAAACATAAGATGGGTGCCTCTACCTTAAGAGGTTGGGTGTGTGAGTGTGTCTCCAATTCATTGTACTCTCAAAAAATTTTAAAAATAAAAAAATAAAAAATCTTGAGATGGAGTGGGCAAGCTTATGGATCATGGGTTATTTGATAAGTAGGCCTTTTTGTTTATTTGGTGAGCAATTTGTTATAAAAAAAGAAAGGAAGTTTGGCCTATGGCCTAATCTCTCCCCATATTTTTTGTAATTAATTTGAAAGTATAGGTGAAGATTAACTTAGTACTAATGGGATCCTGATATTTCACACAACAGAGTGCCCGAGGTAGAGAGTCATACTTGTGTTTGCCCAATTGCCATAACTTAAGCTACCCAAAGGCCAAGATTGGGGGTGCCCCCTACCACATCTTCCTTAGAGGCAAACAGACACACCATCCCACCTAATGAAGGGGTGCTTAAGCTACCCAAAACTTAAGCTACCCAAAAGCCAAGCATCATCTCAGTCCCAAAAAGATTGAGGGGTGCCCCCTACCACATCTTCCCTAGGGGCAACAGGCACATCATCCCATGTTATGAAGGGGCTTCCCTTGTGAACGTTGTATATACAATGTATTCATGAATTAATATACAATATATTCATACAACCTTCCCTTTGTCTTGGAAATCTGAATTTCATGATTACAAAATAAAAAACAAGGAAATTAATCACAAAAGTAATTAATTATTTCCCCTACCTCTCCAGTATTACTTTCTCCTCTCTCTCTCTCTCTCTCTCTCTCTCTATATATATATATATATATATATATATATATATATATATATATATATGTGTGTGTGTGTGTGTGTGTGTGTGATTTTACCGAATACATTTATTTTATCATGCATTTCTTTAATGCGTGCATCACTTTGATTTTTCCATAGAGCACGGGAGGACTCCATTGTTAAATTTTCATGTGATATACACATAATATAGTCTCATGCACTCATTCTTAAAACCAAGCCATTTAAGAGAACTTGTATTTGTAATGAAGCTTTTTTTAAATGTACAATTGTATGTCAAAAACTACCTTACATCATATTTGGGCTTCTGCTTGGACAATATTTAAATCTCCCATCGAATAGATTGAAAGACAGTAAGGTTGAGAACTATTCATCATGAGACTGACTTTTATTGTCTTGACTTGTAGACTTTTTAGTAAAGTTGAGAACTATTCATAGTCTTTACTTTCTTGGGAAAGTACAAAGGTGACTTAGCATTTAAAAAGGCACATATCTTTTCATTGTTTTATTCTCGTGGAGTATCCATATTGTAATCCATCTCTTGAATTAAGAAACATAGCAAAACATTATGGAGGGCTAAAGTTTACCGTAAAGGGAATGGTATTAGCTTACCCCTTAGATTTTCGGGAGTTTACGGTTATATTTAGTTTGATGACATAATTATTCATAAAGCACATATACATCTGCTTTGTAGGATATGGGGCACTATTCCCTTTCAGCGTATTAGCGTGTTCTTTTACTAATTCAAACAATGAAAATTAAGCTTCGGCTGAAATTCCTCTTTAAAAAAACCACGGATTTTTTTTTTAATAAAAGGAAGTTCGGCCAGGGCCTACTCTCCATGGAAACCATGGAATTTTGCACTATTCTTTCCACATACTTATTTATTGAAATCGGAGACCGTCTGAAAACCATTTTCCAATTGTTAATTTGACATAATTTTTTCATTAAACTTTAATCTCAGCTTTTTTCTATAGTTTGGTTCATTTTGTTCAGAATTACATGGGTTAAGAGACAAATCTTCATGATATCTACATGTAAAATTATACTATGGATAAACATAAAGGCATGTTAACTTGTGTATGACATCACATTTAAATATTGTAAATCAATTGTGTTATCCAACTTTATTCACACATAGATGCTTGAGTTGAGTGAAATAATAAAGAACTTGGTTTTCTTTAAAAAAGAAAATCAAATATTAGATTTAATGTCATAAAAAAGGGCAAACAATATCAATAAATAGCATGTGCTAGTACTTTTGTAGGACCGGATGCTATCACTAAGTTCAAAATTTTATTTCTTATATATGACTGTTGTGTATCAAGATTCAAGTCTGACTAACATGATTTCAAGATTATGTAGTACATAGTCTATATAAAGGAAAATATTCAAGCGATTGTGTGATTTAATTTCTTATTATTCTTTCATTTTCTCGTACAAGTACGCAAGTTCTACCTTATTATAATTTCTCCATACAAGTATGCAATTTCTACTTGTATACACACAGAGTGGGAGATTGAACTTTATGATTAGAATCCATGAAATACTTTGGTTTCCTAATTCTTCAAGTAAGCATCGATTGTATTATATAAAATCACTTCTGTCATTATAATATACATATCTCACATTATTGTCATTATCTTCCATAATAAAATAAATAAGTAAAATAGTTGCCATCCATGTATCATGCTCACATAAGCCACTACGAATCAACATATTGATACACTAGAGATCTTTACATACAAGAGACCTACTCTTTTTGATGCAAATGATACATAGAGGATGAATGAAGATAAAAACAAGAAAAAGAGGGATAAGACCTGGGCAGATTAGAGTCATCCGTTGGTTGTTGTTTCTTTTAAGGTCCCTCTTCAGTTCAACACTTCTTTGTTGTATGCTCCTAATCTAAACACAAAAAACTATCTACTTTGCATTTTTTAAACTCCTTGCCCTTCAAGGTCATCCTATGTAGATAATTTAATATGGTGGAATTTATGTATGATAGATGAGACCAAAGGGGGCACGTTATTGATTGACATGAGAGAGAAGTTTGGGACCTAGTTAAACTCTAGCATGATCTGGTGGAAGTCAAAGATGAAAATGGATTCTCTTGGTCAAACCTCTATTCCGGGGCTGATTTTCAAAAAGCTAGGCTTGATAGAAGCTATATTACATAAAATATCATTGATAAGCTAGTTCCCCATCCTTCTCTCAATTTTTTGACTTATTTTTGTTAGATCACCATCCTGTAGTTCTCACCTTCAATTCAAAATTTAGACATAGGAAAGTGCCATGGTTTCATGTTAATCCTTTAACCCTATCCCTCCCTTCAATTTAACAAATGATCTCATCGACTTGGATCGAGACATTTAGCACCCATGCCTCTCCAACAAAGTGTTGGAGTTTGGCGATCAAATAGAATCAATGTGTCCTTGACAATGATCAAAACGAGATTCAGAGCATTTTTCATTCAAGAAAGGAGAATCTTTATTGTGTCCTTTGGCATCTCGAGAAGGAAGTCAATAAAGAAAATTACCACCTCCAATGCAGACTCCAAAAAATCAAAAGCAACCTTAGATATGAAGAGGAAATTCAAATAAAAAAATCTATAGATTTATTTTAGAGATTAGTGGGGGGGGGGAACAGATAAACCATCTAAAGAGATGTGTAAACTCCTCAGGAAGAAGCAACACAAGGCAGAGATCCAATACATGATTGATAACCATGGGGTGGAATGCACTACCAATGAAGAGAATATAGAACTAGTTACCAACCACTTCATTCAACTCGTAGGAGTGTCCACTCCACTCTCTTCTCAAAGTTGTGATTCCATGGCTACCATCTCTAGAATTAGGTCGAAAAGAATTCCACAAAATATGGTGCATCTTCTTAACTCACCCATCATTGGCACTAAAGTTTTAGAAGCTATTGATTCTCTACCCAATGGTAAAGGCCTGGGTTTGGAGGGTCTCATGAAAGAGTTCTTCAAGACATTCAAGAGTGTTTTAGTGAACCTGTTATGTCTAGTCTGGCAGGAGGCCCTACACTTTGGAAATTTGCCGAACTTTCTCAATGAAGGGGTGATTAAATTGATTCACAAAAAAGATAGAAAAAACAAGATTGAAAATTGGCAACCTATCACCATGCTGCAATTGGCTATAAGATCTTTGTAAAGGTCCTTGACAATCATATTGCATTCCATCTTCGCTCATGGATCAATGAGGGTCACAAAAGGTTCATAAAGGGTAGACCCATCCTTGAGGCCATTATTGATGTGTGGGAAGGCCTTGAGTTTGCTAAGGAATCTTCTCAAAATGTCACCTTCATCAATATTGACTTTGACAAAGCCTATGATTGCCTTGAGTGGAACTTTATTCTCCAATCCTTGAAGGATCTCAGTCGTGGCTCTAAATTGAAGTACCTAGAAAGATTTTGGAGTGCTTTGGAAACTTTTTGCAAGGTGATTCATTCCATAATTATCCAAAACAAAATCCTAGTTAAAGATTATAGAAATCTACTTCCTGATTTCATCATTAGGGTTGGGTGCCAACCAATAGTTGATCGACAAATTTTAAGATTTCTTGGAATGCTCATCGGATTTATTGTTCTCCACATCACCAAATGGGATTGGAGACTCAAAAAATTCAAGAGTAAAGCTTAAAGACTCAAATAAATACAACCCAACCTCACTTACATGGTCTTCGTCCACAACCATTACATAGCTCTAGTGATAATTTACGACCTCTCTATTTTTATCCCCTCAAAGTCTCAATCAAATAAAAAACTCATATGAGGATCTACTAAACAAATGAAAAGTCTCCCTAAAGTTAAGTATTCTATCTGTTAACTTTCTAAATTTGATGGGGGTCTTGGTCTACTTGATTTGGAAACAATCTGTAGGAAAATGGTATCTAAATGGATCTACAAGAGGATGTTTTCTAAAGAGTTTTGGGCTATTATGCCCAAACACTTTATTTTGAAGAGCTACCCAATTGAGTAACTGCTTGGACTAGGTTTGACCTTCATACAATATGTTATAGCAATCAGGACTTCCACTTTAAAGGCCGGATCCTTTTCCAACGTGCTTTTTTGGCTTGGCAATAGCTCAAGAGAGGCCATGGTTTTCTATTCTATCATTGGGTACCTATCCTTGAAAAGGAAATATGGTTTAATTCCCTACAACCCCCTCTTTCTAGGAATTTTTTCAAGATATGTCATAAGCTCATGAAAAGTGGAATTTCCCCATATAAAGATATTCTGGATAACAAGCAACAATTGCAGAACTTTAAAGATCTACACCAAGAGAAGTAGATCCCACAAAGAACCTATTACATCCTCATACAACATTATTCCCAAGGACATTTATGCATTACGAACACTAGGAGTCCAGACGAGTATTGGAAAGTAATATTGGCTTCCCTAGGTTCTTTCGCCTCAAGGTGGATCTTGGTCTTTAAGCTCAACAAACTGTAGCATCTAAATTGGTCCTAGAAACAATGGAAATACCCAATTCTATGTTATTTGTTTTTTATCTTGTAATCATAAGGAAGCTAATTTTTTCCTGGCTTCTATACATCAAGGCATATGTGTGTGGCAATCTCTCTAAGATTTGATTGATCACTTTCTCCTATAGGTAAAAGGGTAAAATTTAATTCTAACTTCCCCAAAGAACTACAAGAGGCCCTAAGGTCAGTCCCTTGGGCGAGAAGAAGAAGTTGGGGTGTAAATCACCCATGGATGGGAAGATAGGATACGATCTAGTTTATAAATTGAAGTTGAATTTCAAAGACACCTTCACACTTGGAACTATGTTCTCTAAATATTTTAGAGTCCTTGAAAACAAGAAAATATTTTTAATTATGTTATATTTTTGGGTTAACTTCGACTATGCCCCTAACTTTGACTATGCAAATGATATATATCGTGTCTAATTACATCAATATGAATGTATGATTGGTCCACCCTTTTGTATTGGCTCTCTTGATCCCTCCTAACGTGTCCCTTCTTCAATCATCATCTCTTAATTTTGTAGAATTGGAAAATCGATCTGATCAAGGCTTCAAGTTAGAGGAAGCTATTAGCTTTACCACACTTCCAAACTACATGGGTGAGTATGAGAAAAAAATCTGATTTCTTTCATGCTCCCACTTTAGGATGCAAGGAGAAGAAAACCTCCTAGGAAAAAGAGTTGAAAAAGGTGAGAATACATTTTTCTTTAACTCTACAAGAACTACTACAAGTCAAGCCTCAATTGTGGACAAAAGTAGTCGCACAACTTAACATTCAAGATCAAATTTGCTCAGAGAAGTAGAAAATTAAAGACGAAACCAATATAGTGAAAATTCTTGTAGATAAAGTGGGAGATTTTAGTGAAGGTAATGAAGGAAACACATGTTTTCCAATCACATCTAGAGGTTACATGACAGAAGCCATACTTGACACAGGTGCAAGAGTAGCAATTGCTACCAAAGAAATTTAATGAAAAATGGGGAAAACTAGCTTTAGAACCTACCAGAATGAAATTAAAGTTGGCAATTGTCCATGTAGAGCACCCTTAGGACTCCTAGAGAATGTAAACTGACTACATGTGGGGTAGAGTTTGAACACACTTAGCCATATGTCAATTTGGCAAGTCAAGCATTTCTAAAATGATCTTAGGAGGACCATTCATGCGAAAATTGAAGGTGGTGCAAGATTGGGGAAGAGACACCATATACCTTCAACACCAAGCCGCTGCGACAAATCTCCAAAACTTCTCATATAGGCATGTTCCACCTCTTCAATGGAATCCCATCCATAAAGAGAAAGATGACATGTCAATCCATAATGCGGGATCTAGTGATCAATCCTGGATGAATGAGGATACTCAACCATGGACTTGTAAAGCTGCTTGAGAGAAGAAACAAGCTCCAATGTTGGAAGCCATGGCAAGATGGATAATGAACAATACGTTGAGATATCAAGGTCAACAAGTGATGATCGAGGATGACATGTATCACCTTTTCATTTCTTTGACATGTATAGTGGTCACACCAATATATGTCAAGGATACTTTAGTGAGCTTTACTGGATTCATCCACTAAGAGCGATGGCACACTTGTTTCTTGCAAGCTCACTCATTCATGGGCATTGGGTTTTTCCTTATGTACTATTCTTTATATATTGCACTAGTTGTATTGTTGTATTAGGTCATTCTTGTATATTCCTTTTATGTAATAGTAGGAGAAGAAGAACATCATTCTTCTTTGCTTCAATCTACGTGTGTGTGCTCCTCTTTGAGTATGGAGTGTGTGAGTGAGCTCTCTTCCTTTATGTCCTTCCTTGTGACATGGTACCAGAGGTAGTGTGGATGTACAGTGCTCATGGAGAGGGCTGACAATGAAGAGTGTGCAAGAAGGCATGGAGAAATTGCAATTCACAAGAGACGTCATATTGCTACAAAAATTGGTATGAAGAAGCCATCTCGACCTCTGTTTTGAGTTTGCAAGATGGGGCCCACAAAAAAAACATTTTGCAAAATTCTAACTTCCATTCTATTTGGCAATACTCAAATATTCTAGATCTAGAATTTCAAGCAATTTTGTGTATTGTTGATACATGAAAGCTATGCTTTTCTAAGATCAAATTGTCACATCACAATGTGATAATATTCAAGCAGAGGTACTACTTCTAGTGTTTTTTTAGTGTTGAAATTTGCTATAGAAATGGCAAGTGCAAATGGAATAACCTAGCTTATGAGAGATAAGCTAGACAAGGATAATTTCCATGCTTGGAGATTTAGAATGATAAATTTCTTGATAGGAAAAGGCTACTAGAAGTTCGTCGAAGGAGAGAACGAGAATGCTCCATAGTTCCTAGAGAGGAATTGGACTGCAGACTAGTTAAGAGCATATGAAGAATGGAATCAAGGAGCATAAAAGGTAATGTATTTTCTATATGTTATCATACAAGATAGCATGATTGGGCACATAAAGGATGTCAAGACTCCGAAAGAGGCTTGGAACAGTTTGGTCACATTGTATGAGACCAACACAAAGGCACAAAATTGCAACTCAACAACGAACTTCATACGCTAGAGAAAAAGGGCATGTCGGTAAGTGACTACACCTTGAAAGTAAAAAGCATATGTGAGTCACTTGCATCTATGGGTGTGAATGAAGTTGATGATGATAAGCTGGAAGTTTGCTTTCATGGTTTAGGAGCTACATATAAGTAGTTCATAACTTCCATTCTGACGAGGAAAAATATTTCGAATTTTGCTGATCTGGTGTCCATGCTGATTATTGAAGAAAAGAATCTTGTGAGGACTCAAACTCCCAAGGAAAACCTAGTTCTGAGCATGTATTCTACTTTGGCAAAAAAAGAGGTAGAGCTGGAGGTCTCAAAAGTGGAAGAGGAAACAATAACCAAGATCAAGATCAACATCATAATAATGCAAGAGGTAGAGGACCGTTTTGAGGCAGGGGGAGCCAAAGACGCTGCAAAAATTTCCAAAGAAATGATTTAGGTGATGACAGTAAAGGATGATGGAATTGTGGTAAACCTGGACACTTTGAATGTGATTGTAGGTTGAAGAATCAAAATAACAAAAGGTAGCAAAATGCAAATGATTCTAAGAAGATGTTCATGGCCCAACATCACATTATGAATACGATGTCTGTTGATGTTTCAAAATTGAATGGTAATGTCTAGTATGTTTATTTAGGTGCTTCAAATCACATGACCATTCATGCATAATGGTTTACTAATTTGCAAAATTTGCTAGTTTGGATATGTTGAAACAGGTGATGACACATCACATCCTATTGAGCATACAAGAAACATAGCATTGTCTATGGAGGACGGGAAGGTAAAAGATCTTGCTGATGTGCTACGTATTCCAAATATAACAAAGAATCTAGTTTTTGTTGGACAAATGGTCGACCAGGGATTACAAGTTATGTTCAATGCTAATGGATTATATGCAGAAGAGTACAAATAGGATGGAATATTGATTTCCAAAGGAAACAAAGTGGGTAGGATGTTCACCTTAAATGTGAAAATTCTGAAAATGAATGAAGCCATATTTGCAAAAGGTGTAGGAGTTATTGGTTATATAGGGATCTAACACAGAAGAATTGGACATACAAATTTGTAGAGGCTGAAATTAATGAAGTCAAAGGAGATCGTCAATGGGCTACCAAATTTCAAGGCTGCAAAGATGCAAAAGGTATGTGTAGCATGTCAATTTGGTAAACAATCAAGAGCATCATTTCCACATGACAAGCATGTTAGTGAGAATGTGCTAGAAATAGTACATACAGATGTTTGGGGTCTTGCAAAGACCACATCTATGGGTGATTATAGGTTTCATGTTACTTTCATTGATGCCCATACATGGAAATTATGGGTATATTTCATGAAAGATAAAAGTGTGGTGTTCACTCACTTTCAAATTTTAAGCCTATGGTGGAAAAGAAGATAGGGAATTATATTCAAACATTAAGATTTGATGGAGGAGGTGAATACATGTTAAATGAGTTCAACAACTTTCTAAAAATTCATGGAATTTGACAACAATTTTCATGCAGGTACACACCACAATAGAATGGTTTTGTTGAATCCAAAAATAGACATATTGTAGAAATAGCAAGAACCTTGATAGCTGAGAAGAATATGCTTCATTGTTATTGGGCAGAAGCTATGCACACTGTTTTATACATCATGAACAGAACTTCGACTGCCTTTGTACATCAAGTTACACCTGAAGAGAAGTTTACAATAAAAAGCTAAACTTATCACATATGAAATTATTTGGTTGTATTGCATATGTACATGTTCTAGATGAGTTGAGGACGAAGCTTGATCCAAAAGAATAAAAATGTATCTTCATTGGATACTCCCTTGAGCAGAAGGGATATAAATTGTATAACCCACTCACATGATAGGTGAAGGTAAGCAGAGATGTGGTGTTTGATGAAATGTCAATCTTATATGCAGATGCCAAAGAAGTACCTAATCTTGACTCAAATGAAAAAGGAAATGTTGAAAAATCAAGTGCAAAATCTCAAGTTTTGAGTGGACCTGATGCATCACCAAGCAATATTTCTAAATCAAATCCATGGAGTGGTAGATTGCTTGGAAATTTCAGTCCATCAAATTCATCAACTACATCGAAGAAAGGTAAAGAAAACCTTTCTACTTATAGTAAAACATCTACATGTTTTGGAGACATTGATGGAGATCCAAGCGGTTCAAAAAAGAGCATTAATGAGGAACTTGGATTGCCCTCTGTGAAGACTCAAGGAGTAACAAAGGCACATGCAGATGATACAAGGAGAAGTGAACCAAGACCAAGAAGATCTGGGAGGATGCGAAATTCAGTGCAATGATTGACGTATGATAGCTACATGGCTTGTCATTATGCCTACATGACGAAGGTAATACAACATGCTGAACCCTCTTGTTTTGAAGATGCAATTGGAACTGCAGATTGGGATAAATCTATGGATGAGGAGATGGCTGCACTTTATGGAAAGGAAACATGGAAGTTAGTTCCATTCCCACAAGGAAAGAAACCCATAGTCTGCAAGTGGGTTTACAAGGTAAAGCACAATGTTGATGGTAGCATAAGTAGGTACAAAGCATGATTGGTAACAAAGGGATATGCACAGACATATGGCATCTATGATGAGGAAACGTTCAGCCCTATAGCTAAAATGTCTATTGTTAAAGCACTTTGTTGCATTAGTTGTAGCAAAAGGATGGACTTTGCATCAGATGGATGTAAAGAATGCTTTCTTCCATGGTGAGTTACAGGAAGAAGTATACATGGAACAACCACAAGGATATGAAGATTCAAAGCACCTAGAATACGTTTGTAACCTATATGGGCTTAAACAAGCCCCATGCTTGGCATGCAAGGATTGTTGATTACTTAACCACCATTGGATTTTCTATGTGTGATGCAGATCATTCACTATATGCAAGGAAGGGTGATGATGGCATCACAATTGTGGCTATTTACGTTGATGAGTTGATTGTAGGTGGTGATAATGAAGAAATCACTAAAGAGGTAAAGCAACTTCTTATGCAGGAATTTGACATGAAAATCTTGTTGTGCTTCCCTATTTTTTGGGCATTGAGTCTATACATAGAGAAATAGGTATATGGATGTCGCAAAGGCAATATACCTTGAGTATACTGCAAAAGTATGGTATGGATGATTGTAAGACAATCTCTATGGCATTAGATCAAAATTTAAAGTTGGATACTACATCAGATGAAACATTAGAAAATGCTACTATGTACATAAAAATTGTGGGAAGTTTGATATATCTCACAATTACAAGGCCTGCTAAGCTACATTGTTGGACTTGAAAGTCAATTGATGCAAGTTCCCAAGAAACCACATTTAGATGCTCTGAGGCACACTCTACGTTATGTGAGTGCTACTTTGGATTATGCATTGTTTTATGAAGCTGGTGTAGATTTGCAGGTTCAAGGATATTGTAAGAGAATAATAGTTATGACCACCACCACGTGCTAGAGAGATGAATCCCCTCCCAACCATATGCCTCTATATATAGATCTCTCCAGGGGACTGTCTTCCTGGGCAAGTGGCTTCTAACCATCCATGTTTCACCCATGTAATTGCATGTGTGCCAAGCGTCCGAGTTAACTTGACTTAACTGAAGCGGATGCTTCTAGAAGGCTCTAGATCTCTTTGGGCAAAATACTCTCCCCATGTAAACCACTAAGATAAATGGATCACTTGTTTACAAGAGCATATGACTTGCTATGTAAGTCTATACTCGAGATCTTTGGTCATACACACGGATGACCAAATGGTGTCTGATTTCAGATCCATCTGAACCCAACCGAACCCTTAGACCATAGACTTACTTTATTACATTCTTCCCTCCTTGGAATATACTTTTGTCCTTGAAAATAGAGCTATATAACTACTATAGGAAACCCTCGAGCCTCATGTTCTAAAACCAGAAGAACATGTCTCATCTCTATGGTGGGGTCCCTGCCCAAATGATTCAAAACACCATCCAACTTTGCACTTGAGAAACTAGTCAAAGTACAAAGTAGTGAATGAATCATAAGGGTGGACTTAAGAACATCCCTTCCCAATTCATTTGTGTCTCAATGTGCAATCTAGGCACAAAATATGAAATGGGTGGATTCCAAGTACTAGTTCATTTCTTGGCATCACTCATGCACGAACATAGTATCGAAGGTGGGATTCTTATCCCTCATAAGATTTTGAGAACTCTTGATTCTCTTGAATTTGATTTGGAAAACTTGAAGTTTAGTTGGCCCAACTTGGATGTTTGTACTGTGGTTTACTTTCAACCAACATGTACTTGATTTTCTTCACCCAATGGGAGGAATACTTTGTCGTAATGGGCTTTGAAAATCCTACGCAAACTATAGAGAAAGTTTGCCATTTACTTTGGGTTATCCATACTATAACTAAACCAAGAGAATAACAATTTTGACCAGCACCACTTCACAATAGAAGAATATCCCCAAAACCGTAATAAGGAGAACAATGTCATAGAAGAAGACCAGAAAAATGAATGGTTTGAAGTCCCTAAACACTTCAAGAGATATGAAGTGAAAGAGCAAAACACTGCTCTTCAAATGCCTTAAAGGGAAGCACAAGAAGGAATAGCATATGACAACAAGGAACAAATGAAGAAAATAGTAGTGATCAAAGATAATAATGAAGATCGATGCAATTTCATTGGGAAAGATGTGTTAAACCTCTGTTCCTAAGTCGATCGTATCTATAAGATAACAGTGAACAGGGTAACTAAAAGGGTTCTTGGTTGGTAGGAATCTATAAATAGAATCCTTTGATATTTTCCTACACCTCATACTTAAAAGAATCAATCCAACCTATTATAGAGTCACACTACTGCTAATATCTTTATTATAGTATATTCATTGAATGTTTACACAATACTAACTTCTTGAACACGTTGTTCCAATTATAACTTATCTCAAAACTACCTACTACCACACTTCAGCATTAGTCATATAACTCTACTGTAGATTCTCTTACAATCGAGTATATGCAAGATTAACAATTAAGTTACTATCGAAATTAACCACACTTTTGTATCACACTAACTTCTAATAGCAAATCTTAACAAGATTCAATTAAGTACCACACTTAAAGATTAATGACTTATTTGATAAACATCAACACAGCATCGAACAAGACAATCAAATAACAAAACCTTCTGCACTCTCCTTGCTCCACCATGTGCAGTCTGATGGACTCACCATGTGTCTAGTGCAACTACATGGGTATGAGCTTTTGTATTGATTCAGAAATGATTTACAACATTTAGGCCGATATGGCACTTCATCGAAAATTTTGAAAATAAAAAATACATTAATCCGATGGCCTAACACTGGCATGCACGGTGGACTCGGACCCTGATACAAACTAATCATCATCTACAATTCACTTTATATACAGTGTATGCACTTCTTCAAAACTTCTTTTAATCTTCTTCTATAATGCCTTGAGCAGCTTCTGTACATGCTCAAGATCAAGTAATTAGGAATTGGGATTAGGAGAACTAGAAGCGATAGCTTGGGTGATTAGAGTATGACTCTACTCTTGCAAAAATGCTTCTTGTAACTAAAAATCATTCTTCAATGCGGCACGACATCGGATTTTACTATCGTCCACTTCAGTATCAACTCTTTTGAGCTTCTCCCTTTGAATTCCAAGCTGATTTTCTAGGTGTTGCATCTGTTGAGATTGAAATTCGATGGTCTTAAAGTACGTCTACCTCTCCTTTTGAGTAGCTTAAGCTCTTTCTTCAACTTTATAGACACACCAAGTTCTTCCGTCAAAGCTTGGGCTTTTTGAAAAAGCTCTTCCTTGGCCATTGTCAGTTTGGTCTCCCACTGGATAGCTTTAGCATGCATTTTTATGCAGTTGTCCTCCAGTGTAGTGACCTTCTCTGTTGTGAGCTCCAATATTGAGCCAATGCGAGCCAATGCTACATCTTTCTCGGCTAATTCCTTGTGTAAGTCAGCCAACTCAAGATCTTGAGTGGCGACCTATTGTTGCAAGTGTGCTTCACTGGCTCTGAGACTGAGCAAGCCTTCCTATAGCGGAGTAATATCTGCTTCAAGGAGATCCAATTTGTGTTAGAGATCTGCTGCTTCTCTATACTCATATGTGATTGAAGCACCTCTGAGACTTGAATTAAATATCGCTTGATGTTAGACAATTTGGTAATCGATGAAGGAGCAAGCATAGGTGGAGGCATTCCAGAGGACGTGCGGGCAATGGCAACATCATTGGAATGGGGTGGGGAGTAATTAGGGGAGGTTGTTGGTGTGTCTATGGCAGAAGGACTAGAAGAGGAATCAACGGTCAGGGAAAGGACAGGAGCAGAGGGGACAGTGGGAGCGACGGGATGAAGTCGAGCAGAAGGTGAAGGTTGAGCATAAAAAACCAACACCATGGCTATCTCCTTGATTGAATCTTGGGTAGCAACAAGGCTTTTTGGAAGATCGTGAATAAGGGCACACACAATTTCCCAAACCGGAGAAGGGGGCAATGGTGGGGAAGGAGCAGCCAATGCCTTTGGGGGTGACCTGGTGGTTGAGCAGAGACGTCCATAACTTTTGTGACTGTACCTTCTACAACAGTTGTGCCAATTGCTTCGATAACTCCCACGGTTGTGGAAACTTCTTTGATAGTGAGGACAATTCGAGTATCGATAGGAGCGGATGAGGAGTTGGAAGCGGGAGTGGACATCACATCAAACATACGACGTTTCTTAGGGAAGCATAGGAGGAATTCATCATTTTCATCGTTCTTGTCCATATGTGAAGAAGTTGTTGCCACAAGAAGGGAGGGGGTGATAGACACAGTGGAAGGTGCATCCGAAAGGAGTGAAAAAAATGTGGGGAAGTCGAGTCCAGGGAAAATCTCCTTTGACTAACTATTTTACAACCACTTGGCACTCTTTGTGAATGTGGTGGAAGTAGAACAGAGCCCAATTGATCGACTCACAAGCAACAATATCAACAACAAAATACATCGGAGGGGATATACCAAAATTTCATTTTTGTAAGTTTACAATGGAGACAATAAATTGGAGGGCATGGCACTCTAGAGGGGGTTGACACATAATGGCATATTCGTTAGATGACTTATGGGGAAACAATTGGTTCATGGTCTCTAATGGCAATTGGGTGACCTCATGCTAGCCTTTATTAGACAGAGTGAGGTAGGAGATGACAGTGTCGAGTGTTAAGTGAACTATAAAGAATGGCTTAGCCATTGGCCATGTTGTGTCGGAGGCAGAGCAATTAGTGATTGCTTGAGCAAGGGTCATCGATAATGGGTGTGTCAACACAGTGTGCCATGAAAACTTGGTGAAACTGAGCAAGTCACGTACTCGGAAGTACTTAAGGAGCTCAAGGGAGATGCCTTCACTGAGCGCTATCGGGATGAAATCCCTCAGGGAAGTGTGCATTGATTTTTTTTCAAAGTTCATTGATTTCCTAGGTTCTGTGTGATGTTTTGACTCAGAAAGAGGTACAATCTGTGCATGTTTTGGCCGATTTGATTGACTCTGAGATGTGAAACCATGTTAAATATGTACATTAGAACTATGTGTGTAAATAGCTAACTTTTGATCCATAAACCCCTAGGTTTGACCCTTGAAACCCCCTGAAAACCTGAGTTTTACCCCACAAAAGCCCAACTTGAACCCTTAGACACCCTTGGAATTTAGGTCCTAAGTGTAAATAGACCCTTGAATTGACGTGCTTGACTTAATTGAAGACAAAACCTGACTTAATTGAAGACAAAACCTAACTTTCTTGATCAAATAACTTGACTTGGACCCTTAGAACTAGCTTTTATCCTGAGTCAAATCCTTAAAAATAATTAATTTATGAACATACAATGTGAAACCAAAACCTTCGTCTAGGAAAAATAAAAAGGAGAAAAATCAAAAATAGAAATAAGGGGTGTGATTTTCCCAACATAGAAAATGATCATGCAAGATGATTCTGAAATTAGCAAGGTTGAGAGGAAGTTAGAAGAATCTAGAAGGATGTCCTAGGAGGGGGAACCTATAAATAGGGGGCCAAGCCTCATTTGTTTCTCCCCGTGGACATTTTTGTGGTTCTTCTTTTCAAGTATGCTCCTTACCTTCTCTTATTGATTCATCTCTTGTTCATGCTCTTAGGTTTGTTCATGCTCTCGATTACATGCCATGAGAGATAGGGAGTTTGCCGTAGAGAGTGCTCATAGATGAATTATTCTGGCCTGTCATAGAGAGTGCTCATAGCTCATTCTTGGTACCTTATTCTGAGGGGAAATAAGTCAGCTCCTTGAGGCAATTCGAGAGAGAGAGAGAGAGAGAGAAAAAAAAAATAATTGGGCGGTGCTTCTTGCTATCTACCAACACAGAGAGAGGTCGGTGGTTGCGCTGCGTGCCTGAGAGAGGGGTGGTAGCTACTTGCGAGCACTAGAGGCAGAATTCAGAGGACATGGTGGTTGAGAGAGAGAGAGAGGGCTTCAACGAAGTGGAGAGAGAGTCGTTGTGTACTCTTGGCACTGCAGATGCGAAAGAGAGACGGGTGGCTACGTGTCTGGTGCACGAGAGAGAGAGAGAGAGTCTGCCTCGAATGCTTGCATGACTGGCAGAGAGTAGAGAGAGAGGTCGTGCATTAAAAGGGTCGTGCACTATTGTCACATGGAGAGAGAGAGAGAGACGTGCAGAGAGAGGCTAATGGTCACCGTGCGCAGATAATATCTGATGAGAGAGAGAGAGAGAGAGACGACGTCCACAAAAGAAGATGCCAAAGAGAGAGAGAGAGCCAAGAAAGCTAGAGGCATAGATGGCGCTGGACACCATGTGGAGGAAACAGATGGCGACGCTGCAATTTCTGTCCACGTCAGAGAGAGAGAGAGAGGCTCACTCGGTGCTACAGAGTGGCTACTGCTTGCGTGAGTCATGAGCAACTTTCAAATTCGCATGAAGCGCATCACAAGAAGAGAGAAAGTATTTGCGCACAGCGTGACAGTGCACCGAGAGAGAGAGAGAGAGAGAGAGAGAGAACCCCAAAGGGCGGTGCTAATGTGGCAGACAGAGAGTGCACAGAGAAAGAGGGAGATAAAGAGAGATGGAAGTTAGAGAGAGAGAGAGAGAGAGAGAGAGAAAGAGAGAGAGAGAGAGAGAGTAACGATGGTGATGAGGCAGACTCTAATCATTTTGAAATTATTTATGAGTATCTAGCATGTTTGATGTCGCATTTTTTGAACAAGTTTTTATCAAAAGTCTATGATATTGAGCATACAGTCTATAGTGATTGGTTCCATCTTAGCAAGTCTTGGCACATATGGATATTAGAAGCGATACTTCTTGCTTGGATGGAAAGCATGCATTATCCCATAATTGTTCGATGTTTATTTGTAAGGAGGTATTTAATGTAAATGGGTGTGGAGTCCCATGCTTGTTGTGAGAAGAAGTGGTTGAAAATGAAAAGCTTTTGTAATTCTCAATTCCTTGGTTTGATGTATCCCCTTGAAAAATTTTTGACGTCTTTAATTATAATCATGCTTGCTCTATCAAGTATGTTGGCATTTTTTTCATAATCAACTAAATTGCAACATATAGGAGTGGATGGGTCTTTGATAATTGTTCTAATTTAGAGGTAGAGGACCGACAAAGAAAAATAAAGAAGAAATAAGAAAGGAAAATGCAAAGAAAAAGATAAGAGAAAGAAGAATTATAAAGAAGGAAAGAAAAAGAGATAGAAAAAAAAAATTCCGAAACCAAATCAAAGTGTTTGTGTGTAGTCTAAAGAGACCATGCGTATGCTTTTTTTAATGCAAATACTTTCCTCCATACGTCTATGTGTGTGTATGTCATACAATTAAAGTTTAGTGTGTGTTTTATCATATGTACTAATGATATTTTTTTTTGCTTGCCCCGTGGGTTTCTTCGCGCCTCTCCAGGTCTAGGCGGTTCCTGATTGATACGAAGTAAAGAAAAGGTTTCTAAAGACTAAAGTAAAGAAGAATTCCTACCCTGTGGATCTTGCTTGTGGAATCTCTTTCCAGGTTTTTGCACGAATTTTTGAAGTAAAGTGAAAGAAAAGATATTGTTGATCATTTGAAGTAAAGCTTGGACTCAAGACTGAAGTAAAAGGAATTCTTCTCACACTGTAGCAGGAAGTCTACCTTATATTTGGCTCATCTACACTGTAGTGGTGGCATATCGTATCACCGTTCCGCACTGTAGCAGTTTGCTGTATCACCGACCCGCACTGTAGCGGGAATCATTGTATCATTGAGATTTCATTGGATGACTTCAGCTGCATTTACATTGTATTATTGAGCTTTTTCTGCACATCGATCCGATGACTTCTGTGTTTTTGCACTGTATCTCGATTTTTTTGTGCCTGATGCCTACGGTCTTATGCATACATGCACATTCGCTCGTCTCTTCTGAGGGGTAGGGGCCTACGATGATTGCCATACCAGAGAGAGGGCGAGGCACCTAGCACGAAGACGCCACTCGTCAGACATGGGAATGGTGCACACAGGGGCCTGATCCAACCCCGCGCCAGCTCTTCCCATCACTTGCTTCCTTCCCGATAGCGCAGTGATATGAGGTAGGGGCTCCATGGTAGCGATGAAGATACATATACAGAAACACAACACACAAGAACAAAGATCACACAAAGAACACACAATTCGCTTACACAACATACACAATAAAGGAGACCAAGAAAAAATCACAGCTTAAAAAGAGAAGACAAAGTGGGCAACATGCAAGCAATCAAAAGGGTAATAAACACAATGAAGATCCAGCCGCCATCCAACCATGAATTGCATGGAGAAACCATGAACATGGAAAGTGGAGGATCGATGCCATGATCAGGCCGCCAAAATGATGATGTATCAAAAAGAGGATAATTGGTTCAAAAAGTAGATCCCTAACAAAATGGCAAACTGAATTATGGACAATGGGTCAATCGAAAAATAACTGAAACACTCATCATGGTAGTACGGTGGAAACCAAAATAGCAGCCAAAAATAGAACTGCGAGAGAAAATTCAACTAAAGAAAAGGACAACATTAGAACGAATGCCTTGTCGTCATGACAAGTCATGATGATGTTGAGGGTGGACAAAAGTGTTGTAACTTAGATTCATTCATCAGATTTGGGAGCACCTCTCCGGTTGGGGTTTCCAATCGAAATGTTGCCAGGCCCAATTGTGCTCAAATTTGGTATGGCCTGAACCAAATGGAGCTTGAACTTCCCTATAACTCTATCAGATTTAGAATTATAAAAAAATACCAACTATCTAACTTGAAAACAAAAGTTTGCAAGAAGGGATCATGAGTCCTGGCCTGCCACAACTGGACTTCTTCAAATAATAATAATCTTTCAGAATGTTGCTCATCTAGGGAGCGCAAGTCATTGAGGTGTGTATAAAAGGAGTCAGGTGGCAGTAGTTTCCTTTTAATGGCAACACGTAAGCTGGGCATGACTAATTCCATTGGAGCAATAGCTTCAAGTCTGTAAGCTAACTTAAATGGTGTATATCCTGTAGAGACTTTATAATTTGTCCAATATGCCCAGAGAACTGAAGGGAGCAGTTGATCTCGCCATTATAGACAATCTGTGATCAATTTCTTAAGCATCACAAGCAGGGTTATATTGGTACTTTTGGCCAATCCATTGGCACACAGGTAATAGGGAGTGCTAAATTTATGAATAATATTAAAATTATGAGTTAAAGCCTATATAATGGTGCTGGCAAAGTATGTTCCTCGATCAGAAACGATTTCCAAAGGTAACCCGAACCTAGGAAAAACATCTCAGGTGAGACATTTAGCAACAGTGTGAACTGTGGCTGAGCGAACTACCCAGGCCTCAGCCCAAAGAGTGGCATAATCAATGTTAAGCAATATCTATTATTAGTTGAGATGGCCACTTGAGTAATAGGCCCCACAAAGTCTAACCCCCACTCCTAGAAGGGTCCTAAAGGCAAAACAAGTTGGAGCGAAAAATAATGCCGATGTAACGATTGTCCGATGCATTGACATGCATCACATTGTTTAACATAAGCATGAATATCACGTTGCATTGTGCGCCACCATAAGCCACTCTGCAAAATTTTTTGGTAGGTCAAGTCCGTAGAGAAATGACCACGAGATGGGAGAGAATGAGCCATGACAATCACCAAGGGAGCTTTGTGAGTAGGAATACATCAGAGCCAAGCACCCGAAGGGTCGGTGTAATAAAATTGGCCATGATAATACGAAATCGTCTACTATAGATAGCTAAATTTTGTTGAGATGTATTGGAGACCGAATTCGATGGACATCCAGTAGTAAGAAAGATCATCAACATATCATAGTAGAAATCAACAAGCAATAAAGGTGTTGTCGATGAACTTGGCATAATCATATAGATAGCCGAAGAAGAATCATCCACCTTGATTGGAGCTTCATCGAAATCCAACCGAGTTAAAAAGTCTACGATGGCATGTGAAGAGGCCGATCGGTGCACAACATCATAATCAAATTCCTACAAAAGTAAAACCCAGTGAACCAAATGGCCTCCCAGATGTTGCTGCTGCACTAGGTATACTAACACAGAATGACCCACATGGAAGGTAAACTTGCGGCTTAATAAGTAATGTTGGAACCTTTTGATGGAGTAGATCAACCCCAAACACTCTGGCTCAATTACATAATAATTGCGTTCAACTGTAGCAAGGCAAAAACTAGCATAATAGATGGAGTGGTACCAGTTATCTTGACATTGCATTAGGACATTATTGATGGCAATATCTGAAGCATCAATGAAAACATGGAAAGAAAATTTCCAATTCAGTGCCTACAAGATCGGAGCATGTGTAAGAAGAGTTTTGAGGTACAGTGGTCAATCGAGTAAGGGGGATATTTAGATGAGCCAACCACTAGAGATGCTAGCCATGCTAGAAGATTTGTCCCAAAAAATGCATAACTTCCTTAGGAGTTTTTGGAGGAGGTGCATTAAGGATAACCTGTACTTTATCAAGATCCACCTGTATTCCTTGTTTAGAAATAATGTGTCTTAAGAGTTTACCACAGACAACTGAAAAGATAGACTTATGGGGGTTGAAACAAAGACGATACTCTTAACATTTTAAAAAGCAACAACAAAGATGTTGCAGGTGAGCAGCAGTGTCACCGGACAATGAAAAGTCACCAAGGTAAACTCTCATGAAACTCATTAGATACGGTGAAAAGATTTCTTGCATACAACACCGAAAAGTGCTTGGTGCATTGCACAGACTGAACCACATCATTGTACATGCATAAACCCCCCACTTAGTAATGACAACAATCTTATGTATATTTGCCTCAACCATCCTGACTTGATTGTAACCACTGTATCTGTCTAAAAATGAATACATTTCTCTACCATCTACATCATCCAACATGCTATCTAAGAACGATAACGAAAATGGATCAAGGACAGTGGCTACATTTAATTTTCTATAATCTATGCATATGCAAAGCTACTTATTCTTTTTGGATACTATCATAATCAGTGATATCCATTCAACGTGTTCTATAGGGACAATAAATCCAACATGAAGTAATCTATCTATTTCCTCCTTAACTTGTTGCGTGTAGCTGAGATTCATTTGGTAACTTTGTTGCTTGACAGTTCGAGCATCACGTTTCAATACAACCCAGTGCTGGTAAATTTGGGGATCTAGGCCTTTCATGTCCCTATATTCCCAAGCAAAGACATCCGTGAATTCTTTTAACAAAGGTAACAGATCCTCCTAAAAGGTAGAATTCAGGTCAGGTTTTATTTTGATCGGGCATGGAGTAGCTTCATTGTCCAGATGGCAAGTCACTAACTGGTCTTTTGGCACATAAAATTGCCATGTTGTAGAAGGGTCACTCTCAGACTAAAAGGTGTTCTGAAGGTCCATAATGTCCACTAATTCTTGAGCTTCATTTATAGATGCATCCACAAAAGGTTGTACCAAACAGTGTTAGAGACCACTGGTCTAGCACTTGCTTCAAATCAACTGTTCCAAGAGATAGTAAGTCCCTATTTGCGGCAAGAAAAGCCTCTTCTTCATCGTCTGACAATCCATCCAACATATGGACAGGTTCAACTACGTACAGTCATGCATGGATTTCGCATGGTTTCATATCATCTAATGGGACCACATATTTAAAGTGGTTACTTTTAAAAACAAGGTCATGTGAGGACCAATCTTGTAGCACTTTGGCTTGCTTTAGCCAAGGTTGCCCAAACAAAAGGTTGTAATCTAGGCTAGATTCAGGGAGTTCCATAATGACAAAATTCATTTTAAGCACCACCCCCTGCAGTGTGATAGGAATGTCATGCACTAAGCCCATCGGGTGGACTCTTGATTGATAAACCATTCTTACGAAATAAATAATCGGCTCTATATTATTCCAACCTAAATTTTTGCATATTGTTGTTGTAGCTATGTTAACTTCGAACCCACCATTGAGTTGGACTTGGATCAATTTGTTTCTAGAACTGTTGTCAAATGCTAAGAACTAAGGTTTGTAATTTTTCCAATGGAATACTAATCGGAGCCTTCGCTAAAATATCCCATGCCAAACTAGGATTAGGAAATTTTGATATGGTTTCTAGTGAGGCCACTGGCTATACTATTACTGGTTCTAGTGCAGACTTCGCAGGCTGCTCAACCTATTGTTGAGTCACAGGTATGGGGTCCAGGAAAACTTGTAGTTTCGCTCGAGTCCACTTGGATGCTTTAACAAATGTTCTTTGTTGCTCTTTTAAACTTGGCTCAAACACTTCTGTAGCAGGGTGGAGCATTTTGCTTGATCATGTCTATACTACTATTGTTTGAGTGACTACTACCGTAATATAAACCATATTTGCCATAGGATTTTGCCTATCTTTTTTGCGTTTATCATATTCACAAGCCTCCTTGCAATGTTGTCGTATATGGCCAACTTCTCTACAGAAATGACATCGTGGTGGGGATATGACCATACTGCTACTCACTTGTCTCTAATTCCATCGAGCTTGACTGAAATTCCCTATCCCAGGTACTCTGTAATTGGTATAAGTTGAGTATGCTGCATTTTGTAAGTGGGGTGGTACATAACTTGTAGCTAGTTCTCCCTGTTCTTGAATTACTACATAGATGACTAACCGATTCTGTGTTTTTGCATTATACGAACAAGACTCTGTAGAGTGACTAGTGGTATCACAGATGGCATAATAAATCTGATTAAGTGCACAGTTGGTTGCCACATGGTGAGGATTTTTACATTTTGTACAATAAACCTGCTTCAAGGGGTCATCACTTTTACTTTTATTGGAATTTAGCCATTCCAAGTCTTCTGTAAATCCTCCAACGTTATGCTCCAGTTGTAACGCCATTGCTATAACTGCATCTAATGTCATCCCACCAACACAGCGGATGATCATGACCTGTCTTAATTGTGAGTTTAGTCCACTAATAAACCATTGAGTAATAACATCATTGGGGTGGTGCATTGGCTTGTGGCAACTATCGTAAATGTGTGTGGAAGAGAGTAGCATAATCTTGCATGCTCTGATTCATTTTTTGCTTGTTATTCTAAAGTAATCAAATATTTCTGTGGCATTCTTCTTCAATCTAAAACATTGTAGAAATATGTTCTTTACATTGTCATATCGTCGAAAATGGTTAAGGTCAAACTTAGTGAGCCATCGTGCTGCTTCATTAACTATGGTGGACTGAAATACTATGGCTTTGTATGTTGGATCCTCTGGGTTGTTCAACACTGTGTACTTAATTTTGAAGGTGCACACGTGCATGTCCAGGTCATCACCTAGAAATCCATCGAATTTGGTGTACGTGACTCCCGCAATTGATTGTCTCTGTCGACCTCTGTAGCTCAATGATGAGTAGCACCTCCTTTAATGTCAATCCGGGAAGACGTGAGGATGGTATGAAGACCTCGAGCAAGTGGCGGCACAAGTGCGTGAGTGAGAAGCACACAAGCATGCACACACATACACACACACGCGCACACAAGGTAAGACAAAGAGTGAGAATCAATGGAGCTTTTAGATTACTTTTAAAATGCTCTTACAAGTTCGTTTCAATTACAATCCAACCTCAAAAATGAGCTCTCTAGCTCTTTTTATAGTTTTTGACTAGCTTTTGGCCCTGTCCAGACCTAGTGTCCGGCCTAGTTAAAAATTAGGTTCCAGGGCCAATTTGAGGGCTCAAACGGAGTCTAAAAAATACGAAAATTGATATGTAGGTACTTCTAAGGCTCCTCAAGCTCAAGGACTCCTTGGCTTGCACAAAATGGAGCTACAAAAATATGAAATGGTATTTACAATGATTGTTAGTGATAAGAATCACTGTTAAAAGATGTAGATTGGAAAAATTGAAGGGCCTATCTGCCAGATTTGCGTCGACTGCTTTGTCTACTTACTCCTTCACCTTGTTCTGACTCTCTCCGTTGGCTTCCTTGTCTAGTCAATCCTTGGGTGCCCTGGCTTCCTTGTCTAGTCAGTCCTTGGGTGCCCTGGCTTCCTTGTCTAGTCAGTCCTTGGGTGCCCATACTGCTCTCAACACCCCCCCCTCTCTCGCGTCTGTCGTCCCTGACAGACCCTTGTTGCTGGGAGTGTTGGATGTAATATTCCACAACCTGAGTGGCAAGCTGATGTTCTTGTAAGCGTAGTCCTCTGGCCAAATCTGTCATCATACGATCCCAATCGATTGGTCCTGGAATGTCCGGATGTGGCAGACGTAATTGATCTGCATGGATTGCTTGTTCTACTGCGAATAGATGTAGCAAGTGTGTGGGTCTGGGAATGAAAATTTTGGAATTGTATTCCCAGAAGCCCGTAGAGAACATTTCCTCAAATGTTTGCTTGAAGCATGCGGGCAAGTACTTTATTCGTGCATGCCAAGCAAAGATGATAGTGACCGAGGGGGTTTGGCTCATGTCGTAGACTAGATCCTTGTTGCCTTGAGCGAATCCAGGGGCGGAGATGTATGGAGCTTGGACATTCCGAAAGGTTTTGAAGACAATGGTCATGAGCTCTAATATCTTCATACACATTTTCGCTGCTATATCAGGTACATTATTTAGGCGTGCGGACCAGTGCCGAATGGTTGATATCATGTAGGCTACGGTTGGAGGCCCTCGAGGTGGAGCAAAATATGGATAGTTAACCCAAGCCGAGCACTCTTTATTGTTGCGTACCTTGATTGCAAATGCTTGCCAGGATCTGCGACGTACCACTGGACAATAGCATGGATTATACTTGATATAGAGTGGCATGGTAGCCCAGGTACTCATCATCTCTGGGTAATCGGTGAGTAAACGTGCACGCCAATTAGGTTGGAAAATCGAGCCAGCACGTGCATCGGTCGGTAAATCCCCTATCTCAAATTGAGTAGCGAATGTGGGCTCCTTCCCTGTATGTCTTTTGACTTCTGCATTATAATCATGTAGTAAGACAAAATAAGGCATGTATTGCGATTCTGATGTTGTGATTAACCGTTGATGGGATAATTGTTGAAAGTAGGAAGACCGAAGGACCGTTTCTTCCAGATTCGTGAGAGATTGCATTTGCACGGCCACACGATCATCATGTGTCTTACCCACTTTCTCGACCCTTCTGACCCAATCTGGAACTTGAATTTCTAACGTGTCTTGTCCTTCTTCTGTAGTTCGACCACCAGGCGTCGGCATAGGCTCGTATGGCTCTTCGTAGCTGTCCTCGACGGGGATTTCCACTACTGTTTCAGGTTCTGGTTCTTCAATGGGTGAGGGTGGTCGTTCATATGGTAAGAGGCGTGCTTGGAGTTCTGCCACCTGTTTTCGAAGGGTCTCCAATTCTTCTGTAGATTGTTGCAAGATTACCGGCTCCGGTTGAGCAGTGGATACACTGGCTAACTGTTTCTTTAGATCGGCACATTCAGTCTCTAGTTTTTCATATGACTCCAGGAAATTTGCATGCTCCTCAAGTAAAATGCGGATGTCTTCTGATGGTACTGCTCTATATCTGGTAGGGCTAATGGTTGCTCCTACGGTTCCTTCCATAGCCGCTTCAAAGTTGTCTTGATTTTGTTGTTGAAGTTGTTTGTTCTCTTCTAGTGCTGCGGCCATATGCTTCCTTAATAGCCCAATGTTGCTTCTGAGTGTGGCGTTAGATATCATTTGCGCTTGAAGCACTGTTTCTAGTTCCTTGACTGCTTGGTCATCTACAGTTGATGTCTTTGCTTCCAATTCGGAGTGAGCCTGTTGTAGTGTGGTATGCTCGGTTAGGAGCGTCTGGTAGTCAACTTCAAGAGTGGTGACTCTAACTTGCAGACGTTGAGATTCTGCCTGGAGGGTAGCAGTGCGTTCTTCCAATTGATGGTAGTCTTGTTGTAGCTGATGTGCACACTGAAGTAATGTGTTGAACGTGCTATTTACATTATGAGATGCAAGGGGAGTTTGAAATGCAGGGGAGGAGGGATTGGGTAGGGGGGTAGTGAATGCTGTGTGTGCCAATGATGTGAGTGGTGAGGTGGGGGGTAGTGGAGGGGAAGAGGGTGGAATTGTGGGGAGAGGTGCTGTGGTGGGTGAAATGTCCATCGGGTCAGACAGAGTGGTGTGTATAGGGGCTACCATGTAGTTGGGTATGGTAGGTGAGGTGAGTGTGGTGTTCGTGTAAATTGATGTCGTTGCGAACAGCGGGGAAAGGTGCCTTTGAAACATTGGAGAGCGGAAGAACTGCTCCACAAAGGACGGGTATTGGGGTGATGAGGTCCGGTTGAAAGAGGTGTAGGGGCCAGCTGGGAAGTGAGGGTCATGGAATGGAGGTACTCGTATTGGGGGATAGGTCGGGAAACACAGGGTGCCTTCTGTGGGTGCTGGGTTTCCAACTACACTTGTAATTATGGGGTGGCCAGTCATGGGTTCAGAGGATAGATGGGTCGAAGTGTACAAGGGATTGGTGACGAAGGAGAAGAGGGTGTCTTGTGAAGTGGGTTCTCGAAAAGAGAATGATGTGAATGAGGATGGGTTATAAGTGAAGGTAGAGGTGATGACTGTCGTTTCTGCCAAGGTGGGAGGTGGTGGTGGGGGTGGAGAAGGTGGTGATGGAGGACGCTGGGGTGAGATGGGTGATGTCTGAACGAAGGTTTCAGCGGAGAGGTCAGTGGTGGTTGTGGGAGTGGCTGTGGTCTCAATAGGTACTTCTGGTTCTGTGACGGGTATCCTGATAGTCTTACCTGCTCGTGGTAACGTGTCCACTCTGTGTTTGTCATACCTTACGGACTGGCGGACTGCGGTGTGGACAGCCTCTGGAACTCCTAAAGAGTCTGACACTAATTTGAGGGTGTCAATGAAATGTTGGTCCACTCCTTCATCTGATAGCATTTCTTGCATCAAAGCTTGACCTGATACCAGAGAGAGCTGATGCCTTTCTTGTACTGCTTTGATAGTGTCGTATAGCCTTCGTGGTTGAGCTGTATATGCAGGTGCACCTACAAGTTCTGGCACTTCTTGTTGCTCCTCTTGTTGCTCTTGATCATACTCCTCCTCATCATCCTCCTGTTCTTCATCTCGGTCATCTTCTTCCTCCACTTCAACAGGTGTGACAGGTGCTTGGGAGGTTGTGGCCTGCGTTTGTACATTTTCCGCTTGTTGTGCCTCTTCTGTCTCCAGCTCTACATCTTGTAATAGTTGTTCGAAGTCTTCATTAGTGAGTTCTTCCAAAGCTGCACCACTAGGAAATTCGAGATCCGTTGGGATGGGAGGAAATATCAAAGTGGAACCATCGGTGCTGCGTCTTGGAAGTCGGAGTGTGAATGGTCGGACTCTTCGGGGTGGCGGGGTGACGTTTGGTGTTAGGGTGGCTCCACGTGGCTGAGCACATGGGACTTGGACCGTGCCTCTCATCTTCTTAGAAGGGGGTCCAGTGGATGTGCTGCCTCGAAACTGCTCTACCCGATTCCACATCAGGGCTCGTTGGATTGGGATGTCATAAGCCAAACACCTATAGATGATTCTTGTCAGAGCACAGCAACCATATAAAACCTGTTTCCGCGGCCAGCGTTTGTGAGCTAAGTGTATCTGATCAATTATCCAGTGGGGTAGGTTGATGGTGAGGCTCTGTGTCTCTGCCAGATACAGGCTAAACCAAATTTTTTTGTGCGGCATGGTGAATCTATCCTGCGCCGGGAAAGCAAAGTGTTGCATGCACATGCGAAGGTGTATTGCAATATTAGGCGTCATGGATGCCATGTCCTTGAGTTTGGTGAGACTTCGATTCTTCATGTAGTCCGGTACTAGGGTTTCCTTCTCTGTAGGAATATGCATGCCGCGCATATCCAGAGCTTCTCTCACCAAATTGTTTGATAGCCTAAATCTCTTGAGCTCATTCCCCTTTGTCAGAGATGGAATCACAAATGAGCTTGCACCTTTTGGGTTCGGATTTGGAGTCAAGGTGTTGATGAGATAGTAGCATCGCATGAAGTCAGGTTTTGGGAGTCGGGCACTGAAATAGGCACTCAATCCGGCTTTTTCCCATATCGGACGTAGACCTTCCGCATTTTGTAACTTCTCAAATTCTATTGTAAAGAAATGGTATCTGCCTTGCTTTCCATTGTAGTCCAACTCTGATTCCCATAGATATGTTCCTTCCCCCAAAGGTCCTGCTACCTCGGTAAACCAATGTGAAGTCTTTCCCACGGGCATGGTGTGGCCACGCGGAGGGTCCGCAATAGGTATGATTTTGACGGCCTGCAACTCTTCTGGTCTTTCAACTGTCTCAGGCAACACGGGTAAACTGTCCAAGTCCACCACTTGCGGGTTTGTTTCTGTGTGAGAGCTAGTTCCTGCTGCCTCCGCCATGTTGAAAATGTCGCAGCTGATTCTGTGAGAATATATGAATAAACGTTAACATTGCAATGGACACAAAAATGACATGGTGTCCCTTGTTACAATATTAACTTAAAGTTCTGGAGTGGTTAGGAGTTAATAAGTGCTCGGTGCTGGTGTGTGTAGTTAGGAGTTAGGTAGACCTAAGAGCTAAGCGAAATGATGTGAATTAAGAGTGAAGCGGTTAGTAGGTGGTCATGGATTTACAATAGGGTCAGGGGGTTTGTTACAAGTCTTGGGCTGCCAAATGCAGTGGATGGGTTTTACTCGTGGTTTCGTAGAGATTCTCGAGAGCTTTATAGGTGTGTCAGCTTTAACCTGAGGCCTTTTAGGGGCCCATTTACAACTGATTCTGTTCGTGCTCATGTGCCTTGGTGTTGAAAATGAGTGGATGTAGGCTGTGCGAGTGAATGGATCATGCTGTGTAGGGTGTGTTCTTGGAGTAGCTATTTGAGCCCGCAAACAAGCCTTAGGCACCCAAATTTGTCTTGATTGTGGGCTAGCCTTCATCGACCTTTTGGGCACCCAAATAGATTTCACGTTAGCAGAAGAATTTCCGGAAGACCTCTTATTAGTGACGTGTTGATGGTTATTAATAAGAGGCTTCGCCCGTGCTGTTGGCGTGGGTGCAACCGGGTGTTCGCCTTTTCGCACCCACACTTGGTTCACTTGTTGAGACATTCTGCTACGCAGGTTCTTTTGATGTCCGGCATAGGTAGTACTCTGCTTCTTCTGCCTTTGCTCCACCGTTGGTTGTTGCCTCCTTCTGGCCTTTGGAAAAGAAGGGAATTCCTTTGCATCCCTGACTCCTTTTTTGCGAATATCATTCCTCTGCAACACATAGTTTTGGACAAGAACAGCATGGTCAACTTCATGTGCACCCCTGGAGGGACCAGGAGTTTGTGTCTTTTCTAGTTCCTTGAGTGCTCCATTATCCAACTCTACTGTAATTCGACTATGATTGACCCATACCTGAAGAAGTCCACTTCTTAGGTTTAAGTTGACTGCTTGGTCATAGATCCAGTCTTGACCCAAGACAAGAGGTTCAGTGAGATCCTCATCTTGACACACTAGTACTTTAACTGTCATTGCCTCATCATGAATGTAGAGGGGAAGTTCCACCTCGCCCATACAAGGGGTTTCCACACCTCCCAATCCTATGAGATATGCTTCCACAAGATTGACAGTTAACTGTAACTCTTGACAGTAAGACACTCTAACAGCACTAGTGGCTGCACCTGAGTCAATCAAGGCTCTTACAGTCCTTGCATTTTTTCCTTGTCCTATATCTAGGGTTACGAAAGGACGTCGATCAGTTATCCTAGGTGAGCTGGTTCCGGCGACTTCACACATTGCCATATGATATCCTTGATCTGCATAGTCATTTGTCCTAGGCTGCTCTCTACCTTGCTTTCGTAATTTCATCCTTCTGATGCGTTCTAAAGCTTCTGCTTGAGCTTCTTCTCTAATTCGCTTCTCTTCCTCTTTGCGTTTCTTAGCAGTGTTGAGTCGGCTGAGCATTTCCTCCGTGAGGGGTTCCTGATACAACTTGACTCTGCATCCGCTAATATAGTTAGGGAGAACATCGCCCTCTAATGTGGCTAATTGTACTGCTCCACTCGTGGAGATCCTATTGATAATCATAGGTCCGTAGCCTCTCTTTTCTAGCTTCCTCGCGTGTTGCTTCAGTGTATAGACTAAAACTAGATCTCCGGCTTTCAAGCCTTTATCCTTCACATGGGCATCGAAGTATGCCTTCTGCCTCTTTTTAGCTGCATATATTCCAGCAGCGGCTCTCAGTCTTATTTCTCCTAATCGTTCAAGGTCAAAGATCCTAGAGGAGAGCTCATGACCTGTCCATTCGTGCTCTTGTGCTACTTTCAACGTAGGAATCAGGAAATCCAAGGGTAGCACAGCGTTTTGGCCGAATACCATCTGAAAGGGGGTGGCTTGGAGTACCGTTTTGTAGGCAACTCGGTATGCCCAAACAGCATGGTGTAGCTGTTTGTCCCAATCAGAGCGTTTAGTGTTCACTAATTTCGTTAGTACATTGCATAAGATCTTATTAGTGCTCTCAGCTTGCCCATTAGCTTGAGGGTGATACGGGGCAGACTTCTTGTGTATTACCAAGAATTCTTGGAGTAGATTTTCAATCACTTCATTTAAGAAATGAGTTCCTCTATCACTTACAAGCTCTATAGGTAGCCCGTATCTCGTGAATACATTCTCAAACAAGAATTTGGCAGTTGTTTGAGCGTCGTTCTTTGTCGTAGCCTTTACCTCTACCCACTTGGTGAGATAATCTGTCGCAACAATGATGTATTCCGCATGAGAACCCTTAGCTGGGGGATTAATAGGACCTACGAAGTCTATTCCCCACTTAGAGAATGCACGTCCACCCATCATAGGTTTCAGTGGCATCTCATCTTTGCGTATAGGATACTGAGTCCTCTGACAGACATCACACCGTTTCACATAGGTATGTGCATCCATGTGAAGGGTAGGCCACCAAAAGCCCGCAAATAGGATTGCCTTGATCACCCGATCCGGTCCAAAGTGTCCTCCTGCTACACCTTGGTGAGCAGTTTCTAAGATCTTAAGATACTCACTTTCATGGACACACAGTCTCAGGTAACCATCCTTACCGCGCTTGTATAGATTATCACCAACGAGTGAATAATCCTGGGCTTCTTGTTCCAAACTCCTTTTTCTAGCTAGAGTCATGTCTGGAGGGAATGTGTTTGTCCTCAAGAATGATACTAGAGGTTCACTCCAATCTGGCACAATGGATACTTGATAGAGAGTGGCATGTTCCACAGGTGGTTTAGTGCAACAGATTGGGCATTCCTTGCACAACTTTTGGACATCCGCTTCCATAGTTGGCCAATGCACTCCGAATCTCTTTAGAGTCTGCAACGTTCGTTGCTTTGAATGGTGTTGCTCTAACGCACCTACATGTGCTAATTGCAACCATTTAGCGTACTCCTCCTCTTCTACGCAACAAGCCAAGATCCCTTGATCTGTGTGCTTGTACATGCTTCCTGCCATGATATGGTACTTTTGGGCTTTTACGATCTCTCTATTCCGTGTGTTCACCACTGGATGATTAGGCCCGTATGTCAATACTGGTACTATTGGCTTGGCCCACTGCGGCACCACTTCCAAATTAAACAAGTAAGCATCAGGAAGGTCATCTGACACTCCTTGTGGGGCTTCTCCTGATGTGAGCCTAGAGAGGTGATCTGCTCTCAAGTGAGTCCTACCCTTTCTTACCACAACCTCAAAATCATATTCCATTAGCAAGAGAAACCATCTTACTAATCTTCCTGTATTGCATGGCTTGTTTACAAGATATAACAATGCCTGATGATCAGTAAAAAATTTAAACTTATTTGCAAGCAAATAGTGTCTAAATTTCTTGACTGCATATACCATGCCTAATCCTTCACGCTCTGTAGTGGTGTAATTCCGTTCAGCCGCATTCAATTGTCTACTGGCATAGGCAATTGGAAGATCCATATTACCTTCACCAGTAGGTTGTGCAAGCACACATCCAATAGCATAATTGGATGCATCCACATGAACATGGAATGGCTTATTCCAATCTGGTGTGGTCAAGATTGGTGCTGAACATAATCTTCGTTTGAGCTCTTGGAAGGAATTCTCACATTCATCCGTCCACTCAAAGTTTGTCAGGAGTCCGTACATGGGCTTTGCAATGACAGCATACATGTGTATAAATCGTCGGTAATAACCACAGTGCCCCATGAAAGCTTGTACTTCCTTGACATTCTTTGGCCTAGGTAGCTCTGCTATGGCTCGCACCTTTTCTTCGTCAGTAGATATGCCATTCTTTGACACTATGTGTCCTAGAATCTTGCCTTGCCTGACCATAAAAACGCACTTTTCTGGGTTCAGGCAGACTTGATATTCTCTACATTTATCAAAGATTTGTCTGAGTTCAGGAATATGGGTCTGTCTAACATTGGAATGAGCACAAAGATCATCAACATAGACTTCTAAACTCTTTCTCAGGAACTCCTTAAACACATGGCACATCAGCCTCTGGAAGGTAGCTGGTGCATTGGTAAGCCCAAATGGCATTACTCTAAAAGCAAAAATGCCCCATTCTGTGGCAAAGGCTGTCTTATGCTGATCCTCTGGGGCTATGGCTACTTGATTGTAGCCCAAAAATCCATCAAGGAAGCTGTACACTTCCTTGCCTGCCACTCTTTCTAAGAGATGTTCTGTGATGGGAAGCGGATAGTTATCTCGAATCGTGGCGGCATTAACCTTTTTCAAGTTAATGCACACACGCAACTTGCCATTCTTCTTGGGCACCACTACGATGGGGGATACCCACTCAGTGTGCTCAATTTCATAGATAAATCCAGCTTCAACCAGTCTATCTATCTCTTCTTTGATCTTAGCAGCGTAATTATCGTTATATGTATAAGGCTTTTGCTTAGAGGGTTTAGCATCTGAGGTCATGGGAATAGTGTGTGAGCATATATCGGGGTCAACGCCTTTCAAATCCTTGTAACTCCAAGCGAATACATCTCTATATTCTCTTAGCAAGGCAATCAATTCGTGCTCTTCTTCTTCTGTTAGGTCATGGCCTATGTACGTGCATCTCTCCTCTCCTTCTTCTAGGGCCACTACTATTTTCTTGGTGGTTTCTTTGTTATCATAGGCCTCTCCTGATTGTGCCTCTCGTTTAGGCATTCTAATCATGACTCTCCTGTCATCTATCTCATACTTCTTAAAATTTTCTGGGACCTCAAACAAAGATTCTTCCTCTTCTGGTGAGGCTTCTCTCTTCTTCCGTTTTTTTCCTTCTTCCTTCGGGGTCACATGTGTTGCTAATCTTACATCATTTGTAAGCTCTCCATGCCTCTGGGGTTGAAATTCTACTTCATGGAAGTATTCTTCATCTGATGCAAATGGTGGGTCCATAATGATTGACTCTAGATCGGAGTCACTTCCATCCTCAAACGCATCAGGGTTAGGTTCGCATTCTTCTAGAACTGCCTCTCCCATGATTGGCTCTATGGAGAAGACTGAAATGTCATAGCCATCCTCATCACAGTGAGGTGTCCATTGTTCTTCATTGATGGCTACATCCATGGTTGCTAAGATTTCTGCCCAACCGTGAGGTTCGAATTCTTCGTCTAGAAAAACTACAGGTGCATAGGCTGGGTCTTGGATTGATCTATGGGTCTCTTTCGCACCTACCTCTCTGGCTTCCTCTCTCTTCTCTTCCTCTACTGCTACCTTGCACATCCATAAGTGAGTATCTTCATGCATCCATGAGGATCCAGACCCTACGGAATGCACCGATTCTGTATCATCTTTGGCTCTATGGATGGGATTCCACTGGATAGGAGGTACATCTCTATGAGAGTAATCTTTGAGATTGACTTTGGTCGTAACACCTAAGTGCTGCAGGTACAAAGAATTGGTTCCCCAATCCTGTACCACTTGCAACTGTCGCATAAATGGTCTTCCCAAAATCATCTCATAGGCATGATTTTTGCTGAAGTCACATATAGCAAAACTATGCTCAAACTCGACACCACAAGTGGTGAGAGTTATTCCTTCGAGCAATCCTAGGGGTCTCTCAATATGACCATCGGCCATATGCAATTTCATTCTCGTTGGCCTGAGTGCTGGCTTGCCCCAACGCTTCCAAAGGGAAGTAGTGGCAATTGCAACTCCTGCACCTGAGTCTAAAATTGCCTTGGTGGTGTACTCTTGGTAGGTGATGGGAAGATAGGTGTTCCCTTCTTCGCCTTCACACATATCTCCTATCTTATCCAAGGGAATTTCTGGCACTGTCCTATGGGATCCTACCCTGGAACGTGGTTTTGCAACTTCAGTTACTTGACTAGCTACATATTTCCGCGCTTTTGGTCTATCCTTAGGCAGTTCTTCCAAAGTGATATCGCGCTGCACCTTGGTGTTCTTTACTATCTCCGTGTTCCTAGGTATGACTGAGTCGTCGTTCCTTACCATGACTGTGGGTGCTCTCATACATGTGGACTTTGCTTCCCATGGGCCTGTGAAGTGGGGTAGCTCTTGTATGGAATTAGACTCAAAGTCCAATCTCTCATGAGACTGAGTACTCTCATGTTCCCCGTAAATAGATGGGATGTCTTGTGGGAACTGGTCGTGTGCATCATCCACAAGTTCAAAGGGAGGGGCGACTTCACTTTCGTTATCCCATTTGTCTTCTTGAATCTCTCGTAGGAAATCTGGTGCAAACCGATTCATAGAAGAAGCAGTGTCTGGCTCCGTAGAGTTGGGCACATAGGCAACCTGGGAAGGAGGGCTTATTCTATCGTTGGTTCTCTCCTCGTTCCCATAGATGGCTGGAGCACAAGCTTCTTGGGGAGGATTACTTATTCTATTACTTTTCCTAACAGGCTCATACGCTCTCTGAGAAGGAATGTAGGTCACCTGTGGAGGTACATAAGCTTTCGGGGGAGGCCCATCCGCCTTTTGGGGAGGAAGAGAGGCTCCTTGAGGAGGCACATGGGCTTCCTGAAGAGGCTGGCTTATCCGTTCTCTTGCCCTTTCCCTTCTTTGAAGGGCAGGTTCCCTTTCTGATTGTGCAATTAGCTTCTCTATTCTTTCTAACAGTCCATCAAAGTGTAATTGCGTCTTAGCTGAACTAGAGATATTAAAGAGGCGGCTGGCTTCAAACATGGTCTGAGCCAATTCCACCATTTTGGCACAAATTTTGGTTCGTTCAAGCTCTAGCTCGGCTCTAGGGTAGCATTTTTCATGATCAGTTACGGTTGGCCCTTCTTGGATTCTGGCCTAGTATGCTTTCAGCATCATATTAAGGTCTTCGGGAGTGGGATCAGCTAGGACTGATCCTACTCTAGGGGGTGGTGGGATTTGATGAGGCGGTGGGGAAAGTGGTGGGTTGGATGGAGGTGGGAGTGGTGGAGGCGGGGTAATGTGAGAGGGAGTTGGAGCTGTGAGTTCAGTTATCCTCGCTTTGGTTTCTCTTATGCTTTCCTCAAGCTCACTCATCTTTTTAGCCCATTGTCTTTTCATTCTTTCTCGACTATCTTTCCACGCTCTAGTCCTTTTCTTTGTCACGCTCTCGGTTTCACTAGCCTCTGGGCCCTTTTCCTGGCTTGCCTCTTGGTTTTGCTGCAATGTCTGAGCTCTAGTAACCACCTGCACTGGTGCAGTGGAAGTGACACTTCCTGAGGCATCCACAACCAACCCAATCACATTGATAGGAGTGATTTTTGGCATATTATTGGGGTTCTTTGGGCAATCTCGTAAGAGATGCTCTTTCCCACAATCTTGGCAAAAGCCTTGGATCGTCACGGACTGATTTTGTGTAGGTGGAGGTAAGGGACAATCACGAATGAAGTGATCCCCCTGACATCGGTAGCATGGTCCTCTAGGAAAGGGTGGTCGTACCTGCCTAGGTTGAGGCCTAGGGTTGGGGTTTGCATACATGACGTTCGTGTAATCCGACTCCCAACTAGGTTCACTTGGTTCTTCACTATAGTAGGACTCACCATGTTCTGGAGACTGCATGTAGTAAGCCTGGGGACTATCGACATGTGTAGAATCAAAGCTATGGTCACTCGGGTCACTTTCTGAGATCAATGGGGTTACTGGTACTATTGCCCTATTCAGGTTTTCTTCTGCAACAGCATACTTTACTGGAATCACATTAGCGGGGTTTGGAGGCTGTTGAGCTAGCACCGGTTGGGGTCTCTGTTGGGCCTGATATTGTGGTTGGTAGGTTTGTTGGGGTCTAGCATATTGTGGTGGTGGATTTTGGTTCTGGTATCGGCCTTGTTGGTAGTGCTGCGGATAGGGTTGCCTAACTGCCTGCTTGTTGTATGGGCAATCTTGTGCGGTGTGATTGGTGTATCTCCGTTCTATGGTGCAGTACTGGCTACTAGGGTTTACTTGGGGTTGAGCCATAATAGGGCAGACATTCGCCATGTGGTCGCCACCACAAGTATAGCATCTTTTCACAGGGGCAAACCTAGGAATTTGTTTGCTAGAGACGCCTAGTTTTTGTGCCACTTTCTCTGCGAGTTCCTCAATTGACGTGGATTGCGTGGAAGAGTGACTAGAAGCACTATCTGAATCTTTGTAGATTTTGGAAAGCTCTAGTTCCTCCCCTAGGTTATCTTCAATGTCAATGCACATGCGTACACACTCTTCTATAGTCCTAGGGTCCTTCAGATACACATAGGTTCTCAATTTCGTACTCAGCAATCCATCAAGGAATAAGGCTACTTGTTTAGCAGATGTGGGTAGCTCCGAAATAGGGCACCTTTCCAGGTATTGTCTAAATCTTCTTCCTGCAAGTCTCACGGTCTCTTGAGGGGTTTGCTTGAAGCTGTGAATCAATGATGAGGTATTGTGTCTTATGCCACTCTTAGAGAACTCTACAATGAAAGCCTCTAGGAGTTGGTCTATGCTCCTGAACTGACGCTCATCCAATGGTTGAAACCATGTAAGTGCTGTGTTCCTAAGGGTTAGACCGAAGGCATTGTACTGCGTGAACAGATCCTCAACCTGTTCAGCTCTCAAGACTTGCTTGAACTCCGCCACATGATCATAGGGATCTCCTGTGCCGTCAAAGTAATTCTTCATGGACTTAACTAGCTGGGTGGGTCTCAAAGTTCTTGCGTGCTCTCTAGGCCTCGGCAGAGGGAATCCATCTACATTTCTTTGGTTCTTGTGGGCTCTATGCATCTCAGGAGGTTCTACCCTATTCGTCTCCGTTCTCGTTCTTTCTCTGCCCACTGGGTTGCCAAAACTTACTTCTGGTCTATCTCTACTTCTGTCTCTTTGCGTACCATGAGCTTGGGAAGTTCCAGCCCCAGGGTGACCATAGGATACATTTGATCTTGGTTGAGGGAAAATAAATTCACCCTTCCAAGTGTAAGCATGCCTATCATTTTCTGTCACCACAAAGATCCGTTCTGAAGCATGATCTAAATAGGTCACTCTGCCTGGGCTATCCGGATCCTTAAACTCATAGATCATGATATTTCCTATGTCTGTCGGTTGATTAGACTTATACCTCCAAAAGGCTTCATCAGTTTCTCGATTGAGGAGCAACTCTATGCTCTTGTTGTCTTGGGGGACCCATTCAGGCGTGATAATCCTAGTGAGAACTGATTTACCTCGAGGGGTTCTAGGTTCCGCACCCATGTTCCCTTGTTCCAGGTCACCTAAGTCCGCTTCTGAGATTACATTCCCAAAGTCATCGGTCCTATCAGGGTGACTAGTGACAACATATATAGTTCCTTCTTTGTCCAGGTATGCACCATTTTCAAACTTGACAGCTGGGTGCTCTAGTCCAATGGATTGATCAGGGTTTTTAATCTGGACCACAGATCTTCCTAAGCCGTCCTCATAGATGCTAGCACCTAATCGGTTGGTCCTAAGGTACTCCAGCTGTGTTTTGTAAGGGCCTTCTACCCTGTACAGGTAAGGCACTCCTGAACTTCCCGTAGGTCTGTCCATGCCTTGAGACATTTCTGACTCACTGGTCTCAGAGCTAGGGTAGTATGAGTGGTGGCTCAACTGCTGGGCCCAAGACCTTGCAGTGTGATTGACACTAGCCTCTGAAGACCTAAGGCTTTGTCTTTCCCTTGCTAAATGTCGTCCTGATCTAAGGTTCATATGCCTAACTGATTAGCCCAATTTTTTCCAGAGTACAACCTCGTTGCCGATTAATTGGTACCAGTCACTTGATTCTTTTTAGTTATTTTATCATGTTTGAGTTCTTGTCTGATATCATGTCGTCGGAATACTTGAGTGTTCTTCGTACTTTTAGGTTGATCGTTCCACGTTAGGTTCTTTCCTTTATGTTACCGACCGTACAGAGATTAGATTTTTATCTTGAACTTGAGTTTTTAGGTAGTCTTCAACTTGATGACTGCCTATCGTCGCTCTGACTTACTCCTACCTCTCGTCGTTCTTAGCCTAAGCTATGAATTGACAGAGGGGGTTAAAAGTGTCCAACCTTTTGTTTCCTGCTCGGTTGCCCTTGAGTGCCCAGGAAATGTGTTCCCAAGCTCGCACTTACACTTGCTTAGAACGCCTCTCGATGCTCTGTAAGAGTTTCAAAGTTAGCTTTGAAATTTACATTCCAAAGACAGAACCAATTATTTTCATTCATGTAGCACAAACACAAACTTGCATAGTGATTTTCAAGAAAACAATCCTACGGACCCCTGACTTTGATCCCCCTAGAGCTCAAAAAATGGATCTCGTATGAAAAAGTTGTGACCGTTCAGGGTTCTAGGGTTACGACAGGGTTCAAACAGGATCACTGTGCAACAGGTTTTTCCCAAGTTGTTTTCCTAAGGCTTCCCCATGTGCTCAAGAGCATAATATTTGTGCCCAAAATTAGCCCAACTTTTCAATTAACAAACCCTAAAAAATTTGGCTAAAATTGGCTGTCAATCGCGATGGATAGGGCTGTCAATCGCGATGGACACTCAGTCAATCGCGATGGACAGAGAGTTCAGTCGGTCGCGATGGACACCCAATTCAATCAATCGCGATGGACAGGCAGTCGATCGCGATGGACAGAGACCTCAGTCAATCGCGATGGACAAGGGGTTGAGTCAATCGCGATGGACAGGCAGTCGGTCGCGATGGACAGAGACTTCAGTCAATCGCGATGGACAAGGGGTTGAGTCAATCGCGATGGACAGGAAGTCGGTCGCGATGGACAGAGACTTCAGTCAATCGCGATGGACAAGGGGTTGAGTCAATCGCGATGGACAGGCAGTCGGTCGCGATGGACAGAGACTTCAGTCAATCGCGATGGACAAGGGGTTCAGTCAATCGCGATGGACAGGCAGTCGGTCGCGATGGACTGGCAGTCAATCGCGATGGACAGAGCTGTCAATCGCGATGGACAGGGCTGTCAATCGCGATGGACTGAAATTTTGCAAGATTTTCAAAAATTTTAGTGGGAATGTGGTGTGCAGGGTCTCTAGTCCACTGTGGTGCACTCAGATTTACCAACAAGTGAAAATTTCTGTCAATCGGGATGGACAGAAGGCGGCGACTGCGAGACAGTTTCGTCGAGTTCCGTACCTGCGCAGAAGGCTGGAGATGGTGATGTGACCTGTACCTGCAAGATAGCTCAAGAAACATGCAAAAACAGCACATGCAATTTCGCTCTCTCGCTTTCTCTCACAAGTGAAATGAGGGAAATGAGGTGGAGGTGGGGATATAGTCAAAAAACTGAAATTTTCGCGATGATGGAGATGGACGTGGGAGATGGTGATGATGATGATGGTGATGAAGATGGTGAAGAAAGTAAAAGAAAATCTATGAGAGTGAAGAAAATACCTACAACTCCAACGCGTCAACTCTACGTCTTACCATCACACGCTCGTCCTCAAAGCTCGATCCCCGGCAACGGCGCCAAAATTTGGTGTAGCTCAATGATGAGTAGCACCTCCTTTAATGTCAATCCGGGAAGACGTGAGGATGGTATGAAGACCTCGAGCAAGTGGCGGCACAAGTGCGTGAGTGAGAAGCACACAAGCATGCACACACATACACACACACGCGCACACAAGGTAAGACAAAGAGTGAGAATCAATGGAGCTTTTAGATTACTTTTAAAATGCTCTTACAAGTTCGTTTCAATTACAATCCAACCTCAAAAATGAGCTCTCTAGCTCTTTTTATAGTTTTTGACTAGCTTTTGGCCCTGTCCAGACCTAGTGTCCGGCCTAGTTAAAAATTAGGTTCCAGGGCCAATTTGAGGGCTCAAACGGAGTCTAAAAAATACGAAAATTGATATGTAGGTACTTCTAAGGCTCCTCAAGCTCAAGGACTCCTTGGCTTGCACAAAATGGAGCTACAAAAATATGAAATGGTATTTACAATGATTGTTAGTGATAAGAATCACTGTTAAAAGATGTAGATTGGAAAAATTGAAGGGCCTATCTGCCAGATTTGCGTCGACTGCTTTGTCTACTTACTCCTTCACCTTGTTCTGACTCTCTCCGTTGGCTTCCTTGTCTATTCAATCCTTGGGTGCCCTGGCTTCCTTGTCTAGTCAGTCCTTGGGTGCCCTGGCTTCCTTGTCTAGTCAGTCCTTGGGTGCCCATACTGCTCTCAACAACCTCCCTGTTGTTCTTGTTTCTGTTCATTTTGTGTACCTGCCATGGATTCTACAATTGGGTCTACCTGTTGTTCTAATCCACGGGTATTTGTTGATTCTTATAGTTGTTTTGATTCATGGATATCTACTGACTCTGATTTACAGTTAGAATACAAGTTTTCTAGAAATTTAAGGTTTAATTGTCGGGTTGGGTCCCACTCTTCACATAGGAAGTCAGAGTAGAGAGCCTTTCTTTCACTCCAAAACTTTGGGAATTCCTCCTTAATGAGTTGTTCAATAGGGGTAATTGGCCTTGGACTGTGACCTATAGGCCTATTAATATCTTCACCAACTTTTTCTATTGTTTTGGCTGGCACCGAACTACCACTGCATTCGGTGTTGACAGCGGATGTCGAGCCACTACTAGAAGGTACTGGATTATCATCAACTTAGGTATTGAGGCCAGACACTGAACTATCACCAGACTATACTGGATTGAGTTCTGGTATACTTTGCAAAGCAGAAATGAGGAAATATTGTGGTGCTACTCCACTGCTACTCGTTATACCCTTCACTTCATAGGTAATCCCTTCAATATTACTCCACGTTGGCATCCCTAACGTACTATTCACTCTCAAAGGATCTTTATCACTTAGATATTTAGGATAAGTCTCTTGGGAGCGCGTTACAAGCATGTAGGAAAGAATCTCCGCCCAAAAGTGTATATTAAACTTCTATAAGAAACTAAATTCCAATTCCCACAAACGGCGCTAGTGTTAAACCTCTGTTCCTAAGTCAACTCTATTCGATAAGCCAACAATAAACAGGGTAACTAAAAGGGTACTTGGGTTGGCAAGAATCTATAAACAAAATCCTTTGATATTTTCCCACACTTTAGACTTAAGAGAATCAATCCAACCTATTACACAGTCACACAATTGCTAATATCTCTATTACAGTATATTCGATGAATGTTTACACAATACTAACTTCTTCAACATGTTGTTCCAATTATAACTTATCTCAAAACTACCTACTACCACACTTTAGTGTTAATCATATAACTCTATTGTTGATTCTCTTAGAACTGAGTATGTGCAAGATTAACAATTAAGTTACTACCAAAATTAACTACAATTTTGTATCACACTAACTTCTAGTAGAAAATTTCAACAAGTTTCAATTAATCATCACACTTAAAGACTAATGAATTATCTTATAAACATCAACACTGCACCAAAGAAGATAGTCAAATAACAAAACTGTCTACACTCCTCTTGCTCCACCACACATAGTTCGACCGACTCATTGTGCATCTGGTGGAACTACACGGGTACAACCTTTTGTATTAATTCAAAAATGAGTTATAACATTTAGGCTTATATGGCGCTTCATTGAAAAATATGAAATATTACAAATACAATAATCTGGCAGCCTAACATATGTCTCGCTAGAAGAAGAGCAAGAATTAGTGGAATCGCTACAAGAGTATCATGATGTCTTTGCATGGACCTATAAGGATTTAAAAAGAGTAGGCCCAAATATTTGTTCTCATTGGATCCCAATGACTCATGAGGAAAAGCCTTCAAAACAAAGACCATACACCTATAATTTTGTGTACTCAGTCAAGATTAAAGAAGAAATCAACAAATTATTAGTCGCAAGATTCATATACGAGATTAAACATATTGAATGGGTTTCTCCATTAGTGGTAGTACCCATGACGAATGGCAAACTTAGGGTTTGTATTAATTTGGAAAAAGTTAATGTTCTTTCCATCAGAGATAGTTACATTACTTATCATTGATCATCTCCTAGAAAGAGTAGCAAGCAAGGATGTGTACAATTTCCTTGATGGTTTTTTGGGTTATAATCAAGTAGTCATTGCTACTAAAGATCAACATAAAATTGCCTTTGCTACTAAATGGGGTCTCTATGCTTTTAGGGTTATGCCTTTTGGCTTAGCTAATGCACCAATCACTTTCCAAAGATTGATAAATCACGTCTTAAAAGATTTCCTAAGGAAGAGTATGGAAGTATATATTGTGGATGACCTATGTACTTACTCTTCCTAGTGATCTGCTCATATACCAAACTTGGGTGCATCTTTGACAAGTGTAGACAATATCAAGTATGCTTGAATCCTAAAAAAAGTGTCTTCATGGTGAGACAAGGAAAAATACTTGGACACATAATATCTCTACATACGAAGACAAGATCAAAGTGATCCTAGAGTTATATAGACTAAGTTTAAGACTTTATGGGCCACTATGGATATTATTGTCAATTTTCAAAAAAATACATTCTAAGGAGGACAACCTTTCACAAGTGGTGAAGGCCATTATCGTTGAAGCTGATGGGACACATTTCAAGATCAGTGTCAAGAACTTCCAATTTTCACAGTTTGATGGCTGTAAGGATGGCCAATTTGCTTTATCATGATTATCCTGGTTTGATGATTCTTATTCAGATGAATCTACTCCAAAAATGATAAAGTGAAGTTTACCACTAATTATTTAGAGGGGACGGCTCAACTATGGTGGAATATTTTATGGCATAGTGCAGATCGTCCCATGACATGGAAGGCCTTTCAAGAGAAGGTTAAGGAATCTTTTATTCCTCCTTAGTTCCATCTACATGTTCATCATTCATGGATGACATACACATGGAAGGAGGGTGATACCATTACAACTTACACTGAGCAATTTTGGCAAATTCTTTTACTTGTTCGCATGCTTGAAGATGTTCCTGAAGAAACCTTGTAGAGGAAGTATGAAGATGATTTGAAGATGGGGATCCAAGCCAAGCTTCACACACTCAAGCATACAATGCTTTACTAATCTATTTCTTTTGTTCATGATGTAGAGAAGGAGTTTCAATCGATTACTAAGTCGATCTCTTTGCAATAAATCTTGTTAACGACAACCTTTTATCAAGCCTAACTTCCCTTTGAAGCACAATTTTATTACCTCTTCTTATCCTAGTTTTCCACGAGCTCCTCAATCCAACTATTTCAATAGCATCCATTGCCTCATCCTACTAACCTAACAAACCCCCTACCCTTCAAACTTCAATGGTGGATGCTCAATAGAAGAAACCACATATTACTTGTTGGAGTCGTGGTAAAACTGGACATACTAAAGCAAAGTGCAAATTGCAACCTCTCCATATGAAACCTATTGCATCCCAAATGCACAACGTGGAGGTCGTCCACAAAGAAGTTCCTCCTATTTGGATGGAGGAAGCATTAGATTTAAGTACCTTGGGTAACAAAATTTTTATTCATTCTTTACTTTGAATGTAGGGTACTATTAATAATAAAATGGTTAATATAGTTCTCATGATTTTATTTCACATTTGTTAGTGCACCTACAATTAGGAAAGGTTACAAATCATGCATGATTTTTGTAAATGTCATAAATGATTATACTCATATCCTTTCCAATGCACATAAATATTTGATTGCTTATAAGAATTGTTTAATGTCCAATATATTTCTAAACTACCAGCATCTCGAGGATCCTTTGACCATACTATAGACTTAATTCTTCCTCCTCATAAAGCACCTTATAGGCATGTCCCTCTTCACCAAAAGGAAATAGAAAACTAATTTAAGAATTTACTTCAAAAAGAATTTAAGGCCTAGTTCTTTCCCATTTGGAGCACCTATTCTCTTAGTTGAGAATAAAACTTATAGGATGTACATTGATTATAGAGCTCTTAACAAGATCACAATTAAGAATAGATACATATTCCTTCAATAGCTCACTTGTTAGATAAACTTTGAGAAGCTTGTATCTTTAGTAAGATTGACAAAGAAATCTTTGAGCAATGTCTCAAGACAGGTTTGAAGTTGAACCCTACTAAATGTCAATTCCACATAGTTTTGGCCAAAGGGATAATTGTCGATCCAGTTAAAGTAGCTTCCATTCTTTCCATGCCCATTCCATATACTCCTAAGGAAGTGAAAAAAATTTATAGGCCATGGAGGATTCCATAGAAGACTTATATGAATGCACTCGAAAATAGATAAGCCTCTCTCAAGGCTTACCAACAAGAAGATGCTCATTGAAACTAATCTAGACATAAGATCATAATGGATTCTGATTAGAAGATAAGTCACAAGGGGAATACAATACAAAAAATTCCCTAACACTAGAAGTCCCACACCCTAATACTAATAGGTATATAATGAAAAGGTAGACTAGATATAGAAGATCCCACAACTTGAGACCATAGGTAAAGATAATAAGATGAGACAAGATGTAAAGGATCCCACAACTCTGAACTATAGGTATGAAACATAATATCATAATTATAAGATCTCGTTTGATAGACGTGATAAAGATACAAGACAAGATTAGGCAAGATCTCGTACAACAAGATTACAGGATGATAAGGCAAGAAGACTAGAAGTTAGACTAGACAACATTAGAACTAAGAACTATATAATAATAAGAACAAGAACAAGAACAAGAACAAGAATTGGAAAGTGCTTACTTTGAAGCCACAAATCCTTGAGCTCCCATGATTAGCATAAACAAGATTGAGCATCTCTATTGAGGCCTCTCCTTGTATAGGTGTTCTAGAGCAATTAAGTCTCTTCTAAGATGTTCCATGATGACATCATTGATGGTATAGTCAATGGCATAATATACTTCTAGAACCTTCTATGATTATTTATCAAAGGTTGTCCATATGGGTATCAAGTTCCTCCAAGTAAGGGTTTTCAAATGGAAAGCAAAACATGACACAAGTTAAGATACACGAACATGATACAGGTTGGGATCAAGCATGTACATGTGATACACACACACATACATACATACATACGTATATATATATATATATATATATATATATATATATATATATATATATATATATATATATATATATATATATATATATATATATATATATATATATATATATATATATATATATATATATATGTGTGTGTGTGTGTGTGTATGTATGTGTGTGTGTGTATACGTATATACATACATACATACCTAAAACCTCATGTGCCTTTATTTTTCATCCTTGATGTTTTTTCTCTTGAACCTCATCACGGATACACATCAAGAATTTGACATGTTGGATATGTATATGTATTTGTAAACACACACACACTTTATATATATATATATATATATATATATATATAATGGTTTCCGTGTATTCTATAGCTTCGTTGCTGAGCACTTGTGTGTGGTGTCTAGAGCTCGATTTTCTACCATGAGGATATCATCGTGGAGCTCTCCAGAAAGAGAGTCCACTATGGTGCACCATCATCAAAATACTTCATTGATATCAGATCATTTGGATCCAAAAGCTTTGTTCCTTTTGTGCGAGCGAAAGCGAGCACCCACCTGCCCACCCAAGGCTTTCTCCAAGGCTTACGACTAAGGTGACAACCAAGGCATATACCTTGGCATACCTTGTCATCCGAGTCACCGAACTCATCATTGGCGTTGTTGGCTGCGTGTGAGGAAGAACCTCAACAATCAAGGAAGATAGGAGTTCTCGAGAGATCACACATCCCAGTTTGTTCCCCCCAGAGCTCGCTTAACCGACAAGCTCTCTTGCCACTAAGCTACACTCTTGCCACTAAGCTACACTCACCTGAAGAAGGGGGAAAGGCTAAGGTTAACATTACCTTGAACATGTTTTGGTCCATCAAAACTTCATTCTTTGCTTTCAAAGCCTGTTTTGAAACATTTTTGGGGTGATTTTTGGAGTCATTTTGGGGTATTTTTGCGCATAGTTCTCAATACATAGGTTCAAGAACATCATGAAGAGTGCTCTTTTGTACTTCTCTGATAGAAAATATTCATCTTTGGGGATGTGTTTTCAGCCATGCTAGTAAATCTATAGGTTTCTTGAAACATTTTCAGTTGTGGTGGGAGCAACCACTACAAATTTATGCAGGTTTTTCGAGCCTAAAGAACAAAGTTCACAAACCTCATTTATCACGCAGTTTAATGTGAGTTGGTCAACTTGATGACCTTGTTTAAAAGGTGGTCTTCTATGCTAAGTCCTTTTGCATATCACAAAGCAATATGGTTATTGCAAAAGGAAGCAAAGTTGGCTCTCTTTATCCTTTATTTGTATCACAGAAAGAACACTTGTTAGTTGTTATTGAACAACCTATGGCTTGTATTTGGCATGGCCGTTTGGGCCATATATCATGTAGTGGAATGGAAATCTTTCTCGTTTTGGCTACTTACCTGTGTTATCTTTCTCCGATTTTCCATTTTGCGAGCATCATCAATATGGAAAGAAAATTAGGAATGTGCACAAGACACACATTGACTATTTAATTCAACCTTTAGATCTCGTTCATATAGATGTGTGTGTTCCTATGTCCACAAAGTCATTAGGTGGTTCTCTTTACTTTGTCACTTTCATAAATGATGCTACTAGAAAAGTCCGGTATATCCTATCAAAGCAAAGGATGAGGTATTCCCTACTTTCAGAAAATGGATTGCTTCAGTTGAGACTGAAAAAAGGAACTAAGCTTAAGGCCTTACGTTCTGATAAGGGGATGAGTATACCTCTCATGAATGCCTAACAGTCTAGAGGAATTCATAGAGAATTTACAAGTCCTTAAACCCCATTAGAAAATGTTGTAGCTGAAAGGATGAATAGAACTATTTAGGCTAGAGTAGTTTCTATGTTGCACCATGCAAATCTTTCACAAGGCTTTTGGTCAAAAGTACTATTAATTGTAGTTCATGTGATTAACCTTTCACCTAGTACTACCAAAGGTTTGAAAGTCGCACATGAGTTATGGACAAGGAAGCCACCATATTATGATGATCTTCGAGTTTTTGGATGTGAAGCATATGTTCATATACCCAAGAACCTTAGACAAAAGCTGGACCATAAGTCAAAGAAATGCATTTTTCTTGGATATGGTCGAGAAGGCCAATTTGGATATTGCTTATGGGATCTTGAAACACAGTTAGTGATGAAAAGTAGTGATGTCATTTTCAATGAGTCTAAGATGCATAAAAAGGAGGTTGAAATGAGAAGAGGGGTATTTGAGGATACTAGTCCTCCAATTATCATGCATATAAATGCTGCACATAGGGATGTTCAAGAGAATGTCCAATCAGATTAATCTGCAAATGTTCTAGTTCAGCAACCATTGAGATGCTCTGCACGTGTCTCACATCCATCTGGTATATATGTTCCCCGTTTGGATTTTGTTATGCTAGCAGATGCTAGTGAGCCTTCTTGCTACTAAGAGGCTATGCAAACAGAGGATCATGTCAAGTGGGAGCATGCCATGAAGAGTGAGTTGGATTCTATTCACAAGAATGGTACTTGGGATTTAGTACCTTTGCTAAAGGGCAAAAAATCTTTACCATGTAAATGGGTATAAAAACTGCAATTCACGTCAGATAGTGCTTCTCCAAAGTATAAAGCACGACTTATTGCAAAGGATTTTAAGCAACAATATGGTGTCAATTTTGAGGAAATCTTCTTTCCAATGGTCAAGATGACTACCCTTCAAATGTTGTTTGGATTCGTTGCAATGGAAGACTTAGATCTAGTCCAAATGGATGTGAAAACTAATTTCTTGCATGGAGATCTTACATATGAGATCCATATGGAACAACGAGAGGGTTATGTAGTTCTTGGTAAAGAACATCTAGTTTATAAGCTGAAAAAGAACTTATATGGACTTAAACAGTCCCCTAGACAATGGTAGAAAAAGTTTGATGCTTTTATGAAGTCTCAAGGCTATTCTCAAAGCAATGAGGACCATTGTCTTTACACAAAGAGATGCTCAGATGGTAGCTTCATATGTCAATGATATGTTGATTTCTGGGAAGTCCTCATTGACTTGTCAATTCTAAAAGAGAAGTGGAGTCAGACATTTGATATGAAGGATTCGGGGGATGCCAAACATATTCTTGGCATGCGTATTACTCATGATAGAAGTAAAAGATGCATATACTTGTCTCAAAGTGAGTACATATCCAAAGTACTTCACAGATTCCATAAGGCATTGAGTACACCTTTACCCACATATGTGAAATTGAGCAAGGATGATTGCCCCAAATCAGATGAGGAAAAGGAATTCATGACCAAAATTCCTTATCAGTCTACTGTTGGTAGTCTGATGTATGCTATGGTAGCTATGAGACTAGACATCACATTTGCAATGGAAGTTTTGAGCAGATATATGTCGAATCCTGGCAAGAAGCATCGGGAAATGCTATACACATTGATTCTAAATGACATGCATGTTATACTATACACATTTATTCTAAATGAATGAGGTATCTACATACAATTAAGGGTTTGGCTTTTAAGTCTTGAGCTTTGATTCTTAATCCTTCAATGTGAAGGAGCTAGTACCTAAGTATGGGCACACAGGAAGAACCTCATATCACTATCTATTGTTCAAGTTATTCCCATTCTTCGGTCATCAAATTTAAACACTATGGCACATAAACATTCTCTTGATTCATAAACATAGACAATTTACTCACACTATGTGACTATGACTGCACAAAATTGAAAATAACATTGTTCAACTCTCATTTGGAAATAAATAAGCATTGAAACACTCTACTTTTTTTCTCACAGATGAAGCTCAAACATATAATTTTTTTTTTTTGAGAGTACAATGAATTGGAAACACATTCACACACCCGACCTCGTAAAGTAGAGGCACCCATCTTTGAGGAACTCATAGATATCTTCTGCCAAGACTTGAACTCAGGACTTTTTCCTAAAGACTCAACACTTCAAACCACTAGGCTATGTGAACTTGGACAACATTTCCATTTATGTGAAACTAGTCAAATTTTCTCACAATTGCATGAAACTTGAAACCTTTTCTGCGCGTACAATTGGTTTATTCATCTTAATAAAATATGGGTTTGAAACAAATCGTCTAATAGATACATACGATGTGGGTGGATGGACTCAAAGCAATGAGGACCATTGTCTTTACACAAAGAGATGCTCAGATGGTAGCTTCATATGTCAATGATATGTTGATTTCTGGGAAGTCCTCATTGACTTGTCAATTCTAAAAAAGAAGTGGAGTCAGACATTTGATATGAAGGATTCGGGGGATGCCAAACATATTCTTGGCATGCGTATTACTCATGATAGAAGTAAAAGATGCATATACTTGTCTCAAAGTGAGTACATATCCAAAGTACTTCACAGATTCCATAAGGCATTGAGTACACCTTTACCCACATATGTGAAATTGAGCAAGGATGATTGCCCCGAATCAGATGAGGAAAAGGAATTCATGACCAAAATTCCTTATCAGTCTACTGTTGGTAGTCTGATGTATGCTATGGTAGCTATGAGACTAGACATCACATTTGCAATGGAAGTTTTGAGCAGATATATGTCGAATCCTGGCAAGAAGCATCGGGAAATGCTATACACATTGATTCTAAATGACATGCATGTTATACTATACACATTTATTCTAAATGAATGAGGTATCTACATACAATTAAGGGTTTGGCTTTTAAGTCTTGAGCTTTGATTCTTAATCCTTCAATGTGAAGGAGCTAGTACCTAAGTATGGGCACACAGGAAGAACCTCATATCACTATCTATTGTTCAAGTTATTCCCATTCTTCGGTCATCAAATTTAAACACTATGGCACATAAACATTCTCTTGATTCATAAACATAGACACTTTACTCACACTATGTGACTATGACTGCACAAAATTGAAAATAACATTGTTCAACTCTCATTTGGAAATAAATAAGCATTGAAACACTCTACTTTTTTTCTCACAGATGAAGCTCGAACATATAATTTTTTTTTTTTGAGAGTACAATGAATTGGAAACACATTCACACACCCGACCTCGTAAAGTAGAGGCACCCATCTTTGAGGAACTCATAGATATCTTCTGCCAAGACTTGAACTCAGGACTTTTTCCTAAACACTCAACACTTCAAACCACTAGGCTATGTGAACTTGGACAACATTTCCATTTATGTGAAACTAGTCAAATTTTCTCACAATTGCATGAAACTTGAAACCTTTTCTGCGCGTACAATTGGTTTATTCATCTTAATAAAACATGGGTTTGAAACAAATCGTCTAATAGATACATACGATGTGGGTGGATGGACTCAAAGCAATGAGGACCATTGTCTTTACACAAAGAGATGCTCAGATGGTAGCTTCATATGTCAATGATATGTTGATTTCTGGGAAGTCCTCATTGACTTGTCAATTCTAAAAAAGAAGTGGAGTCAGACATTTGATATGAAGGATTCGGGGATGCCAAACATATTCTTGGCATGTGTATTACTCATGATAGAAGTAAAAGATGCATATACTTGTCTCAAAGTGAGTACATATCCAAAGTACTTCACAGATTCCATAAGGCATTGAGTACACCTTTACCCACATATGTAAAATTGAGCAAGGATGATTGCCCCAAATCAGATGAGGAAAAGGAATTCATGACCAAAATTCCTTCTCAATCTACTGTTGGTAGTCTGATGTATGCTATGGTAGCTATGAGACTAGACATCACATTTGCAATGGAAGTTTTGAGCAGATATATGTCGAATCCTGGCAAGAAGCATCGGGAAATGCTATACACATTGATTCTAAATGACATGCATGTTATACTATACACATTTATTCTAAATGAATGAGGTATCTACATACAATTAAGGGTTTGGCTTTTAAGTCTTGAGCTTTGATTCTTAATCCTTCAATGTGAAGGAGCTAGTACCTAAGTATGGGCACACAGGAAGAACCTCATATCACTATCTATTGTTCAAGTTATTCCCATTCTTGGGTCATCAAATTTAAACACTATGGCACATAAACATTCTCTTGATTCATAAACATAGACACTTTACTCACACTATGTGACTATGACTGCACAAAATTGAAAATAACATTGTTCAACTCTCATTTGGAAATAAATAAGCATTGAAACACTCTACTTTTTTTCTCACAGATGAAGCTCGAACATATAATTTTTTTTTTTTGAGAGTACAATGAATTGGAAACACATTCACACACCCGACCTCGTAAAGTAGAGGCACCCATCTTTGAGGAACTCATAGATATCTTCTGCCAAGACTTGAACTCAGGACTTTTTCCTAAAGACTCAACACTTCAAACCACTAGGCTATGTGAACTTGGACAACATTTCCATTTATGTGAAACTAGTCAAATTTTCTCACAATTGCATGAAACTTGAAACCTTTTCTGCGCGTACAATTGGTTTATTCATCTTAATAAAACATGGGTTTGAAACAAATCGTCTAATAGATACATACGATGTGGGTGGATGGACTCAAAGCAATGAGGACCATTGTCTTTACACAAAGAGATGCTCAGATGGTAGCTTCATATGTCAATGATATGTTGATTTCTGTGAAGTCCTCATTGACTTGTCAATTCTAAAAAAGAAGTGGAGTCAGACATTTGATATGAAGGATTCGGGGGATGCCAAACATATTCTTGGCATGCGTATTACTCATGATAGAAGTAAAAGATGCATATACTTGTCTCAAAGTGAGTACATATCCAAAGTACTTCACAGATTCCATAAGGCATTGAGTACACCTTTACCCACATATGTGAAATTGAGCAAGGATGATTGCCCCAAATCAGATGAGGAAAAGGAATTCATGACCAAAATTCCTTATCAGTCTACTGTTGGTAGTCTGATGTATGCTATGGTAGCTATGAGACTAGACATCACATTTGCAATGGAAGTTTTGAGCAGATATATGTCGAATCCTGGCAAGAAGCATCGAGAAATGCTATACACATTGATTCTAAATGACATGCATGTTATACTATACACATTTATTCTAAATGAATGAGGTATCTGCATACAATTAAGGGTTTGGCTTTTAAGTCTTGAGCTTTGATTCTTAATCCTTCAATGTGAAGGAGCTATTACCTAAGTATGGGCACACAGGAAGAACCTCATATCATTATCTATTGTTCAAGTTATTCCCATTCTTCGGTCATCAAATTTAAACACTATGGCACATAAACATTCTCTTGATTCATAAACATAGACACTTTACTCACACTATGTGACTATGACTGCACAAAATTGAAAATAACATTGTTCAACTCTCATTTGGAAATAAATAAGCATTGAAACACTCTACTTTTTTTCTCACAGATGAAGCTCGAACATATAATATTTTTTTTTTGAGAGTACAATGAATTGGAAACACATTCACACACCCGACCTCGTAAAGTAGAGGCACCCATCTTTGAGGAACTCATAGATATCTTCTGCCAAGACTTGAACTCAGGACTTTTTCCTAAAGACTCAACACTTCAAACCACTAGGCTATGTGAACTTGGACAACATTTCCATTTATGTGAAACTAGTCAAATTTTCTCACAATTGCATGAAACTTGAAACCTTTTCTGCGCGTACAATTGGTTTATTCATCTTAATAAAACATGGGTTTGAAACAAATCGTCTAATAGATACATACGATGTGGGTGGATGGACTCAAAGCAATGAGGACCATTGTCTTTACACAAAGAGATGCTCAGATGGTAGCTTCATATGTCAATGATATGTTGATTTCTGGGAAGTCCTCATTGACTTGTCAATTCTAAAAAGAAGTGGAGTCAGACATTTGATATGAAGGATTCGGGGGATGCCAAACATATTCTTGGCATGCGTATTACTCATGATAGAAGTAAAAGATGCATATACTTGTCTCAAAGTGAGTACATATCCAAAGTACTTCACAGATTCCATAAGGCATTGAGTACACCTTTACCCACATATGTGAAATTGAGCAAGGATGATTGCCCCAAATCAGATGAGGAAAAGGAATTCATGACCAAAGTTCCTTATCAGTCTACTGTTGGTAGTCTGATGTATGCTATGGTAGCTATGAGACTAGACATCACATTTGCAATGGAAGTTTTGAGAAGATATATGTCGAATCCTGGCAAGAAGCATCGGGAAATGCTATACACATTGATTCTAAATGACATGCATGTTATACTATACACATTTATTCTAAATGAATGAGGTATCTACATACAATTAAGGGTTTGGCTTTTAAGTCTTGAGCTTTGATTCTTAATCCTTCAATGTGAAGGAGCTAGTACCTAAGTATGGGCACACAGGAAGAACCTCATATCACTATCTATTGTTCATGTTATTCCCATTCTTCGGTCATCAAATTTAAACACTATGGCACATAAACATTCTCTTGATTCATAAACATAGACACTTTACTCACACTATGTGACTATGACTGCACAAAATTGAAAATAACATTGTTCAACTCTCATTTGGAAATAAATAAGCGGTGAAACACTCTACTTTTTTTCTCACAGATGAAGCTCAAACATATAATATTTTTTTTTTGAGAGTACAATGAATTGGAAACACATTCACACACCCGACCTTGTAAAGTAGAGGCACCCATCTTTGAGGAACTCATAGATATCTTCTGCCAAGACTTGAACTCAGGACTTTTTCCTAAAGACTCAACACGTCAAACCACTAGGCTATGTGAACTTGGACAACATTTCCATTTATGTGAAACTAGTCAAATTTTCTCACAATTGCATGAAACTTGAAACCTTTTCTGCGCGTACAATTGGTTTATTCATCTTAATAAAACATGGGTTTGAAACAAATCGTCTAATAGATACATACGATGTGGGTGGATGGACTCAAAGCAATGAGGACCATTGTCTTTACACAAAGAGATGCTCAGATGGTAGCTTCATATGTCAATGATATGTTGATTTCTGTGAAGTTCTCATTGACTTGTCAATTCTAAAAAAGAAGTGGAGTCAGACATTTGATATGAAGGATTCGGGGGATGCCAAACATATTCTTGGCATGCGTATTACTCATGATAGAAGTAAAAGATGCATATACTTGTCTCAAAGTGAGTACATATCCAAAGTACTTCACAGATTCCATAAGGCATTGAGTACACCTTTACCCACATATGTGAAATTGAGCAAGGATGATTGCCCCAAATCAGATGAGGAAAAGGAATTCATGACCAAAATTCCTTATCAGTCTACTGTTGGTAGTCTGATGTATGCTATGGTAGCTATGAGACTAGACATCACATTTGCAATGGAAGTTTTGAGCAGATATATGTCGAATCCTGGCAAGAAGCATCGGGAAATGCTATACACATTGATTCTAAATGACATGCATGTTATACTATACACATTTATTCTAAATGAATGAGGTATCTACATACAATTAAGGGTTTGGCTTTTAAGTCTTGAGCTTTGATTCTTAATCCTTCAATGTGAAGGAGCTAGTACCTAAGTATGGGCACACAGGAAGAACCTCATATCACTATCTATTGTTCAAGTTATTCCCATTCTTCGGTCATCAAATTTAAACACTATGGCACATAAACATTCTCTTGATTCATAAACATAGACACTTTACTCACACTATGTGACTATGACTGCACAAAATTGAAAATAACATTGTTCAACTCTCATTTGGAAATAAATAAGCATTGAAACACTCTACTTTTTTTCTCACAGATGAAGCTCGAACATATAATATTTTTTTTTTGAGAGTACAATGAATTGGAAACACATTCACACACCCGACCTCGTAAAGTAGAGGCATCCATCTTTGAGGAACTCATAGATATCTTCTGCCAAGACTTGAACTCAGGACTTTTTCCTAAAGACTCAACACTTCAAACCACTAGGCTATGTGAACTTGGACAACATTTCCATTTATGTGAAACTAGTCAAATTTTCTCACAATTGCATGAAACTTGAAACCTTTTCTGCGCGTACAATTGGTTTATTCATCTTAATAAAACATGGGTTTGAAACAAATCGTCTAATAGATACATACGACTTAAGGCACACCTTTTTATTGCTTGAGAAGGCACTGTTCCATCGTTGTGGGTGGATGGACTCTCGCTGAAGGGAAACAGGAATAGCTCTACTCAAGTAGAGAAGGATGCACAGAGGACCGTTGTAACTTTCAGTATTCAGACGAGGCTCATCTTTTCTGCGTTTCAGGCAATCAAGCATGGCGCGTGTGTATGTCGGCAGCATTGACCCCAGAACTACAGAACGGGAGCTAGAAGATGAGTTCCGCGTATTCGGTGTACTGCGCAGGTGGCCGTTTGTACCGTCTTATCATTCTGAGCGTTTTATGCGTTGTTTTGTGCTGCCTTTCTTTGGAGGTTTTGAAATGTTTACTAGCTCGCCTTGAGTTCACCTTAGAAATTGCTGGCATTGATCAGGAGCTTTCCCATCTCTTTCCACACGGGAAGTGGGGGCTATACCTAATTGTGGAACCTGTTTTTTGTTTGCCACTATGAATACTGTTTATTTTTATGCGTGCGCACATGAAATGTTAGACATTCATTGTGAAAGGTTAGAATGGGAGTATGGTAGCATTGACTAACTCAAACCTCATTTTCAATCTGATATTCCTCATTCAGCAAAGCGTCGTGTTTCTTGCACTTAATTATTTATATAGTCTCATCTTTGCTCAAACAAGTCTTCTTTCTAGTTCACCTTCGTTGATTGATTTCTAAGTTTTCCAAAAATAGGTTATTCATTTAAGAAAATCCACAGTAAGTAAGGTCTTTCTTACTTAGTTGTAAGTTCATATAGTAGTAGTATTATTATAATTTATATATTCTTACTATTATTATTACTATATTTGATTGCAATGCTAGTAAGGTCTTTCTTACCTCGTTGTAAGTTCATATAGTAGTAGTATAATTATAATTTATATATTATTATAATTTATATTATAATTTATATATTATTATAATTTATATATTATTATAATTTATATATCATTACTATTATTATTACTATCTTTGACTGCAATGCTTTATTATTTTTGATTTTGCCCTTCGCTTTTGGAAGTGTTAGAAAAATGAACTCTTTGACTTTTAAGGAAGTCTTCATATGAAGAGCTACTCTTTTGGAGCTTGCAGCATTAAGGCATTAATGCTGTGAGTAGGGATGTTGGAGCTCCTTGTACAAGCTAGTCATGTTAAATTTTGAAATATAATACCTCTTGTTTGGGGAGACATATGAGTTGAAACTTGAAAGAAATATTTTCCAATTCTCTTTCTTTATTATTTATTATTATTGTTTATTATTACTTTTATATAATAGTGGAATTTCTAAACAGTATTTTCTACATTTTTCAATTTCTCTTGCTTTTATTTCACATATTTCATGGTTTATCTTATTTTTATACTTTTATGTGTTTTGATGTATCTGTTGTGCTTTTTTAATGAATGTGTGTTTGTGTTTCTTACGCATGACTCATAAATGCATGTAACTATGAACTTATGAAGGAAGATAGTGTTCTCATAGATGGTCTTAACTTTTCTGAACTATCCTATGCAATTGTCAAACCTTTGAGATCCATAAGGATCTCATGCAAGAACTATTTTGACCTAGGCAATGACTCTCCTTTTAGTTGACCCAAGTGGCATCTAACATTATGGTAGGTTTAACTTGCAACAATGCACCATCATCATCTTTTAGAAAGACAACGTCTTGCATTCTAACATTCTAGAGGTTAAAACCTGATCTTTCATGTAGTATTACGTATGTGCAGTAAACAAATAAAAGAACAATCACGAAGCGGAACGGTGTGTCATATATGGTGCATGCATGGTTCGCGGATAGTACCGACATCAAGGATCTTTGTAATAGTGTGTTATTTGATTTAAATGTATATTGAGACACATCACACACACATTTTGATCATTTTATAATTTCAAACCAATAATAAATAATATGTCATGTCACAAATCATGAGTTGAAAATGAAAACTTAAAAACAATGATTGACACAATTTCTACAAGTTTTTTAAATCATTAATTGCATTATCTTTGTCAAAACTTTGAATTTGCGTGACATTTATGATTTCAAAAGAAGAATTATTCATGAAACACGGTAGATAAATAGAAATGAAAACTAGAAAGTCACCATTAGTTCAACAATGTAGTTTCCAAAGTTCAATATCACTGAACTAGAGGATGCAAGATTTCCATCTATTATTGTACCATCATCGTCGTCATCATCATCATTGTCATCTATAGAAGAAAGCTCACAAAGATACATCATTGGATGCTTGCATAATGCTCTAGCTCTTTGTGCTTGTGGTCCTCTAGATGGGAATATGTTGGACAATGCAATATTCACTTGTTAGGCTCGCTCAACCGTCATCCCTAGTCCTATTTCTACCACGAGGCATCAAGTGCTAATCCTTTGAGACATGGCAAGCATAGCCCTCACCAAAGATCCTCTCATCAATCTAGCCGAAGTTAGACCAAGACACGCATAGCCCTCAGGAATGTTCTCCTCAGTCTGTCAAGGGAACACCCCAAACATTTTAACACATGTCTGAAGTCACACACAATGGGTCTGCAATTCATCCAAAAGAAATGCTCCTTGTAGTACCACTCAGCAAAGCATCAATAGGATCTAGTAGATCGTGAAAGACCTGTGTCAATGCTCATAATCCTCAGAATCCTTGTGAATAACATCTAGGGTCTCACCTCACTACCATTGATCACGTGGAGAAGGTCTTGTCCTCATATCTATCACTTTTATCATATCATAGTACATTTTGTAATTAAGACCATTGATTCTTGGTGACCATGGATATCCCTCATACTCCTCTGGAGGAATCTGGATCAGAGTGACATATTCCTCCACAAAACCTGCATGCTCATAGTGTTCCCTTCATGAAACAGAGGTAAGAGGGAAGGAAGAAAACCCTTTTGGGACACAGCCTGTGGATGTCGATAGGTTGTAGAAGTCATCTCTTCTGTAGGCTGAAGTGGATTGGTTGAGCTGATGGCTGTAGTGTATTGGGTTGTGGGAACACCTCCATGATGAGAAAGATCATGGAATGGCTGTAGGTGTAAAGATGGGATGATTGTAGGTGCAAAGATGGGATGGCTGTAGGTGTAAAGCTGAAGGCTGAGTTACACGTGAAGAGCTCTTTTCTCAAAGTTCTAGACAAGGCAAATGTGAATTGTGCTTGGAAAATGAGAAGAGAGTCTTTTTTTACTACTCAAGTCTTCTAAAGATAGAAGGTTTGCACCTCCTTTAAAGATCAGCCATTTTGGAAAGCACAGCAATCACTTATATGTTTTGTGCGAAAATAGGGTGAAATTTTAGCACCTACTTTTCCATGCTGATGCATCCTACCAGTTGGTTTCCATGTTTCAGCCATCGCCCATTATGGAAAGCACAGCAATCACTTATATGTTTTGTGCGAAAATAGGGGGAAATTTTAGCACCTACTTTTCCATGCTGATGCATCCTACTAGTTGGTTGCCATGTGGCACATGGGCTGGGCATACCATTTTTGCAAGTTTCTAATTCTGCTGCCTATATTTGCATGTGTCAACACCAAGTTTCAGCACTGCCTTAGTAGATTTAAGGAGGCATGCATGAGCTTTTCCAGCTGCCCTTGCTGCCTAGGAGGGGTCAGACTGCCCAAGGGGGAGACCAACTGTCTTAGGGGTCAGCTTTGGCATCCTTAAGGGCAGGTCTTGGCTGCTTTCAAGGGGTGGTCTTGGCTTCCATAGGGGTTGGTCCAGCCCCAGGGCAAAAGCCTCTGTCTGGCTTCTCTTTGACCACTATTCCTACCTCCTCATATGGGGGATGCCAAACTATTTACTGTTCAGCCATGGAAGTTGTGGGCGCCTAGCTATAGTTTCTCTAAACTTTGTAGTCAAGCTGTGCGCCCCATACGTTGAGTTGTGTGCTGTAAGAGATAATAACATAGTGGAATAGACTAATAGACAGTTGGGAAAATGTAGAAAGAGAGACACAAATCGAGAGATAGAGAACTCAAGTTCTCAAATTCCCAAAAGCATAGAAGGTACAAAGATGGTGAGTGGTGCTGTCCACGCGTGCGCTCTCAATATGGAGCTTAAATGACAATCTAGACAGACTCTAAATGAAGGGCTTACTAGTGGGAAATGCTACAATGGGGGTCGTTAATCCGACAATATCTTCATGATCAAAAGTCTTACTATACATAGAGCTTCACATAGGCCATGCTTATATAACTTTTACAATGTGAGTTGATATAGATAAATGTAGTCGGGGGAGAGAAAATAATTGGCATAATATTATCCAACAATATCTCCATGACCAGAAGTCTTACCATCTCGGCTCAACAAGCCTGCGGATAGGGGAAATTGCTCGGCATCACAAGGCTGTTGTTTTTGCCTTGAATGGCAACCCAGTGGCCTCGAAGTTTATGCCTTACTTAACCTCAAGGCTAGGCTCACAAAGATCATCTATTACCATCAAAGGTCACACATAGACCTCATCTAACTTGGAAGTTAGGGCTCCACATGTTCGAGCTCTCACAATGGCTTCTGCCCTTAATGGGGGCCTTTCAACTTAGAGAACCATGGATCATTTTTGGTCACTTGAGAGTGGAGTATTGAGTATATCTAACATGTACACCTGCACGCATGAAAAATTTGTATGTCTCAGCCTGTGAGGCCGATTTCTCTCTTCATGCCACAAGAGGGAGGATGCTCCTGCACAACCCCCTCTTCGGCTACCCAATCATGTACATGGGCAGCCTATGGTGCGCTCTCTCTCTCTCTCGCTCTATATAAAGGAAGGGACAACCATTGCTCCCTACATGTAAATGATGGAGAGAGCAAGTCATCCAATCACATAGCTCTAGGAAAACAAAAACAAGGTGGAGAGACCTACATGTGTTCTACTTCTCCAACCATCTGATTGCATGTGCTCCCCTTGCATCTCCCTCTTGCTATAAGTATCGTGTACCACCTCTCACAAGAGGGTGAGAAGCATGTCAAGCTGAGCTATCCCAATTCAATAAGATCTCATGGTTTTGTACACGTTGCTTTGCCTCGTTCCATGAGCAAGGAGATGCTTTGATACAAATGTTAGTGCCTCGTTGATGCTCTCCCAAGATCCTCCCTATCTTACAAGATAAAACACAAGCCATGTACACAAACATAAAAGGGTGGACATAAGACTTGCATCCTAGCCATAGAGTCAAATAGGTTCACCCTTGAGCTTGGGAGCTTTTAGGTTGTAGCTACGTGGGTGGGCATCCCCTCAATAGCATGGGGTCCCATTATCTCCCACACTACCATGCTCAGCTTCACGTGTAGGGGGGACACCCTTTAGAAAAATCATGTGAATTTTATTTATTTATTTATTTTTTTTGGTTTTTTGCTTAAAGATTTGCATTTTCTTATCATTTCTTGTTATGGGAGTGGGAGATTTGATTTTTCTTGCCAAGATTGAACAATTTTTGCACTCATTGAAGTGAACATTGCAAAGACAATACATGTGTTGAGCTGAGGAGATGCAGCAGCTGTGGTAATACCCCCCTTGGCTGAGTAGAAGGGCTGGAGGTGCAAGGAGCAGCCCACGCAGCAGATAGACAGAGATGGAGAGAGAGAAATTCGAATTTGGAGAGAGGCAGCTTGTTTGGGGGCTTCACTAAAGAAAGAAGTGAGCCCTAAGTTTATTTGAGTTCACTTTTATAGGACTTGGCCAAGTTCACATTGAACTTGGCCAAAAGAATAAATAATGAGTACATTAAGCCTTATAAAAGGCCTATACAAATGTGTACAAATAAGGGGGTCATTTAGGACCTTTACCCCAACAACCTCCCACTTAAAGGCATAAATGACGCCTTTAAGCTACGTGACTCCCACCATCTGTATACATAGCTCATGTTGTGCTTTAGACAAGCACTTAGTGAGAACATCTGCAGGATTCTGTGATGTATGAACCTTAACAAGTGTGATAAGGCTATCCTCAAGCACTTCTCGAATGAAGTGATATCGCACATCAATATGCTTAGTGCGTGCATGAAACATGGCATTCTTTGCCAAACATATGGCACTCTGGCTATCACAGCCAAGCATAGGTGCCTTGTTTGACAAGCCAAACTCACTGCATAATCGTGCCAGCCATATGGCTTCCTTGGAAGCCTCAGTGGCTGAAATGTATTCAGCCTCTGTAGTGGACAAAGCAACAATCTTTTGCAGCCTTGAGCACCATGAAACAACACCTCCTGCAAGAGTGAATATGTATCCACTTGTGGATTTACGTGTATCCACATCACCAGCCATGTCAGAGTCACAAAAGCCTTTCAGCTCCAATGGGTCTTTGCCATAGCAAATGCATTTATTTTTGGTCCCCTTTAAGTACCTCAAAATGGACTTTATTGCTTTCCAATGAGCTTTGCCTGGATTGGCCATAAACCGGCTCACAACTCCCACTGAATGGGCAATGTCCGGCCTAGTTGCAACCATAGCATACATAAGTGAGCCACAAGCTGAAGCATAAGGCACATTTTGCATGTCATTGATTGCTTCTTGTGTTTTGGGACAATCTTCCTTGGAAACTTTAACATATGGCTGCAATGGCACTCCAAGAGGCTTTGCATCAGCCATGTTAAATCTGTCCAGCACCTTTTCAATGTATTTTTCCTGCGACAAATACAATATGTGCTGGTCCCTTTGTCTTCTAATCCTCACTCCAAGGACATGCTCTGCTGCCCCAAGGTCTTTCATTGAGAAAGCAGATTTCAGCTGCTGTTTAAGAGCATCAATGGTGTCTCTTTTCTTACCAGCAATCAGCATATCGTCAACATATAAGACAAGAATAATAGGGCTGCCATCTACATCAGTTTTCGTATACAAACAGTTATCAGCATGGCTTCTTTTATACCCTTGTTTGAGCATGAAAGCATCAAACTTCTTGTACCATTGTCTAGAAGCTTGTTTCAGCCCATACAAGCTTCTATTGAGCTTACATACCAAATGTTCCTTTCCAGGAATAACAAACCCCTCTGGCTGTTTCATGTAAAGCTCTTCATCAACATCACCATGCAAGAAAGCTGTATGTACATCCATTTGGTCTAATTCCAAATCAAGAGCAGCTACTATTGCAAACACTCGCAAAGTGGTCATCTTCACCACAGGAGAGAATACTTCTTGGAAATCTATGCCTTTGGTCTGGGCATATCCCTTTGCAACCAGCCTTGCTTTGTACTCGGGTTTTCCATCAACTGTTTTGATTTTATACACCCATTTGTTAGGAATGGCTTTCCTTTCTTTGGGTAATTCAACCAAATCCCAAGTATCATTAGCATGCAAAGCTTTAATCTCTTCCTGCATAGCAAGCTCCCACTTGCTGCTGTGTTCACATGCCTTTGCCTCTTTGTATGTGAGAGGCTCACCTTCATCTGTCAACAAAATGTAATGCAATGAAGGATCAAATCTACTCACATTCCTTCTAAGACGAGTAGATCTTCTCACCCAATGATCCACATTGTCAGGCAATGGGTCTACATCAGGTGGTATGATCAAATCATTATTATTATGCTGCTGTCCATTGTTTCCAGCACCATTTTCAGCATTATTATTCGGCTGCATATGCCCTTCAGGAGCCTCATTTTGCTGTTCAACATCTTCTGGCTCAAAAACCACTGGATCGTCAACATTTTCAGTCCTTTGTGGTGCATCCTGAGGGTCAAAATTGGACCTAACAGGTGGCTGGTCATGCTGAAATCTTACCCTTTTATGGTTATCTTTTGAGGCACAATTGTTTTGAAGCAGCCTTGCCTCATTAAAAACATCATCCCGGCTGCGTACGACCTTCTTGAGCTGAGGTATCCAAATCCTGTAGCCCATTTCACCTTCTTCACCATATCCCATGAAGAGGCCTTTAATGGACTTAGCATCAAGCTTGTTTCTCAGCTCAGGCCTTATATGCACAAACACCTCGCAGCCAAAGACACGTAAGTGATCATATGAAGCAGGTTTGCCAGACCAAACCTCTTCAAGGATGTCACATTTTAAAGACATGTGAGGGGATCTATTACACACATGTATTGCAGTTTTGAGTGCCTCTCCCCAAAATCCATGAGGGAGATTAGCTCTGGACAGCATGCATCTCACCCTCTCACAAAGCGTCCTATTGTAACGTTCAGCCACACCATTAGAAGAGGGGCTGTATGGAACAGTAAGCTCCCTCTTAATGCTCAAATTTTCACAAAATTTCTGAAATTCAGCACTTGTATACTCACCACCATTGTCCGTACGCAAGCATTTCAGCTTTCTACCTGTTTGGGTGGTCACAAATGCATGAAAACGCTTAAACGCAGCAAATGCTTCATCCTTTGATTTAAGCAATTGAACCCAAATTTTTCTAGAAAAATCATCAACAAAGGAGATGAAATATAAAACACCCCCCATAGATTTGGTGGGCATGCTACATACATCAGAATGAACAAGATCAAGTACACAAGACTTACGAGACACACCAGAATAAAAGGAACGTTTTACTTGCTTTCCATATTGACATTCATTACAAAAGTCAAGCTTTGTGCCTTTAGCATCAAGCTTCTTTAAGTTACAAAGCCTAGTGAGACCCTTTTGGCTCATATAGCCAAGTCTCTTATGCCACAACTCCATATGGGAGTGAACTTCAGCCAAAGCAATGAACTTGCCTGATAAGGCCTTTCCATGCAAGCAATAGAGAGTTCCCTTCTTTGTGCCTTTCACAATCAGCCTTGAACCTTTAGTCATTTTCCATGATCCTTTCTCAAAAAGAATGCTATAACCATGCAAATCCATTTGACCCACAGAAAGCAAGCTCTTCTTGATCCCTGGTACATAACGCACATTATGCAAGACAAGCTCATTAGTGCCATTTGTAGCGAAATGCACTGTGCCAATACCCTCAATGGAACATGCATGATTGTTTCCAAGGTATACATGGCCATGGCTGCCTGCAATAAAAGTAGAAAAACACTCCTTGATAGGAGTCACATGGAATGAAGCACCAGAATCTACTATCCAAGTCTGGGCCAATGCATCATTGACGGTCAGCAAAGCATCTATGACATCACTCTTAGTGATTGACATGTCCTGTGCATGAACATTTAGAGAAGGATCAAATGCATGAGTGTCATCAGCTCAGAAGGTAGCGCATAAAATGTCCTCTGCATCTGACAGCTCCTCTATGACTACACTAGAAGCCACATTGGCCTTCTCCTTGTCCTTTTGGCTGTCCTGTGCATCAGTCTTGTCTTCTTTCCTGTCCTTCTTCTTATCTCCAGAATTCTTCTTCCTATCAAGCTCTGCTTTGTAATAGCGGCAATCGGGTTTCTTGTGACCTTTCTTGCCACACTGATAGCATGTCACATCATTGCTTTTGCCTTTGCTGCTATTCCCCCTTTCCCTGCTTTTACTCTTATTCCTCTGTGCATAATTACTCTTCTTATCTGTCCTGCCTCTAACCATGTTGGCTGAGCTGCCTCCTTCTCCACCTGCTTTTCTCCCGATCTCTTCATTAAGAATAGAACCCCTAACACCATCAAAAGTCAAGTTGGGGTTATTGGACAATGAGACTACCAATGTCTCCCAAGAGTCAGGCAATGTCATAAGCAAGAAAATGGCTTTAAGCTTTTCATCGAAAGGAGGCATTCCTGAGTCATGCAACTGTGACAAAGTACCTGTAAACGATGACAAGTGTTCAGCTTTACTCTTGGACTCATCAAGCTGCATGCCAACAAGCTTCCGCATCAGGTGTACTTGGTTAACAGGCGTAGTATTTTCATACGTCGCCTTGAGTTTTGCCCATAACTCAAAAGCAGTGGTCAAACCTTTGAGATCTACTAGAATCTCATCGGATACAGCCATCTTAATGTATATAATGGCCTTTTTGTTCAAAGTAAACCATGCATCTTCCGACATGTCCTCTGGTTTCTCTGCCTCCAATGCCCTGTCACAATCTTTCAAGAAGAGGATTCCCTGAATTCTCTCCTTCCATAAGTCAAAACCTGTTCCCTCAAACCGTCAAATCTCAAATAGATTCTTCACATCTGAGGAGGATGACGCCATAGTTGCACAATGAAAAAACCTGCTGGAATTTTGGGCAAATGCACCAAAATCAAAGTGCAGCCTCCAAAAATGATGCACTACAACTCCAAACGGTCACAGGAGCAATTTGGGACAAAAATGGGGTGATTCTGGGCACAAAACTGATCTCTGAATTTTTTGCGCAGAGAATTTCAGAAACTCAATTTATGCTCTAATTTTGTTGTTTTTAACCTCAAAGAATGTACATAAGGCTAATACTCAGCCTTTAGATGCATGTAGGAGCAAAAGCCTCAATTTTTGCCACTGTTTTACAAGAAATTATGGCAAAATACTCCACAACTTCTCATACATAGGTCAATTTTGCTGAAACTATAGAAATTATAGCAAAATGTATCTCCCACTATGTGTGCTCAGCCAGTTGAGAGTGAGAAGACCTGCAAAAACTCAGAAATTTGCTAGAAAATCTGATATTTTGCTGAAAAACACCTGTTCTTGCTGGAAACTTTGAGATTTTGCTGAAAAACACCTGTTCTTCGCGATAAAATCAGAGAAAAATCACTTTCTTCGCGACAAAAAGCTGGAACATCACTGAAAATGATGGTACAGCAGATTTTGGACCCTTTCTTCGCGATGAAACTTGATGATTTTGCCAAATGGTGAGTGTATGCTGCTGTAGAGAACCTGCGCAGCAGATTTGGGGCCCAATATAGGCTCTGATACCAGTTGTTGAGCTGAGGAGATGTGATCAGGTGATGCAGCAGCTGTGGTAATACCCCCCTTGGCTGAGTAGAAGGGCTGGAGGTGCAAGGAGCAGCCCACGCAGCAGATAGACAGAGATGGAGAGAGAGAAATTCGAATTTGGAGAGAGGCAGCTTGTTTGGGGGCTTCACTAAAGAAAGAAGTGAGCCCTAAGTTTATTTGAGTTCACTTTTATAGGACCTGGCCAAGTTCACATTGAACTTGGCCAAAAGAATAAATAATGAGTACATTAAGCCTTATAAAAGGCCTATACAAATGTGTACAAATAAGGGGGTCATTTAGGACCTTTACCCCAACATACATGTTCAAATTTTGGATACCAAAACTATCCAATTTCACCTTCATTTAAGACAAAAATATAAAATTTGGTTTAGAAAGCAGTTTATAGAAAATTTCAGCCGCCTAATTTACCTATATTCTCCCATTGAATTCTAGAGAAAAATAAAAGTGCATAATGGGATGTCCACTTTTCTTGTTGAGTATTATTTGTAATCAATAGTGAAACCTCTTAGCAAAATATCAAAATGATAGAAAATGGGTCAACCTTCCACTAGGGTAAGTCCAACTTGCAGGTCAACATTATGGTCAAAGGCTGGCCAAACTGATCAAAGATGGTCAAATTTTGAGTTAAAAATTTATTACATATTCTTGTAGAGCTTGAAGAGAGCTATCCAACCATATATAACACTTGACTTGTTGACATCATTTTTTAGGTCAAAAGTCAAACCCCAATTAGGGTTTTGCCTAGATTTTTGTGAAAGAGCTTTTTTGGCAGCTTTTTGTAAGCTTTTTGGACTAGATCAAAATGCCTATGAATACGATGCTTGAATACACATTAGTATCACTTGTCAGAGCCTTCTCTTCACACATGAGCTATTAGGATCTTCAACACTCTTAAGAAGGTCTTCATCCTCTTACTTAGAGGAGTATAGCTATTTTCATCAACAACTTGAAGGTGGAGTTGGAGGAGGTTATGCGTTAGCCATAGAAGATTATTGAAGCTCATGAGCAGGAAGATAAAATCATGGCAGGTACAAGTCAAGCTCAGCAATATATTCAGTAGTGGTTCGTGGACTTCAAGTGGTCAACTCATATGAAGAAGCTGATTATTACATTAAAGGGTTTGACTTCAAAAAGGGTAATAATAAAGAAGAAAAGGAGAGGTTTTAGTTATTACAGCAACAACAATATTGTAGGCATCTTATACACAAAACCAAGTACAAAAGTTTCAAGTTTAATGCTGGAATTTCCTACAAACTTGCTGGACAACTAGCATTGCAATTGAAAATCAGCTTTCTAATGCTATTTGGAGTGAGTCAACATAGCATATTTGTTAGCAAACAACTCGTGATGGTACAGAGCAAGGGGGGGCTTGTCTTCCACGTATAGATACTTGACATGAGAATCAACATGTGGTGGAGATTGTGTCTAGTACCTTCTTGTAATGTGTGTATATGTGTGTTGGTAGGTGTGGATTAGAGTATATAATCTTGATTTGAGAGGGGTCGCCAACCTTGAGAATCTTGAGGATATATTTTAGTCTATATTCTATCTTAAAACATAGCATCCTTTTTTTGTCTCTATCCTTTGAAGTAGTACTTGGTTGAGAACATATGGGATGTGCGAGTTCCCTTAGTGATGTGTGTTGGAGAGTGCTCTTCATGTCAAAGGTCCTTGTGCGTGTTTGTGGATACTTTGTATGATTTGTGAAAATTATACAGGTACCAAAATCTTCTACAAGTATTCCTACTTGGCATATGCCCCTAGTTTAGGTTAGGATAGGAATTCTTAACAACATTATAAGAGGGGAATTGTTAGCAAAAGTATCAAAATGATAGAAAATGGGTCAACCTTCCACTAGGGGAAGCCCAACTTGCAAATCAACATTATGGTCAAAGGCTGGTCAAAGGTTGGTCAAACTGGTCAAAGATGGTCAATTTTTGAGTAAAAAATTTATTACATATTCTTGTAGAGCTCGAAGAGAGGTATCCAAACCATATATAAGAGTTCACTTGATGACATCATTTTTCAGGTCAAAAGTCAAGCCCTAATTAGGGTTTGCCTAGATTTTGTAGCAGCTTTTTGTCAACTTTTTGGACTAGATGAAGAAGCTTGTGAGCATAAGGCTTGAATATGCTCATTAGTGCCACTTGTTGGAGGTCTTTGTTGAGTTTTCACACATGACCTATCAAGGTCATCAACACTCTTGAGGAGGTCTTCATCCTCTTATTTAGAGGAGTATAGCTATCTTCATCAACAACTCAAGGTGTGTTGTATATCAACTTACTTTTCTTCATTTGGAGATGTTGGAGAAGGTTATGTTTCAGCCATTGAAGATTATTGAAGTTCATGAGCAGATTGTATATCAAGAACTTACTATAAGCTATCTTTTAGAACTTCATGCTTTGGAATGTAGTGAATTACGTGGATTTCTGCTCATCTCTCATGTGGAGTCTATTCTTCATGTTGTCTCCATTTTTTTTTAATCTCTATACCAATTGTGGCTTATTTGCTAACAAAACTTGGAATATACTTATTAGACATGTCATTTCTTGATGAATCTCCATGGATATATGGGTTCATCCTTGCAAAGTGGATGAGCAGCTAGAGACTTTTGCTTGTATTAACTTTGTGTCAAAGAATAAATACAAGGTGTTGTTACTACTAGAAAGCTCTTGGAGGAAGCTATGTGTTGGGACTCATGATTGATCTATCGGCGATGGGTAGTCTTGGTGGTAAGGATTTGGGCAAAGTTTGGCCCTTTACTCGGCCACTAGTATAGTTTTAGACCACAAAGTCGCCCAATCAAGACAAAGGGTCAATAAAGTAGAATCTTTGTATCTCTTCCAAGAATGGGCTGAGAAATAAAGTAAAAGTATCACGAATAAGCTATTAGAGGACTACAAAATGGAGGGGTCATATTTGTATACATAGGTACATTTAGGAGAGTCCTTGGGGCTGTTATCCCCAACAATTGGTGTGACGTTGTCTTATGGTAGCATGGTACTTCATAGTGCCTACATCTTTGTTCGCATGTTCCATCTGTGTATGGTTCTTTGATGTGCATATTCAGCTATCATGAATATCACAGTATTTACTTCATTGCAAACACTTTTTATTGGGTGGGAGTGAAAAGGTGTTCTTAGAGACACTTCACCACTTTGGTTTCTTTCAAGTTTCCAACGTGGAGAATTTGAATACTATGCCATGTAGAGTAGCATCTTTCTTATTGATACTTGTATGTACGTTTTGCAAGGGGGTTTGGATGAATGGGGTATGGAGTATGAGTCGTGATAAACTTTCTACTTAGATTATTATAAGAACACTTCATTTTCCAAGAAACTTCATAGATTTGGATGACACAGAGGAGAATCATAGTGGATACCAAGATTGCCAAAAGTAAGCTTTCCATAAATAACGAGGGTTGAAGTCAAGTTCCAAATACGAGGAGTAATTTGTTGTGTCCATTAGCTCATCCAAGTTGGGCTTGGACAGTAAGGGTTGTAGAAGGTTTTCTTCCATTGCGCTTGTTATGTGCTTGTAATATTATCACTTACAGCTGCACATTTTTGTCCCATAAGGCAACTCACTTGATCACCATGAAGGATTAGATAAAAATTCAAAGAGGGGAGTAGAAGAGGGAGGGAATTGGGTAAGCACCTTTGTTTTTCTTGTGACAAAAAGGGGGTAGGAGGCAAGTTGTTGCAAGGTGAAGTGATTGCAGAAATTCTTAGCTTTTGTGAATGGAATGTGGATGGTTGGAGGTTTCTTGCTGCTATGGCAGATTTGCAGGAAGAAGGCACATGAAAATGAATGAGCCACCATGCGGGGATTTTAAATGGGGTGCTTACCTTTGTTTTTCTTGTGACAAAAAGGGGGTAGGAGGCAAGTTGTTGCAAGGCGAAGTGATTGCAGAAATTCTTAGCTTTTGTGAATGGAATGTGGATGGTTGGAGGTTTCTTGCTGCTATGGCAGATTTGCAGGAAGAAGGCACATGAAAATGAATGAGCCACCATGCGGGGATTTTAAACTAGGAGTGATTGACTGGAAGCTGTTTCTGCCCGAAATGTCTCACTATTTTTGTGAGGGTAGAGAGTGCTGCATGCATCTATGTATTTGACCAGTGAGTGCATTTGTTTACTTTGTGAATTCTTGCTTATTTGTTTGTGGTTCATAAGGCAGTCCCTCATTTGTCCTACTTGCCCTGTCATACCATCCCCTCTTTTTTATTTTTCATATGGTTTTTTCTAATGGATTTGTTTTTCTTTGTTGGAATGAGTCTTTCTTACTTATATAGTAATGGATGTTTGTAATATTGTTTAATCATGTAGGACATTCCATTTTCAGTACTAGTTCCACATAGCAGGATATTCTGTTTCAGAAATTCATCTCATATTCTATTCAACATGGTGGCAGTGTTTGGGTAGCTCGCAGACCTCCTGGATATGCCTTTGTTGACTTCGATGATAAGAGAGATGCCATGGATGCTATCAAATCTTTGAACGGTATGCAGATTTTGTGTTAAATATCTTTCAGAAGCTTAAACAACCAAAAATGTCAAACAAAATTCTTCAGTCCTCTTTGCTGAGTTTCTGCAAATTGTGAAAAGATATGTTGATCATTTCAAATGCGTGTTTGGGCTTTAAGAACCAGAAATGTTTAGAAACATTGTTCACTCAGTTTATTCTTCTTTTTAACAGAATTTTGAAAGACGCTAACTGGATTCATGTTCATGCTTAGCTGTGCCTGGTGTTAACTGAATGTGTTTATTGATTTCCCCCTTGCTTTTTTTTTGGGGTCTTCTTCTCTGGATTTATTTCACTTCTATTGTGGTTCGTTGTGTGTGATGTTAGCTGAATGTATTGAATTAATCAATCAATCAGTTAAATTACTTTGTTAAATATTTTGCATCAGAACTGAAATTTTGAATATGGAGCCATTGAAAATGGGATATGCTGAACTTGACAGTGTTTATTTTATTATTGCTATCCCTTTATTTTATTCTTTGATTTGTTTCTCTCTGGATTTATTTGGGAGAGACTTTCTTCAATATTTCTTCTCTCTTGCTTTTTAACCATGCTGTCTGACAATGACAGGCAGAGGTGGATGGCGTGTTGAGATGGCTCGTAGTCCTCGCGGAGCACGTAATGGGAGAGGTGACGAGAAGAAATGCTATGAGTGCAATGAAGTAGGACACTTTGCTAGGGAATGCCATTTGAGAATTGGCTCTTCTAGAGCTGGTTATGGAAGGCGTTATCGTAGCCGAAGCCGAAGCCGAAGCCGAAGCTACAGTCCTCGCTATCGTAACAGTCCTGGCTATCGTAGAAGGTAAATAATACAGGACATTCCATTTTCATGTAATGTAATATATTGAATATGACACTTGTTGAGCATGCAGTTTATAGTGTCTTATTTCTATTGTACTCATATTTGTTTGGACATATTTGTTTGCAGCTTGACTCCTCGAAGAAGGCACTCAAGCCGATCTCCATCTAATCAACATCATCACAAGTCGCCATCTGTCAATGGGTACGTGCCTCTCAAGTCATTAGGACCATTAAATCTTTTTTAATCTCTGATTGATATCTTATTTTTGGTGTGCAACTTTACAGAAGGTCAAGGGACAGGTGGGGATATGACAGCCGCAGTTCTAGTCCAATTCCTAGGAGACCGAGGGCCAGCTCCATTCAGAGTCGCAGCAGAAGCCCCCCCACATTAAAAAACAAGAACAGAAGTCACAGTCCGAGTTGCAGCCCAGCTGTTGCCAGCAAGAGCCCTCTTGGACCGGCTGTGAACCACAGCCTCAGCCATAGCGACAAACACAGCCGAAGTTGCAGTCAGAGTGCAGATGCTGTTTGAGATAACTAAATATAGTAATTATTGCTGTTTTTTATTTTGGTGGATTAGGCTAGCATGAATCTTTATTACAACTCTAACTCTAAGCATGCTTTTGAGCATCTCAGTGATTTTAACATGTTGCAGATTACCTAAAATGTATTTGAATGGCCTTCAGACCTGCTCTGTTCTCCATGGTCTTTTGCCCATGCTGGAAGAATTGGACCTTTGACCAGGGAGGTTGAAAATATATTAGGCTTGTTTATCAAGTAGAATTTATGTTTTAAAGTCATCAAATCTGTTGATTTTGATTCTCTATGTCAAATGGCTGGTTAATTTTAATAGTAGTACAACCATTAGTATTGGCATTTTTAGCGATTCTCATATTCTGAGATGTGATTCGCAATGCAGCATTAGGCGGAGATTGATTGTATCCGTCTCCCTCCCTCATAGCTTCTCTCTGACATTGTGAAGGTTTGCCAGCCTCACCCGTTTTGGTTTCTGTAAGCCCTGTTGCTGCCTTCAGGCTTCATCAAACTCCAATGGGAAGGTTCGTGAACTAGCATCACATAAAAGCTCATTCACATATGTGTCTTATTGTATATCTTGTCCTTCAGTGCATTTTCGGTCATATATATTTTTTTGGATACTTCTGTATACACAAGTGGCTTGTCTGTATGTATATGCTGTCTTTTTCCTTATTGATCATGACATTTTCTCTTGGGTAATTAAAGCAACAGCATGCATTAGGACGTCTGCATGGGGGCTTGATTCGAACATTATTCAACGGATGCCTTAATTTGAGGTGCCAGTCAAGTGGAAAATGATCCTTCTGAGATAAAAACTGTGGCCATTTGCAATTTGTTGAAATTCAAGAATGCGCTTCTTGTGCTAGTATTTTTGTAGATAATATATGTCCATATGCTAGTATTATTTAATCGAAGTTTATTGTTTGCTTATTCAAATAATCTGTATTTATATTTGCGGTCTTTGAATGAAGGTTAGTTTAATGTACCAAATAGGGCTCCAGCAGAGAGTGACTATTATGGTTTAACTTTATTTTAATGCCTTTTGAGTTACACAGACATTTTTTTTTACTGCTTTGCTGAACCCAGGAAGAAACAATTCTGTTATGAATTCTCATATGGGACACTTAGGATTCAGTTGGGCTTCATATATGACCCTTATCGCAGTGGTGTAACTGGTTATTTTGAATCTGGTGATGTGAAATTACTATGTATGGATACCTTTCAGATCTATGTACTATTTTGACAGGATTTCCTCTTCTTCTATTCATATGCACTAAAGTGCCTGCTGTGACTGAATCTATCTCAGTATATATTTGGCGAGAATACTGATGTTAAGAGTGGCACTGGCCTCGTCAATCTGTTCATTAATAATGGCATGTGATCATTTTTTTTCTACCAAGCTCTTGCATGGCTTTATCAATATTTTTGCAGGCTGAATGGTGTTTTGTACTACACAAAGGACTTCTGTTTGATCCACATCACCAGGTTCCATATTTGACAAAAACCCCCTGTTGACGCTCCCCTTCTTTTCTTCCCCCACCCCCCTCCTCCCCCTATCTCTTGCCCCTATAAACATTTTTTTTTGGTGTGCTCTTAATGTACTCCTTGTTCAGCTCATCTGTCCTTTCGCCCAGTCTCTCGTCATGTACTTTTAATTGGCTGAACTTTGACTGTATCAGTTGATTTTCCTCGGGCAAAGTCTTTGGAAGGGAGTCACAACTAGGTGAGCTCATAGCGGTGAATGATTCTTTTGTCATACAGTGAAATATTGGGATCGTCAATGCAAGACCAAAAGAAAATTGCATCCTTGTAGTTTGAAAACATTGAGACCATTGAAGCCATCTTCAAATTTGTTCTCTGTATTGTTTTTCTATATAATAATGACAGTGACTTGATTTTGTTCACAGAATACCTGGTGGCTTGATTTCATGCAGATAATATCTAGGATATATTTGTTCTTTCACCTTGGAAGAACAAAAAATATATTAATTTGGGAACTGAGTTCGCACTCAAATGATTATTTTTATACAGATTTAGATAGAGTGGTTTGCAATAATAGGAATGCAATACCCCTACGTTCTACAGATGATTGCTGTATGGATCTTAGAGATTAGGATGGTCTTACAGCTTGTAGGACATTTTTATTGTGCACTCTGGGAAACCTGTCATGGTAAGGCTGCACATCAAATATCATTTTTATGCATTGTGAGTTCAAATCTCGATTGAACAATAGCAAGCTTTTGTAGAGTGCCATCTCGATGTTTGTTGAAATTCGTTCTCCTGTGTTGTTTGAAACTTACAATGGCCTTTTTCATTATTAGGTGCTTCATAATGATTAATTATACGGTAACCTTGAACTTGAAAAGTCATGCTGTTTAAGTACGTATTTTAGAAGTGATTTTAGTCTCCCAGAGGGAAGACTTGAAAGGCCTTGTAAGCTGTGTATAATTGTGTCATCCCTGACACTCATCATTTTATTAAGCACTCTGAATGATGACTTATAAATGTTGGCGAGAAGAGAGGATACAATATCTGAAACATGTATTGAACAGCGATAACACAGCCTCCATTAGTTTGTTTCTTTATTTGAACTATCATAAGGCAGCATCCACATTGACCATAAGGCAGTATCCACATTGACCATAATCAACAAATGGAACACTGAACACACGTGTGCTGACACAGACACCCATCCACCCTGCCCCCCACGCGGACACACACACACACACACACACACACACACACACACACACACACACCCCTCCCCCCCAAACTCACCACCACGTGTGCGCGCGCACACCTGCACGTGCCCACACACCTGTAGGTGCGCACATTCAAGCACGTGCACACTCTCTCTCTCTCTCTCTCTCACCCAAAAACATCCACCCGCCCGCACATCCACCCACCTGCCCATCCACCCGCCCACCTGTTATGCACACACCTGGATGAAGAGCCTTTAAAGTTGCTGAAGTCAAGAGAGGCTTTGCAGAAGCCCCTAATGTCTTGTACCTGGGAGAGCACCATTTGCAACGAGCGAGGAACACAGTTGAATGCCAAAAAGTTGATTATCTTGAAAGAGAGCAACATGGTGGGCAACCATTACAAAGCGAGAGGGAACATGAGGGTTGGAGGCAAGGTCGCTTGATTGCTTGGAAGGTACGAAAGGTAGCATGGAGGTGAGATGTTTTCGAGGCCCCCTCAAATTGTGCACAGTTTGGAGCCTCAAGGCAAACTCCCCAAAAGCCCAATGCTCTGTATTCAACTTCTGTAGATGACAGAGCAACAATAGATTGCTTTGTTGATGGCCAAGAAATGAGTTAGAACTTGCAAATGAAAGATAACCAGAGGTACTTCCAGTTATCTCTTGATCGTGCCCAATTTGCATCAGAAAAGATCTTCATATCCATATCATAGGTCTAGGAACATAACAGTCCACTACTAATCATTTTGAGATACCTGAGTATCCTTTTGTCTGCTTTCATCTACGACTTCCTAGGTGAGTGCATAAAACACACACTATAACTAATATACACACTTTTGAGAGTAGCATAGTTGAGACTTCCAACTAGGCTTTGATATCTTGTCACATCTTCAACGAGTTCTCCTTCATGAGCGCTCAAGTGGAATTTACTTTCGTATGTTTACCTACAAGCTTTGCGTTTTCCATCTTGAACTTTATAAGCATGTCTTTGATGTACTTCCTTTAGGTGAGATATCATGCTTTGTATATATGGCTTTTAATTTTGAGGAAGGATATTATTTGATCACTTATCTTGAACTTTTTCCTTTATTTGATGTTTGATTCTCCTTATGCCTTCAACATCATTACCTAGTACAATGATATTATCCACATATACACAAAGATATATGATTTATCCATATGTTCCCTTGATATAAACAAGAAAGGAGTTGCTCACCACAAATCCTTTGTCTTGTAGGTAAGGAACTAGTCTATGATTCCAAGCTCTTGGAGCTTTCTTTAGTCCATATATAGCTCTTTTTAAGTTGCAAACATACTCACGATTTGTGAGTCTTCAAAACTAGGAGCTTGAACCATATATACCTCTTTTGAGATCCATCCATTCATAAAAGCATTCTTGATATCTATCTAGTATATCTTCCAATTCTTGGCAGTTGCAATACTTAAGAGTATTTTGATTGTAGGCATCTTCTTGTAGGTCTCCTCTAATCAATGCCTTAGAGTCTGAGAATACCCCTTGGTTGCTAGTCTAGCCTTTACTTGTTTTGTTGATATATTTTGGTAGTAATGCATGTGAACAAACCTAGGACTTCCAAGGCACTTTCTTTCCTCTTTAGGAGGTTTTTTCCCCTCGACTTGTACATATGCCTTTAAACCTAATGGGTTACTTACCTTTTGTACATTCACTTGGTAATGCATTTAGTATTATGTTGTGCTCCAAGCTTCTTCCTTGTGGTGTTTGTTTTCTCCTCGCAGACCTCAAACTCCAACAATTGGTATCAGAGTAGGTTGTCGCTTCATCATGGCATCATCGATACCCCATCCGTCATACTCAAAATCGTACGAAAATTGGTGAGCATACTCAAAGACGATTAGAAGCTGAAAACTAATTCACTCTTTGGCATTAAAATTTTGATGAGCTCCTTTAGACTTCTGAACGCACTATCGTAGTGAATGTGTAAGCAATTTCTTCCTTTTCTTCTGAATATATATATATATATATATATATTGAGATACGATTAATTTTCTAGGACAAGGTATTTAATCACTAGCTATGGTTCAAAGCAATGATGTATTTCATATGTTGGGTGTGTAGTGGGCATATATATGGATCATGTGTTCGTAGCAAAAGGATTGTGGAATATTATGTAGGGTGTTAAGACACCTCCTACTACACTTGCAAATACAATTATTGAAGATGATGCCAATCAAGTAGCCATGGGTATTACAATTATGCCAATCACCATTAGAAGAAAAATCAAGGACATGCTTATTTCATACAAATCATATCCAACCTATCATGTTACAACCAATACAAACAGACTAGCAATCATATGAATGAATCATAAACTTCATAGGTCTTTCGTTCGTTGAACTTATTTATATCCAGTAGCTTATTCCAAGCACATGCATATACTAATCCTTAAGAGCTTGATTTCTGGAACTACAATTTGTTTCCCTATTAATCTCTTACGTCCAAACCCCTAATATATCTTTTTATTTTTCTTTTATTTTTCCTTTATTTTTCTTTTTCGTTGCACTTCATTCTAGCTCAATCTTTTTGCTTTAATTTATTTTTATTTATTTTTTTGTTTGTACAAGTCGACCTATGCCGAAATCGGGTGCGATCCATGGATCTGTCCACGTGATCAGATTTATCCCACTTTTGTGTCAACTCGACATAGCACTGGTATCTGTTCTTTAGCACCAACCAAGGTTTGAGAATTTCATAAGAAAAATCAAATGAAGCGGAGACTAGAGATAATGAACGCTCCTCGTGGAACTCATCGCTTGAGGGGGAGGTGATGTCATGGACAAAGGGGATCTTCTGAACCTCATATTCCATGTGACTTTTGTATCTCATGATTGGTTCAACATTTATAGAAAGCAATGCTTTCATTGCGTTCGAAACATGCCAAAACCCTAAGATCGATTGTCTTCTTGCTTGATTCTGACATCTAGAGACCATGCTTCAAATTGATGACATCATCAATGACATCATCAATTCGTAACCGCCCTTGAATTGCCCTTGGGAAACCTATATAAGGAGGGGTTGGCCACAATCATTCTCAATCTTACCAATATAGTCCTAGGAGCTCAAGGAGTTGTGATTGCCAAGTAAGTAATCTCCAAGTTCTAGTTCCGGTTCTTGTCTTGTTCCTTGTTTTAGTCTTGTCAAGTCTTATATCCTGGACATCTAGCCTTGTCCTCTTGTAATATTTTAGTACGAGATCTTGTCAAGTTCTTTCTTGTATCTAGTTCATCCCCCACAAGGGGGTTCTTGTAATCCTAATATCTTGTTTCATACTTACGATCTCGGTTATGGGATCTCGTGTATCATCTCTAATCGAGCTATCCATACCTATAAGTCTCGGATTGTGGGACTTCGTATATCAGTTACATATCCTTGTATTGTTTCCCCTACATGGATGATCTTGTAATTAGAAGTACATTTCCATAATCTTGTCTACTGTAATCAGAGAGCACAATCTAGTGCTCCCCTGACATATTGGCAAGACTGTCTTGTATCTAAGACCAGGCATCATGGAGAACGCTTATGAATAGATTCTAGCATCACTTGAGAGTCTCCAACAAGTCAAGGACCTAACGCATTGACATACACAAGTAGAGATGGGATATCCGGTGCATGTAGGTGCATTCCTTCAAGAATTACAAGAACGAATTGGGAGTCTTCAAGCAAATCAAGGGAGTATTCAAGTGAATCAACGGACTAGTACATCTTTCATGAAGGAACCCAAGATTTGCATGTCAGAAAAGTTCAATGGGGATTGCACAAAGTTTCGTGGATTTCTCCAGTAAGTCGAATTGTACATCAGTATGCAACCTGACAGATACCCTGACAAGGCATCCAAAGTCAGGTTTATTGAGACCTTGCTATATGGCCAAACATTATTATGGTTTGCCCCAATCTTGGAGAAGAACATGGTAGTACGTCAAAACTATGAGGGGTTTCTTTGAGAACTCGCCGCCACTTTTGGAGATGCACACACGAGTCGAGTGACAAAAACCAAACTTCGAAAGTTATGTCAAGGTAACCGCCTTGCCTCTACCTATGCATTAAAATTTAGGCAGTTGATATGTGATCTCACTTGGCATGAAGATTATTTTATAAGCCAATTTAGATGGGATTTAAGAGATGATGTGAAGGACCTTCTCACGATGCCAAAGGTTAAGACATTGAATGAATACATCATGCAAGCTATTCAATGCGATAATCGACTTTTTGAAAGAAAACAAGAAAAACAAATAGAAGGAAGACCTCGCCAATGGAAACCCTTCCAATCCACTCATAAACGCTTAGACCTATGCAAATATGTAACTAGGTTCCAATCTCTAACACCACAAGAGAAACAGAGAAGGAGAGATAACATTATGCCTCTATTGTGGAAATCCTGGCATATTGCAATTAATTGTCCCAACAAGAGAACAAACTCCAAAGTCGCAACCACCCTTGTAGAGCAGGGAAACAAGGAAGTCTAGTTGTAAAAGAGACCATACTGTCGGACCATGATATAAGAAATGATCTCATAATTTCAGTTAGATCCATAGAAACATGTCTTGCATCTGTCAAGTTAATCGTGCCCAAGAAGATCCTTTCCCTTACAACCCTAGTAGATTCAAGAGCCTCCTCATGTTTCATCGATGAAGGATTAGTTTAGAAACATGGAATTCCTGTACTTCAGAAGAACAAACTAGTTGTAGTTGAAGTAGTAGATGGACGACCTCTAGCATCTGGGAATATAACCATGGAAGCCAATCATGAGATATAAAAGTCACATGGAATATGAGGTTCAGAAGATCTCCTTTGTCCATGAGAGATATTGTTCGCGCAATAACAGATTTGCCAATGGAAGAAGACGACATAGCAATATGAGAGAGAGAGAGAGAGAGAGAGAGAGAGAGAGAGAGAGAGAGAGAGAGAGAGAGAGAGAGAGAGAGAGAGAGAGAGAGAGAGAGAGAGAGAGAGAGAGAGAGAGAGAGAGAGAGAGAGAGAGAGAGAGAGAGAGAGAGAGAGAGAGAGGGAGGGAGGGAGGGTCGGTAGAGCATAGAGCTCATGTGGCAGAGGGTTTGCAGAGGAAGGGTAGTTCGAGAGAGAGAGTTCGAGAGAGAGAGAGAGAGAGAGAGAGAGAGAGAGAGAGAGAGAGAGAGAGAGAGAGAGAGAGAGAGAGAGAGAGAGAGAGAGAGAGAGAGAGAGAGAGAGAGTTCGAGAGAGAGAGTTCGAGAGAGAGAGTTCGAGAGAGAGAGAGAGAGAGAGAGAGAGAGAGAGAGAGAGAGAGAGAGAGAGAGAGAGAGAGAGAGAGAGAGAGAGAGAGAGAGAGAGAGAGAGAGAGAGAGAGAGAGAGAGAGAGAGAGAGAGAGAGAGAGTGAGAGAGAGAGAGAGAGAGAGAGAGAGAGAGAGAGAGAGAGAGAGAGAGAGAGAGAGAGAGAGAGAGAGAGAGACTTTTTAACGTCTATTAGAGGCCAAAATCGGCCTATGAGACAAAACATATACATCAGTATGATCCAAACCACTGTGAACCAAAATGAAAATAAAGTGTGAGTACTGCAAACGGGTATAAAAGGAGGGATAGTAGCTGGCATTAAGGGTGTGGGGTGCTATGGGTATGCACTCTATATGCTCAATGGGTGAGATACAAATATGATATGCATAGGGAGGGGAGGCTCGATGGTATCACAACCCCCTAAATGCCTGGAGTGGGTGTAGGATATAATGCATCGGTGGGTAAGGCATCATGGCGATCCTCAAAATGCTCTGGGCGTCCAAATCGATAGGGGTGCGCTGCTGACGTCTCTGTATCTCCATGTCATGGTGTGCGTGAATCGCCTGAATCTCTCTCTGATGTGGACGAGCTCTCCGGACAAGGGGTCTCGGTCGTCGACGCTGTCGTCTAAGCTCCTCTGCTATGTGTAATGTGACACCCCGCATCGAGCTGGGGCCTCGAGTGTATGTGGGTCTGAAAAAATCTGTAATATAAGTCTGAGGGGGGGGGGGCAGGTGTATCTCCATCTGTTGCTGGAGGAGTGATGCGCGGTGGTGCTGGAGCTCTACTAGGAAACGACCTAGAGGGCGCTGGTCCTCTGTCCCCAATAAAGCCCTGATCTCTCTAGGCCCCCTGAAGAGCTGTGGGTAGCGGTCTCTGATGTCCTCATATGCCTGGCATCTTCATGTGTAGTGCTCCTCGTCCTCCACCTCCTCTCTACATATCCTGCATAATCGCTCATCCCTGGGGGTATGTGTGGCTCGCCCAATCTCAATCTCGAGCTGGTGTGATGATACTCTGAGCTGCCCAATGGCCACTCTCTCAGCTGGTGCCATATATGTATCCATGTATCGTGGTCTCTGAATGAAACCATCCGCTGTCACAGTCAGGAAGTGCTCTCTGTAGTGTTGCCTCTTTGTGGGAAGAGGCTCCCGTGGTGCTATCCATGTCTCCCTGACGTGTATTTGTAGTAGGTCCTGACGGATGATCCTATTCCTCTCCGAACAAGAGAGGGTAATGTGGGGGGAAGAGAGGTCATACTGAAAAGGGGGGAGATCCGTAATGCTCATGCCATGGTCTGCTAACCATCGGTAAGTCTGTGCATACCATACTCTCTCATGCCCTGTCTATGCCAAATGTCTAGAGCTCTCAAATGCAAGCCTGGTGAGTCGGCTAGTGGGGAGCTCTCTGACTCTCAGAATAAAGGTCACCAACTGGAAGAGGGCCTCCACTAGCATCGGTGGTGTGCCAAGCTCAGCTCGTATAATGTCATGTGGAACGGAGGGCTTGCTGCGCAGCAAGCGTGATATCATGGTGATCTGGGGCCTCTCAATCTGCGTCCACATCGCCTCTGTGATCCCTGGTGCCCATACTGCTGCTGCGTACATCAATGCGGGTGTCACTAGAGTGTCAAAGAGCCACCCCTTAGTCCGGGGCTCTTGAAAATGTGTTTGAAAGCAGCGTCTCTCCAATCCTGCAAGTGCCGCATAACCTCGCGTCAATCTATCTCTCGCAGCCTGTGCCATGGAGAATACCCTTGTGCTGCCCAAGAAGGTGATACCTAGGTAGACGTAGGAGTCCACTACCTCTATCTGTCCTCCAGCTGCTGTGAAAGAGGGAGAGAGAGAGAGAGAGAGAGAGAGAGAGAGAGAGAGAGAGAGAGAGAGAGAGAGAGAGAGAGAGAGAGAGAGAGAGAGAGAGAGAGAGAGAGAGAGAGAGAGAGAGAGAGAGAGAGAGAGAGAGAGAGAGAGAGAGAGAGAGAGAGAGAGAGAGAGAGAGGGAGGGAGGGAGGGAGGGAGGGAGGGAGGGAGGGAGGGAGGGAGGGAGGGAGGGTCGGTAGAGCATAGAGCTCATGTGGCAGAGGGTTTGCAGAGGAAGGGTAGTTCGAGAGAGAGAGAGAGAGAGAGAGAGAGAGAGAGAGAGAGAGAGAGAGAGAGAGAGAGAGAGAGAGAGAGAGAGAGAGAGAGAGAGAGAGAGAGAGAGAGAGAGAGAGAGAGAGAGAGAGAGAGAGAGAGAGAGAGAGAGAGAGAGAGAGAGAGAGAGAGAGAGAGAGAGAGAGAGAGAGAGAGAGAGAGAGAGAGAGAGAGAGAGAGAGAGAGAGAGAGAGAGAGGAGAGGAGGGAGGGGGGGGGGAGGGAGGGAGGGTCGGTAGAGCATAGAGCTCATGTGGCAGAGGGTTTGCAGAGGAAGGGTAGAGAGAGAGAGAGAGAGAGAGAGAGAGAGAGAGAGAGAGAGAGAGAGAGAGAGAGAGAGAGAGAGAGAGAGAGAGAGAGAGGAGAGAGAGAGAGAGAGAGAGAGAGAGAGAGAGAGAGAGAGAGAGAGAGAGAGAGAGAGAGAGAGAGAGAGAGAGAGAGAGGAGAGAGAGAGAGAGAGAGATAGAGAGGAGAGAGGAGAGAGAGAGAGAGAGAGAGAGAGAGAGAGAGAGAGAGAGGGAGGGAGGGAGGAGGGAGGGAGGGAGGGAGGGAGGGTAGAGCATAGAGCTCATGTGGCAGAGGGTTTGCAGAGGAAGGGTAGTGAGAGAGAGAGAGAGAGAGGAGAGAGAGAGAGAGAGAGAGAGAGAGAGAGAGAGAGAGAGAGAGGAGAGAGAGAGAGGAGAGAGAGAGAGAGAGAGAGAGAGAGAGAGAGAGAGAGAGAGAGAGAGAGAGAGAGAGGAGAGAGAGAGAGAGAGAGAGAGAGAGAGAGAGAGAGAGAGAGGGAGGGAGGGAGGGAGGGAGGGAGGGATTTTGATCATGCACAATAAAAGGATTTTAAGGCGGTAGAGAAAAATATGCTACAGAGAAGCCAAAGAGAGAGAGGAAAAGAAAGCCTATTCAAGTAAGTGGTATACCACACAGACAATTAGTGGATGAGAATGATGTGGAAAGAATCGAGGTTCAATTCTCTATACATGGCCCTCACGGTGCTAGTACATTCTAAAATGTTCAAAGATAAAGGCGACCAGCAGTGGTTCCACTCACCTTATAATAGACATTCTATCTCTTTTACCGACTCGCCTGATGCTAGAGTTTATGTACAAGCACAAGGAGTAATGGTTTCAGTAGGCTATTGTTCGTAGCTAAAGGAGTCGTGCCTTGACGCCGGATAAATCCTAATATTCGTCTCTTACATATCCTAAAAGCTATGTGATTTTATGAATCTTACACTCACGATACTCCTCTCCAATTCAATTTGGTGTCTTTTTCTATTAAAAAGGGAAATTAACATTATGACTCCGACGATCATCCAAGATAAAAGCCTTTGTTAAAGCAGTTCAATAACTAAAAAGAAAACGTGTATAAAGGGAGATTGAGAGAGAGAGGGAGAGCCAGAGAGAGTGATAGAAAAGAGACTCGTTTTTCTTATTATTGATTGATTGATTAGGATTTTAAATTGGTCTCCTTATTCGATCATTTACTTATACTAAGTAAGTTAATCAAATACAAAATGTAAAGAAACAGAATTAAAATAAATAAAGAAAGTCAAATAGAGATCAAAGTTTAATTTTACATGAAGTGTTCCTTTTGAAGAATACTAACGTGATGATTTTTTTTGACCTCCATGGATTTTCTCCAGGTATTAATTGAAGTAAAGAGAAGTAAAGAGTTTATCCCCGTGGATTCTCTCTAGGTATTAATTGAAGTAAAGAGAAGTAAAGAGTTTACCCTTGCGGATTCTCTTCAGGTGATCTCATGATTTGAAGAAGTTTTGAAGACCAAAGTGAAGAGTTACCCCTCGTGGATTTTCTTTAGGTTATTGCGGGATTTGGAAGTAAAGACAAGTGTTTGAAGAAAAACTTTTGGAAGATCGAGGAAGTAAAGTGAAGACCGAAGACCCGAAGTGAAGTGAAGATCCTACCACAAAGACCAAAGAGAAGTTGAAGGGAGTCTTCTCGCACTATAGTTGAGGCGTCTATTTTGTATGGAGCAATCCACACTATAGCGGATTTTTTTTGTATTATTCAGAGTCACTTAGTGACATCAATTGTATATTCATTGCCGTCATTGAGCATAGTTTGTTTATTTGGCACATCGAGTCTGGTGATTTCTATTTTTTAGCATTGTATTTTCCTTTTCCGTTCACAACGCATATGCTCTATGAATTCATCCCACGTGACAGAGTGCTTTTCTTTCCTTTTCCGAGGCGCGGACCTACGACCAACCGACGTACCAGGGCGAAGCAATAAGGATGGTGTCAAAGCTTGCTGGATTTGTGGTAAGACTAATCATTTAGCTCATGAATGTTGGCATAATAATCAGAATGGTGGAGGATATAATCAAAACTTTAATTCAAGAGGAAGAGGTGGTAGAAATCAGAGAAGTAATTTTAGAGGTAGAGATAGTAGAGGTTTCTTTGGAAGAAATGCAGATAGAGGCTTTCAAAGTCAATCCTACAACAATACCTACTATAATTATGCTTCAGATCAGAAAGAGGATTCAACCTTAATTATGAATGCAACTTGTGAAAGACAAAGTGAAGATCAAAGAGTCTTTTTACATTGACTCAGGGTGTAGAAATCACCTGAGTGGAAATATAACTTTGATGACGGATTTGGAGAACAAGGTAACTAATCATATAGTTCAAACAGGTGATAAGACAAAGCACAATGTGAAGTCCATTGGATCAGTAAAGGCCAAGGATGGAAGCACTCTTCTGAGTAAGGTTTTGTATGTTCCTACAATTCCAAAGAATCTGATAAGTGTAGGGCAAATTGTAGAGAAAGGTTATGAATTAAGGTTCACTAATGATGGAGTTTTTTTGAAAGACCCTCACAATGGGTATAAACAAATTGTTTTAGGAAAGAAAGAAGGAAGGTTATTCACACTGAAGATTCAAGGCAATGTTGGTCATGCCTTGTTCACTTATGGAGGACATAAGATCTCTAAGTTAGATCTTTGACATAAAAGTCTTGGACATTTCAATGAAAGAGGTATTAAGGATATGATCAATAATTACCTAATGTTGCAGGTCAACACATGACATACACATATGAAGCATGTCAATTATGTAAGGCTCATAAGGAATCATATAATAAACATGGTTTCATGTATTCAGAGAAGCTTGAATTGGTACATACAGATGTGTGGGGTCCACCAAAGGACTTTAGAATTAATGGGTCAAGATATTATGTGATTTATGTTGATGCTGCTACCAGGTGGATCACTATATATGTGATCAAAGATAAATCAGAGGTGTTTAATACATTTAAACAGTATCATGTGTATGCAGAGAGAATCACAGGGCAAAAATTAAAGAGACTAAGGTCAGACGGAGGGAAAGAGTATTTATCTAATGAGTTGAGTGATTACTTATGGAATGTAGGTATAAAAAGAGAAGTTACTTGCAAGTACTCTCGTCAACAAAATGGTGTAGCAGAAAGGAGAAATAGAACTCTTGTTGAGTTTGCAAGGTCAATGATGAAGGAGAAAAATTACCCTAATTATTTATGGACTGAGGTTGTAAATACAGCTACATACTTGGTTAATAGGCTACCATGTAAGCTTTGCAGGGTATGACACCTTATGAGGCATGGTGGGGTAAGAGACCTACCTTAGATCATTGCAAAGTATTTGGATGTTTGGATTATGCATATATGCCATCTCAATTGAGGCATAAATTGGAACCTAAAGCTGAAAAGTATGTGTTCATTGGTTATGATGATAAGCAGATGGGTTATAGATTGTGGAGTCCATCCACAAAGCAATTCCTTGTGTCAAAGGATGTTACATTCGATGAGCAAGGTACTTCGTATGCAGATACAATTAATATTCATACAGGTGATGAGAAATATTGAACCAGAAGAAAGGTAAATCAAAGGTTCAAATATTTGATGAAGAAGAGAACAATGAAGCACTAGTTGAAGTTGAAGAAATGCCAAGGTTTGATCTAGAATGTGATGAACCAGAAACTTCAAGAAGTGGAGAACTTAGAAGATCATCAAGGCACAAATGGCAACCTACAAGGTATAGCTATGATACTTCATTTTTGACCACTAAAGATTATGCTTATATGGTGAAAACAGAGGAAGACCCTTCTACAATGAAGAGGCAAAAGGTAAGGAAATTTGGGAGAAAGCTATGCAGCAGGACTATGATGCATTCATGGAAAATGAGACTTGGGATTTGGTTCCTAAACCAAATAGTCAGAAGATCATTGGATGCAAATGGGTCTACAAGACAAAGAGGTATGCAGATGGAAGTGTGTCTAGATATAAAGCTAGACTTGTTATGGTATAGATTATGATGAGACTTATAGTGCTGTGGCAAAGATGACAACTATAAGGACTCGCATAACTATTGCTGCATGTAAAGGTCGGAAGTTATGTCAACTAGATATGAAGAATGCTTTTCTAAATGGTTACATTTCAGATGATGTTTTCATGGAGCAACCAGAAGGTTTCAAGGATAAAAGGTATCCAGAGTATGTATGTAAGCTCAAGAGAGCTTTGTATAGTTTGAAACAGGCCCCAAGGGCATGGAACTACAGACTTGTGAAGTTCTTGAAAGAGCTTGGTTTCCAAGTGTCTAAGGCAAATAGTAGCTTGCTTGTTAAAGCAAATGATGATGGGTTCATTTACATGTGCATATATGTTGATGACATAATTCTTATAGGTACAGATGAGAAGGGCATACAAAATCTTAAGAAGCAAGTGGAGAAAGAGTTCAAGATTAGTGAGTTGGGAGACTTGTCATATTTCTTGAGCATGGAGATTTCATATACTCAACACAGAGTATATGTGACTCAAGAAAGATATTTGAAGAACTTTCTAATCAAGTCTAAAATGGAAGATTGCAGGATAGCACCTACTCCGATGGAGGTAAATCATAAATTGAGCAGATATGGAGGAGAAGAATTCAAGGATATGAAGCTGTATCAAACTTTGGTTGGTAGTCTAATCCATGCTACATTAACTAGACTGATTTGTCATATGCAGTTGGAGTGTTATCTCAATTCATGCATTGTCCTAAGAAAGAACATTGGATTGCAGGACAAATGGTGCTAAGATACATTAAGGGTACACTCAAAGAAGGTTTGTATTATGGATTCACATCAGATACAAACATCAAGATATATAGTGATACAAATTGGGCAGGTAATCTTGATGATAGGAGGTCAACCTATGGGTATCTGCGTTATGTGGGAGATAAGTTAATCTCTTGGTGTTCTAAGAAGCAACATACAGTTGCTTTGTTATCCACAGAAGCAGAATATAAAGGTATGGTTGAAGCTGCAAAGGAGGTTATATGGTTGAAGACTCTCATGAAGAGTTTTGACATCATTCAGAGTACACCCACTATTCATGGAGATAATATGAGCTCATTGTATCTAGTGGCTAACCCTGTATTTCATGCCAAGACTAAACATATTGAGATCCAATATCATTTCTTGAGAGAGAAGGTGATTGATAAAGAAATTGAAGTCATACCTAGTTCAACAAAAGATCAGATTGTAGATATGTTAACCAAAAGCTTGGATGGACCTAAGTTATAAAGGTTCAAAGACAAGGCAGGTATAAAGAAGGTAGAGAAAATCACAATTGATGATTGACGGGGAGCTGGTGGTGCAAGACAATCATCACTTGTTGATTTGGACAAAGATTTGAAGTCAAAGAATGAAGCAGAGATCAATATATGAGGCTTGAAGTTTAGTGCATGGTCAAAAGATGAAGACTTGTATATACATGTATACTTATCTTGTAATTAGTTCATAAAAACTTTGTATTTATGACGACCTGGGATGTAAACATCTATATATACTTGATATAGATGTACTACAAGTAGTAGAGATCATGAGTGATAAGTTTTAGAAGTCATTAGAGAACACGAATCATCAATCAGATGTAAAATTTCTCTGAATAGAAGAAAGTTGCGCCTCGATCTTTTGCTCAGTGCTCCTTCTGTGTTTATCCTATTGAGGAATGCTTTTGTACAAGTCTAAGTCTATAGTTGAGTGACGTTTGTACAAGTTTTGAGAGTTTAATTGTAATCAGGCTGAGAGAACTTTAAGTAGGAACATTTACATGTGTAAATGTGAAGAAAAGAAGACAGGAATATGCACAATCCCGGTGGTCAATGTTTTGATCAAATCTCCCTCCACAGTGTAAATTTTTGAGCAAGTAACCATTCAATCTTTAATTTGAAAGGTAAGCTACTTGTGGCTAAAAGCATTTGAATAAATGGGGTCTGGTTTGGGAGAACCTTGCATTAGAAGTTGCAGGTGTCAATGTCAACTACATAGAATAGTTTCAGACATAGGTTGATTGTTTAGAGGAAATCTCAAGGTCTACTAATCCTTTTGAGAAGTTTTAACTTGTAGAAAATGCACAAGCTTTAGACAACACCTTCTACAAAGTTTCATTGAAAACTTTACACATTTGATCAGTCAATGAATGGATTAAGTGTAGCAGACTTTTTTGAGCAATCAATTTCTTCACAGTTAGTTCAAAGTTTGATAATTTGGCATTGGTCTTCCAAATTTGGTTGAGGTTTTGAGTTGTTCTTGATATAGAGGTGATCTAACATCAAAGATAACTGTTTCTTTTGGAGATTAACACTCTCCATCACTACACAAATGATATTATTACTTTTGTTTTGCTTTTGTCTTCTTTCATATATATATATATATATATATATATATATATATATATATATATATATATATATATATATATATATATATATATATATATATATATATATATATATATATATATATGAAAGAAGACAAAAAAGGTATAAATATTAAGGGAATTAAGATAATATATCTCGATGATATCTTGATATTCTCCAAAAATCTAGAGGATCATGAATATCACGTAAAGATAGTCCTAGAGAAACTAAGAGAAAAAGGGTTATATGCAAAATTGGAGAAGTGCTCTTTCCATCAAGTAGAAGTGGAGTTTTTAGGATACATTGTATTAGAGAAAGACTATCTTTATGGACCCCAAGAAGATCAAGACAATCCTTGATTGGAAACCACCTTCCTATGTTCGAGATGTACAATGTTTTCTAGGGTTTGCCAGTTTTTACAGGATATTCATCAGAGATTACTCCAAGATAATGCCACCTCTTACCAAGCTTACAAGAAACTCAAAATTCTAATGGACTGAAGAAGCAGAAAAAGCCTTTCAGACCTTGAATTTAGCATTCATCATTGCTCCAATTCTAGTCCATCGTGATTCTAGCAAGCCCTTCTTCCTAGAGATAGATGCATTAGACTTCGCCCTAGGGGCCATTCTATCCCAATATGGAGATGATGGACACCTATATCCAATTGCATATCATTTAAGGGAATTTTCCCCTTTATAGATTAATTATGAAATCCATGATAAAGACTTGCCATAGTAGACGTGTTTGATACTTGCCGTCACCATCTAGAAGGAGCATCTCACAAAGTTACTGTGTATATAGATCACAAGAACTTAGAGTATTTTATGACCATCTGCATCCTCAATAGAAGGCAATCTCGATGGAGTAACTTTCTATCCAGGTTTGACTTTGTCATCACCTACTATACAAGACGTTATCAATGTTAGTCAAATGCCTTGTGTAGAAGATCTTGCCTTGCACCAAAGAAGGGTGAAGAGGCCTTTGATCAACAAGAGAGTGTATTACTCAAGCTTGAACATCTCCAGTTAGTAGCTATCTCTACAAGCCATCATGAAGATTCAACCCTAAATCATTTGATTCGTGAGAATCTACCACAAGATGAATTGTTTTGTAATGTTAAGCAGAAAACTCAAGAAGGAAAAGTCCAAGAAGTAAATGAATTTTAGGAAAAGGATGGGTTTTGTATGTTCCTCCAGGAAAGCTGAGGATCCAAGTACTTCAACGTCATGACAACCTTGCAGCAGGACATTTTGGAGTAAATAAAACAATCAAACTCATGTCAAGGGATTTTTGGTGGTCCCAAATGTGGAAGGAAGTCAAAGAATATATCCAAAGCTGTGACACTTGCAATAGATCTAAGGTACCACGACATAAACCTCATAGCCTCTTGCAACCTTTACCTATTCCAAAAAGGCCATGGGCTTCATTGTCTATGGATTTCATCATAGATCCACCAAAGTTAGATAAGTATAATGCCATTCTTGTTATAGTGGATAGATTTACAAAGATGTCACACTTCATTCCAACTACCAAGACTATCACAGGTGCAACCACTACACGACTTTTTCTCAGATATATATTTAGGCTTCACGGACTGCCTGATGATAATATCAGTGATCGAGGTCCACAATTCATATCGAGCTTTAGGAATAGTCTATGCAAGCTCCTTGGTGTTCAAGTTAAATTATCTATAGCCAATCATCCATAGACTGATGGACAAACAAAACTGGTGAATCAAGTCCTAGAACAGTATCTCTGGTGCACCATAAACTATCATCAAAATGATTGGTTCAAGCTTTTACCCTTTGCAGAGTTTGCCTATACTAATGTCATTCATACATCTACCAAGCACACTCCCTTCTTTGCAAATTATGGACAACATCCAAGGATGGATATACAACTCTCAAATCATGCCAAGAACCCAGCTGCCAGAGATAAGGCACAGTACCTCATGGACATTCACAAAGAACTCAAGGAAGAGATCCATAAAGCTCGAGTAGTATAAGTATTATGCAGATCAGCATCGTGTTCAAAATCCATCCTAATAAAATGGCGATAAAGTGTGGTTACTCAGAAATAATTTGCAAACTTTGAGGCCTTGTGCAAAGCTAGACCATAAGAGATTTGGTCCATTCACCATCTTGGCCAAGATTAATCCAGTCATCTTCAAACTCCAATTACCAAGTACCATGAGAATACATCCAGTTTTCCATGTGTCCATTTTGGAACCATATAAGATTTCACCATTAGCGTGGAGAGACCAAGTCCACCACCTATCGAGATTGACGATCATGAAGAATTCAAAGTCGAGCATGTCCTAGATTCAAGAATATACTGAGGAAGATTGGAGTACCTTGTTCATTGCAAAGGGTATGACATCAATGATCGTACTTGGGAACCTACAGAGAACCTTCAGAGAGAACCAATCAAGGTTTGAGAATTTCATAAGAAAAATCCAATGAAACTGAGAGTAGAGATCATGACCGCTCATCGTGGAACTCGTCGCTTGAGGGGGAGGTGATGTCATGGACAAAGGAGATCTTTTGAATCTCATATTCCATGAAAATTTTGTATCTCATGATTGGTTCAGAGTTTGGGGAAACCAATGCTTCCATTGCATCCGGAACATGCCAAAACCCTAAGATTGATTATCTTCTTGGTTGATTATGATATCTAGAGACCATGCTTTGCATTGATGATATCATTGATGACATCATCAATTCGTTAGCCGCCCTTGAACCGCCTTTGGAAAACCTATATAAGGAGGGTTTGGCCACAATCATTCTGAGTCTTGTCAATACCAGTCTTGGGAGCTCAAGGAGTTGTGATTGCCAAGTAAGTACTCTCCAAGTTCCAGTTCCAGTTCTTCTCTTGTTCCTTGTTCTGGTCTTGTCTAGTCTTGTATCCTAGACATCTAGCCTTGTCCTCTTGTAATCTCATAGTACGAGATCTTGTCAAGTTCTTTCTTATATCTAGTTCATCTCCTAGAACAAAGTTCTTGTAATCCTGATATCTTGTTCCATACTTAGGATCCCGTATGGGATCTCATGTATCATCTCTAGTCGAGTTATCCCTACCTATAAGTCCCGGGTTGCGGGACTTTGTGTATCAGTTACATATCCTTGTATTGTTTCCCCTGCATGGGTGATCTTGTAATCAGAAATACATTACCGTACTCTTGTCTATTGTAGTCAGAGAGCACAATCTAGTGCTCCTTTGATAATCTCTCTCTCTCTCTCTCTCTCTCTCTCTCTTTCTCTCTCTCGTTGCAGAGCACCGTCTATTGCGTAATCAGTTGCATGGATCGTCTCCCCCCCCTCTCTCTCTCATTGCCCTTCCTCTACAAACTGTTTGCCATGTGAGCTCTATGCTATGTCAACCCCTCTCTCTCTCTCTCGCTCTCTCCCTCTTCTTCCCCCCTTTCTCTTGCTCTCTCTCTCTCTCTCTCTTTCTCTCTCTCTCTCTCTCTCCCCTCCCCCTTGTCCTAAAGAAATATCAGGTGAATGATGTGCTACAGTAGATTTATGATATTTTGAGAGTCCTTAAAAAGGATTTATGTCTGATCTCTCAGAGATGACCATCTTTTAGGGAAGGGTTAGTTTATTTTCAAGATCACATGAATACGGGTCACTCACTCCCTTTTGTGTTTTGGTGCAAGAGTCTTGATTCCCTTCTCTCTCTCTCTCTCAAGACCTCTGCACACTTGCATCATGGTAGTATAAAAGGATGAACAGAATACAATTTACCATACTAACCAATGAAATACATAATGAATTCTAATCAGTTCCCACACACACAACAAAAATAATGAATGTTTATTGATACTTTCTTTCTCTATTGCACACAAAGCATAGAAAAGAATGATAACAAGAAGTTTTCCTCTTCCTCTCTGACTTTGTACAGAAGAAGCTTCATGGAAGCATGATAAAGCATGAACAAGAAAAGACAAGAAGCATACTTGGAAAGAATCCATGGGAAAAATCAAATGGGCATTAGATATCTATTTATAGGGTTTCCCTAGGACTTATCTCTAGAATCTTCTAACCTCCCTTTTGATCCTTCCTATTTCCAGAATCTTCTTCCATGTTCTATTGCTATTTTTAGAAATTCCCATCTTTCATTTCTATTTTGGTTTTTCTCTTTTTAATTTTCCCAATTTTCTTTTTCTATTTTTATTTCTTTTCCTTTTTCTCTTTTTATTTTTGAACTAAAATTTTTATTTGATTTCACACTTATGTACAAATTTAATTAAATTAAGGGATTAAAGTTAGGATAAATGGAAAATCTAAGGCTCTAACCTAGGGTTTTTAATTGGAAAAAGTTAGGATTTGTCTGTGTTAAAGGCCAAGCACATCAATCAGTGTTTTTATTTACACTTATGGGCTAAATTTCTAGGTTTCCCTAGGGTTCATGATAGGTTTCCAAGGGTCAAAACTAGGGTTTAAAGGGTTAAAATTAGGTTTTCTAAGGGGTTTCAAGGGTTAGAAGTTAGCTTCAATGAGTCATTTACAAATATACAGCTCTACTCTACAAAATTGACATGGTTTCTCATCACATAAATATCAAAACAATCAAAACATGCATAATTTATAACTCTCTATAATCAAAACACCTTATCATTTCCAGAAAACATTGAAATAAATTTGAAAAAAATTCTTGATGTACACTTCCTTGAGGGATTTCATCCCAACAATGTGCATCACATCCTTATATACAACTTGTTTACATTAATTAAGTTCCCTTTGAGAATCCATTTTAGAATTCTAAACTGAATTGGAACACGATCACATAACACACATATATACACACATACACACACTGAGATTTCATAAGGTTAGAAGATATCACTCGTCTTCATTTATTTAGAACAACAAATGTCAACTTCCAAGCTTGTAATTCGTAGTGTTATTTGATTGAATTTGAAATATCTTTGAAGTGATCATAAATGTAAAAAACACAATCTTACATTTATTTATTTACATTGAATATGGATGGAATTTGAAGCTTCATTCAAAACTTTTCCTCTTGGCTGGGGTAAATCTCCTCACCGATGAAAGAAGAAAGGTCCATATAAACTAGATGTTCTCTTCTTGCATTTGTTTATCTATCTGCATTCCAATTTGTGGCAGGTCTATCAATATATCCTTAGTCTTTGGATCCGTCCGTTGTCTTTGACTCGCCCTTTCATCATCTTCTTCCTATCTTTGCTTCCTCGAATTAGGAGAGCTAGATGATTGTCTGTGGCTCATCTTTGATTTTCTAATTTCTTTTACTTGAGATCTTATTAGGTTTGTGCATCAACATAACAAAAAAAATATTTAGACTTGCAATTTTAATTAGATAAATTTTCTTTACAAACACACATACACTCACATGTACATATTTATATCTTTTGATTTTTCAACCCTTAATTTACTTCTCTTTTGTATTGATTCTATATCCCTGATTTCCTAGCTTCTACTTCTTCTTCTTTCTTCTTCTTCTTCTTATTATTATTATTATTATTATTATTCTTCTTCTTCTTCTTCTTCTTCTTCTTCTTCTTCTTCTTCTTCTTCTTCTTTTCCTTCATCTTCCAATATTTCATATTTCTAATTTCTTCTTCTTTTAAAAAGTTTGATTCTTTTTCAGCGATCAAGTCTTTTAGCTTTGTCCTATCTAGCTCTCTAAGTGAGTAAGTGCCATTATTAGACACTTTACATACCGCATAAGGTTCGAAACACCTCTTTAATAATTTATGCCGGGCTTCATATTGCATATCTAATGAACTATCATAGACAAGCACCCCAATCCCCTTCATTTATCTTCTTGGGCCTCAATCTATGTGATTTGTCAAATGTTATCTTATTCTTTTCTCTTGATGCTCTGAGTTTGACTTCAACTTCTTCTATCAAGTTCCTTCCTCTTTTTGATTGAATGATTTGAACTACTAGAATATCCTCTCTTGTCATCTCATCTTGCTAGGGCAATGACGTCCACACTAAAGCATGTGACTCTGTCAGTAATATAGGTTTCTGATAGGAAATTAATTTTGCTTGCATATATTCATTAGTTCTTGTGCATGTCATCGTATGCACTCACAAGATAAAGGGAAGACACTTTGGCTAATTCTTGATTTTCTCATCGTAGGCTTTTGCCAAGGCTTTAATAATTGGAGAATGTCTACGTTGAATTTTGCCATTGGCTTCTGGATTATATGATGTGGTGAGTGATAGCCAATGATACCATATTTTGCAAAGAAATCCTTTGCTTCCTGAGCGTCAAGCTCACCTCTATCAACGATTATCTTTTCAACGTATCCAAATCTACTGAATACATCTTCTGAAAGAAATTTACATATATTGGTTGTAGTATTTGTTCTCAAAGCTCTCCTTTCAACATGATTTATCAAACCTTCTCTTGTGAGTACAATATGTTGCATCTCTTGTATTCCTAAAGGAATCGTGATCAAATCAATAACCCATTTATAATGGATGTTTAAAGGATATACTCGATGCAATTCATCTCTATGCTCTACATTCGAGAACACCTGACAAATCTTACATGTGACTACATAATTTTGAACATCCACATACATTCCATGCCACAAATATCGTTCTTTTATCTTCTCATATGTTCCTTGAAAGCTTTTATACTCAATCCATAACGAATTATGCATTTTACTCATAATTTTATATTTCGCTCCATTACAATCTATAACCCGCTAAGGAATTTTGTTCATGTCAAAGGAGCACTAGATTGTGTTCTCTGACTACAGTAGACTTCTGATTACAAGAACACCCACATAGGGAGAACGATACAAGAATACGTAAATGATACAAGACGTCCCACAACCCGGGACTGATAGTTATGAATAACTTGACTAGAGATGATATAGGAGATCCCACAACCTGGGATTGTAAGTATGAAAAAAGATATCTGGATTACAAGAACTCCCTTCTAAGAGATGAGTTAGATACAAGAAAGAACTCGACAAGATCTCGTACTACGAGATTACAAGAGGACAAGACAGGATGTCCAAGAACTAGACTAAACAAGACTGGAACAAGGAACAAGACAAGAACTGGAACTGGAACTGGAACTTGGAGAGTACTTACTTGGCGGTCATGACTCCTTGAGCTCCCAAGACTTGTATTGGCAAGAATGAGTATGTATGTGGCCAAGGCCTCCTTATATATTATTTCAAGGGTAGTTGCGAGCTGATGATGTCATCAATGATATCAGTAATCCAAACAAGACCTTCGGATGTTAGAATTTAGCAAATAGAGAGTCGATCTTAGGGTTTTGGCATGTTTCGGATACGATGGAAGCATTGATTTCTCTTAATTTTGAACCAATCATGAGATATAGGATTCACATGAAATTTGAGGTTTAGGATGGTTTCCGTTATCCATGATATCAATTCCCCCTCAAGCGACGAGTTCCACGAGGAGCTGTCATGTTCTCTAGTCTCAACTTCATTGGATTTCTCTTATGGAATTCTAGAACCTTGATTGGTGCTCTCTGGAGGTTTTCTATAGGTTCCCAAGTACGATCATTGATGTCATACCCTTCCCAATGAATAAGGTACTCCATTCTTCCTCGGGATATTCTCGAATCTAGGACATGCTCGACTTCAAATTCTTCATGATCATCAATCTCGATAGGTGGTGAAGGACTCGTTCTCTCCCCCCTCAATGGTGAAATCTGATATGGTTCCAACATGGACACATGGAAAATTGGATGTATTCTCATGGTACTTGGTAGCTGGAGCTTGAAGGTGAATGGATTAATCTTGCCCAAGATGGTGAATGGACCAAATCTTTGATGATCTAACTTTGCACAAGGCCATAAACTTTGCAAATTGTTTCTGAGTAACCATACTTTATCCCCAATTCGATACGATGGATTTTGAACACGATGTTGATCAGCATAGTACTTATAATGTTCTTGTGCTTTATGGATCTCTTCCTTGTGTTCTTTGTGAATTTCCATGAGGTACTGGGCCTTATCTCTGGTAGCTGGGTTCTTGACATGATTTGAGAGTTGTATATCCATCCTTGGATGTTGTCCATAATTTGCAAAGAAGGGAGTTTGCTTAGTAGATGCATGAATACTATTGTTACAAGCAAACTCTGGAAAGGGTAGTAACTCAAACCAATCATTTTGGTGATAGTTACTGGTGCAACAGAGATATTGCTTTAGGAATTGATTCACCCGTTCTGTTTGTCCATCAGTTTGTGGATTATTTGCTATAGATAGTTTAACTTGAACACCAAGGAGCTTGCAAAGACTGTTCCAAAAACTGGATATGAACTGTGGACCTCGATCACTGACAATATCATCATGCAATCCATGAAGCCTAAAGATGTATATGAGAAAAAGTCTAGCAGAGGCTGCACCTATGATTGCCTTGCTAGTTGGAATGAAGTGTGCCATCTTTGTAAATCTATCCACAATAACAAGAATGGCATCATACTTATATGACTGTGGTAGATCTATGATGAAATCTATAGACAATGAAGCCCATGGACTTTTTGGAATAGGTAAAGGTTGCAAGAGGCCATGAGGTTTATGTCACGGTACCTTAGATCTATTACAAGTGTCATAGGTTCGGATATATTCTTTGAATTCCTTCCACATTTGAGGCTACCAGAAATCCCTTGATATGAGTTCTATTTTTTTATTTACTCCAAAATGTCATGCTGCAAGGTTCTCATGATGTTGTTGAAGTATTTGGATCCTAGGATTTCTTGGAGGGACATACAATAGGTTCTTATAGAATAGTAACCCATCCTTTTCTTGAAATTTGTTTACTTCTTGGACTTTTCCTTCTTGAGTTTTCTGCTTAAATTACAAAACAATTCATCTTGTGGTAGATTCTCATGGATCAAATGATTCAAGGCTGAATCTTTATGATGGCTTGAAGAGATAGCTGATAATTGGAGATGCTCAGGCTTGAGTAATACACTCTCTTGTTGATCAAAGGCCTCTTCACCCTTCTTTGGTGCAAGGTAAGATCTTCTAGACAAGGCATCTAACTAACATTGTTGACGTCGTGGATGGTAGGTGATGATTGAAACTGGATAGAAAGTTACTCCATCGAGATTGCCTTCTATTGAGGATATGGGTGGTCATAAAATACTCTAAGTTCTTGTGATCTGTATACACAGTAACTTTGTGAGAGGCTCCTTCTAGATGGTGATGCTAGGTATCAAATGCATTTACAATGGCAAGAGGTTCTTTATCATGGATTTCATAATTAATCTTTGGAGGGGAACTTGAATGCTAAGCAATTGGATGTAGGTGTCCATCATCTCCATATTGGGATAGAATGGCCCCTGGGGCAAAGCCTGATGCATCTGTCTCTAGGAAGAAGGGCTTGCTAGAATTAGGATGGACTAGAATAGGAGCAGTGGTGAATGCTAATTTCAAGGTTTGAAAGGTTTTTTCTGCTTCTTTGGTCCATGAGAATTTTGAGTTTCTTGTAAGCTTAGTAAGAGGTGTCACTATCTTAGAGTAATCTTTGATGAATATCCTGTAAAAATTGGCAAACCCTAGAAAACATTGTATATCTCAAACACAAGAAGGTGGTTGCTAATCAAGGACTGTCTTGATCTTCTTAGGTTCCATAAAAATTTCTTTCTCTAATACAATGTATCCTAAAAACCTCCACTTCTTCCTGATGGAAAGAGCACTTCTCCAATTTTGCATACAATCCTTTTTCTCTTAGTTTCTCTAGGACTATCTTTATGTGATATTCATGATCCTCCATATTTTTGGACATTATCAGGATATCATCGAGATATATTAGCACAAATTCATCCAAATACTCTCGAAAGATATCATTCATCATATGTTGAAAGACAGTTGAAGCATTTGTGAGACCAAATGGCATAACTACATATTCAAAGTGCCCATACCTTGTTCGAAATGTTGTCTTCCATTCGTCTCCTTCTATGATCTTGAAAGGTTGTAAGCTCCTCAAAGGTCAATCTTCGTGAAGAGCTTTGCTTTTCCAAGGCGTTCCAAGAGCTCTGATATGAGTAGTAGAGGGTATCTGTTCTTTATAGTGACTTTATTCAATCCATTTTTACAAATAAAATAGGAGCTCCTGTTGGAGACTCTGAGTGTTTGATAAACCTTTTTGCTAGATTCTCATCAATGTTCTTGCATAGTCTGTAAGTTCCTCTGGGGATAGTCTGTAGATTGGTCCAAAGGGTGGTTGTGCTCCCTCTTGAAGATCTATGGGACAATCATAAGCTCTATGCTCTAGGAGGATATCTGCATTCTTCTTTTCAAAAACATCTTCAAAGCCATTGTACTGATTAGGTAGCTTCACTGGATCATCTTTCTTGGATTCTTGAGCTGGTATGGTATAGATCATCATATATGTTGGTTCTTTCCTTACTGCATGTATGAAGGCCTTTTCTCCGACCTATGTTGGGTTCTTCTAGATATCTCGATAGGTGCTTTTATTCTTTTCCCAATTAATATATGGATTATGCTTCTTTAACCAAGGCATTCCAATGTTAACTAGATATATTGGGCTTGATATTACATTGAAACATATGTGGGATTCATGGTCACCAAGGTGTACTCTTAATGGTGTGGTTTCCATGGTTATATTCCCAGATGCTAGAGGTCGTCCATCTACTACTTTAGCTACTACTGGTTTGTTCTTCCAAAGTACAGGAATTCCATGTTTCTTAACCAATCCTTTAATGATGAAACATGAGGAGGCTCTTGAATCTACTAGGGCTGTAAGGGAAAGGATCTTCAAAGGCATGATTAACTTGACAGGTGCAAGACATATTTCTATGGGTGTAACTGGAATTATGAGACCCTTTCTTATATCATGGTCTGGCTCTTTGGTCTCTTTTACAAATGGACTTCCTCATTTCCCTGCTCTACAAGGGTGGTTGCGACTCTGGATTTTGTTCTCTTATTGGGACAATTAACTATAATATACCCAAGATTTCCACAATAGAGGCATAACTTGTTATCTCTCCTTCTCTGTTTCTCTTGTGGTGTTAGAGGTTGGAACCTAGTTACATCTATTTGCATAGGCTCAGACATAGACTCATATTTAGGAGTGGGCTGGAAGGGTTTCCATTCACGAGGTCTTCCTTCTACTTGTTTTTCTTTTTTCCTTTAAAAAAGTTGGTTATCGCATTGAATAGCTTGCATGATGTATTCATTCAATTTCTTAACGTCTGGCATCGTGAGCAGAAGGTCCTTCACATAATCTCTTAAACCCCATCTAAACTGGCTTATGAAATAATCTTTAGGCCAAGTAAGATCACATATCAGCTGCCTAAATTTTGATGCATAGGTAGAGATAGGGAGGTTACCTTGATGTAACTTCCAAAGTTTTTTTTTTGCCACTTGACTTGTGTCTGCATCTCCATATGTGACAATGAGTTCCTAAAGAAACCCCTCATAGTCCTGAAGTACTGCCATGTTCTTCTCCAAGATTGGGGCAAACCATGATAATGCTTGGCTACAAAGCAAGGTTCCAATATACCCAACCTTGGATGCCTCCTCACGATATCTATCAGAATACATACGGATGTACAATTTAACTTGTTGAAGAAATCCACAAAACTTTGTGCGATCCCCATCGAACTTTTCTGGCATGCAGATCTTGGGTTCCTTCATGAAAGATGTACTAGGCCATTGATTCACTTGAACATCCCCTTGATTTGCTTGAAGACTCCCGATTCGTTCTTGCAATTCTTGGAGGAGTGCACCGATATGTACTGGATGTCCCATCTCGACTTGTGTCTGTCGATGAGTTAGGTCCTCAAGTTGTTGTTGGAGACTATGAAGTGATGCTACAATCTATTCATAAGTGTTCTCCATGATGCCTGGTCTTGGATAGAAGGTACTCTTGCCAAAATGTTAGGGGAGCACTAGATGGTGCTCTCTAACTACAGTACACAAGATTTTGGAAATACACTTTTGATTACAAGAACACCCACATAGGGAGAATGATACAAGAATACATAACTGATACAAGACGTCCTACAACTCTGGAATGATAAGTATGAATAACTCGACTAGAGATGATACAGATCCCATAACCCGGGATTGTAAGTATGAAACAAGATATCTGGATTACAAGAACTCCCTTCTGGGAGATGAACTAATTGTATATATTTAGGTAGTGATGTGTGTGAACACTCTAGGACTGTCGGGACACTTTTTTCCCTCTTTAGGAGGTTTTTTTCCCCCGGCTTGTATATACGCCTATTGCCCTAATGGGCTACTTATCTTTGTACATTCTCTAATAATACATTCAGTCTTGTGTGTTGTGCTCCAAGCTTCTTCTTCTTCCTTGTGCTGTTCGCGTGCTTCCGCAGACGTCTAACTCCAACAATTGGTATCAGAGTAGGTCGCCGCTTCATCTAGGGCATTGTCGACACTCCTCCGGTTGCAATCTCAGATTCGCATGAAATTTGGTGAGCATACTCAGGGTGTCTCAGATTCGCACGAAATCACGATCTGAGCTCGTTTCGGCCTCCGAACGCACTATCACAGCGCTTGTGTAGGCTATTTTGTCTTTTTATGCCAAAGGTATATACCTGTTTCAATTCGCCAGTATAAGCGTCTCGAAGTCTGCTACAAGTTTAGTAGAACTTGTCTGGACAGTTCCGTTCAACTTTTTGAGATACAGTCAATTTTCTGCATCAAGGTATTTTAGTCACCGGCCATGGCTGAAAGCAGTGATGTATTCCGTATGTTGGCTGTTGAGGATAAGTTGGATGGTACCAACTACCCATTATGGGCTTATATGATGCGACATGTATTGCTTGCAAAAGGACTGTGGAACATTGTGCAGGGTGTTGAAAGACGTCCTGTTACACCTGCAACTACATGTACTGCAAATACAGGTGCTGAAGCTGATGGAGATTGTGTCGAAGATGATATTCTGCAGATTCTTGTTCGTGCTTCTGTTTTTGTTGCACCTACTGCAGAGCAAATTCGTTGCGATGGCAGAGATGCTCAAGCACATGCATTGATAGCTTTGTCTGTCAAACGTGCTATTATTCCTCACATTCGCTGTTGTAGAACATCAAAGGATGCTTGGGATACACTTACCACATTGTACCAGGCTAGGAATGAGGCTCGTGTTGCTTACCTCCGAAAATAGTTGGAGAGTAAGCACATGAATGAAGGTGATTCTATGGATAGTTTTCTAACAAAGATCAAAGACTTGAAGGAACAGTTGATTTCTGCTGATGAGGTTATACCAGATAGCTCACTTGTGCAGACCGTTCTGAATGGTCTTCCTGATTCATATTAGAGTTTTGCTTCTACTCTTCGATTGATGATGAAAGGCAATCCAAATGCCTTGTCATTTGAAGAGTGAGTCTCTGTTCTGTTGCAAGAAGATCAGTCCAGGCAGAACAAGTCCATTATACGTGTTGCAGATCAAGCTTTCCTGGCTAGTCAGAAGGGCAAAGGAAAATGGAGCTCTTCTACTAGTAAGCAGAAATCTGCAAATGCTGCACATTCGAAGAACCAAGACAAAGATGAGAGAAAATCAGAAAAGCAAAAATTGTTTTGTAAGTACTGTAAAGGTAATGATCATATCATAAAGAACTGTCCAAAACTGGCTGCAAAAGAGGCAAAGAAGAAAGAGGCTAGAATGGTTGTTGCAAAAGCCTCTACACCAAAAACGAAGTTTGCTAATCTTGTGCAGGAAGAAGAATGGGCATTTACTACTGTTTGCAGTTTTGACCCATCTTCTCATGAGCAGTGCATGTCTGTAGTAGACTCAGATGTTTGGTATTTTGAGAGTGGGGCGACCAAACATATTACCTCGCAGCGCAGTTTCTTGTCTTCACTCGAGCCTGCCCCTACAGAGAATACTGTCACATGCGCCAACAACTCCTCTTATCCTGTTATGGGAGTTGGTAAGATCATTCTGACTACTGTTGATGGTAGTTCTTTCACCTTGTCAGATGCTTTATTTGTGCCAGGGATAAAGAAAAATCTGTTATCAGTTTATGCATTAGCCAAGATTGGCTTGGTTGTGAAATTTGTTGATGACAGATGTACAGTTCATGATCTGTCAAATGGCGATGTTATTATTGCTTCTGGCATTTTATGTCGTGGGCTGTATAAGCTCATAGACTATGAAAGATCTGTGAATGATTCGGCATGTGTAGTTCATGATTCTCAAGCCATGTCAGATGCAAAGCTTTGGCATGCATGCTTTGATCATCTGAATTTGCTAGTTTGCTATGCCTGCAGAAATCTGAAATGGTGTCCTCTTTGCCCAAACTTGAGGCACCCGGAAAACATGTTTGTGAAGGTTCTATTTTGGGCAAAATGCAGCGTTCATCCTTTCCAAAAGATGGTTCAATTCGGGCTACTAAAAAATTGCAGCTTGTACATAGTGATGTTTGTGGTCCTACGCAGACACCTCCTTTCGGGAATTATCTTTACTTCGTGACTTTCATCGATGATTTTTCCAGGCATGCATGGGTATATCCATTGAAGGCAAAGTTCGAAGTGTTCATGTGCTTCAAACAATTTTTGGTTTTGGCTGAAAATCTGTCAGCATGTAAAATGGGCACCCTCCGTTCTTATCGAGGGGGGAATATATGTCTTCTGATTTTAATGCATTTCTAGCTGAACGTGGGATAAAACACCAGTGTACAATGCCGTATACACCTCAACAGAATGGAGTTGCTGAACGAAAGAACATGTCACTCATGGAGATGGCGAGGTGTATGGTCAAGAGTTAGGCTTTACCACATAGTTTCTGGCTTGAGGCTGTCATGTGTGCAACATATGTACTTAACAGGTGTCCCACTAAAGCGCTGCAGTCTATCACTCAATATGAGGCTTGGCATGATCGCAAGCCATCTGTTGCTCATCTGCGAGTTTTTGGTTGTTTGGCGTATGCACTAGTGCCTGAACAACATCATAGAAAATTGGATGATAAGGCAGTAAAATGTATTTTTGTTGGGTACAGTTCTGAAAGTAAAGGCGATCGTCTGTATCATCCACATACTAAACACATTCTGGTTAGCCGTGATGTTGTTTTTTGTGGAAGATGCTATTCAGCCATTGCTTTCATGTACTAAGGAGACATCTGTTAGCTCCAAAGACATGTATGATACTTTGATGCCTCTTTTTACAGGTGGAGAGTCTACTACTGGTCTTAATGAGGCAACTTCTCAGCCTCTACAGGTTTCATGTAATGACGCACATCATCCCATTTTTGATGCAGATTTACATGATGCACTTGTTGATGAGAGAGCTGATATTGAGGAGGCAAAAACTATGCCAAAATGGATGGTGCAGACTTTGCGTGACAATAGATTAGATGCACCTTTGTCATATCGTACTCGTTCAAGCTCTCATAGTGCCTCCTTTGCATCAGATTGCTATGCTATGGCTGCATCTAGTCTCTGTGATGAGAATGAGCCTGTTTCTTTTGATGAAGCACAAAATTCAGAAAATTGGATGGCTGCTATGCAATCTGAATATGATGCTATAATGAAGAATGGTACTTGGTCTTTATGTGACTTGCCTCCTGGCAAGAAAGCCATTGGTACTAAGTGGGTATACAAGCTGAAGCGTAAACCTGATGGTACAGTTGACAGGTATAAGGCTAGGCTTGTTGCAAAGGGCTATGCACAGGAAAGAGGCATTGATTTTGATGAGACCTTTGCACCTCCATGTTGTATGACTACTGTTCGGAGCATCTGTGCAGTTGCAACCCATCATGGTTGGAATGTACATCAGTTGGACATTAAAACTGCATTTCTGAATGGTGACTTGCATGAAGAAGTGTATGTTTTTCAGCCCCGTGGATTTGTGCAGAAAGGGCATAGGTGTGCAGGTTAAAGAAGGCATTGTATGGTTTAAAGCAAGCACCACGTGCTTGGTATGAGAAGATACATGACTATCTGATTGCACATGGTTTTGTGAACAGTCCAACTGAGAGCACCTTATATGTTAAGCGTGCTAATGATGTGCTTCTGATCATTGTTGTCTATGTTGATGACATGCTGCTCACTGGTCCTATTGAGAAGCATATTGCTGATTTTAAGGCTGATTTGCATGCCTCATTTGAGATGTCTGATTTGGGGCATTTGCATCACTATTTGGGCATTCAGATTATGCAAGTTGATGGTGGATTGTCTTTGTGTCAAATGAAATATATTGACACATTATTACAGCATTTTGGCCTTGAAGATTGTAAGCCTATTGCCACTCCTATGGAGACAGGTTTACAATTGAGTCTTCATGATGCTGGAGATGCATTTGATGCTGTCCTCTATCAGCAGGCTGTTGGATGCCTGATTTACTTATGTATTACTCGGCCAGATATTCAGTTTGCTGTCTCACAGATGAGCAGGTTTATGCATTGCCCAGGGGTCAAGCATCGGCAGGCGGTGAAGCGTATCTTTCACGACTTGAGTGGTACTCTACTACTTGGGTTATTTTATCCCAAGGGGGGATCACTACCGCTAGATTTGCATGCTTTTTCTGACTCTGATTGGGCAGGTTGCTATGACACTCGTGTGTCCACTAGTGGCTTTTGCTTCATGCTTGGTAGCTCATGTATATCTTGGTTGAGCAAGAAGCAGCCTACTGTGGCCACTTCCAGTTGTGAGGCTGAGTATAGGGCAGCTTTCACAGCGACTGTTGAGTGTGTGTGGCTGAGACGCCTTATGGCTGATTTGGGTGTTGGTCAGTCCTCTACCACCACCATCTTCACTGACAGTCAGAGCGCATTGGCAGTTGCGAGGAACCCTGTGTTCCATCCTTGCACTAAGCACATTGAGGTGCATTATCATTATGTCAGGGAGAGGTTCTCTGCTGGGGAGATCAGCTTGGCATATGTGCCCACGCAGGAGAACATTGCAGACCTTTTCACGAAGGCCCTGCCTAGGGAGAAGTTTGAAGCTTTCTGCAAAGCTTTGGGCTTACTTCCTTTTGTGGAGTGATTTCCACATAGCTTGGCACTTCCTTATACACGAGTGCCAACTACTTGTTCACCGCATCACTCACAGGGGGGATTTGTTGATATATTTAGGTAGTGATGTGTGTGAACACTCTAGGACCGTCGAGGCACTTTTTTCCCTGTTTAGGAGGTTTTTTTCCCCCGGCTTGTATATATGCCTATTGCCCTAATGGGCTACTTATCTTTGTACATTCTCTAGTAATACATCCAATCTTGTGTGTTGTGCTCCAAGCTTCTTCTTCTTCCTTGTGCTGTTCGCGTGCTTCCGCAGACGTCTAACTCCAACACTAATAAAAGAAAGAACTCGATAAGCTCTCATACTATGAGATTACAAGAGGAAAAGACAGGATGTACAAGAACTAGAGTAGACAAGACTGGAACAAGGAACAAGACAAGAACTAGAAATGGAACTTGGAGAGTACTTACTTGGTAGTCATGACTCCTTGAGCTCCCAAGGCTAGTATTGGCAAGACTGAGTATGTATGTGGCCAAGGCCTCCTAATATAGGATTTCAAGAACGGTTGCCAGTTGATGATGTCATCAATGATGCCACCAATCCGAATAGGACCTTCAGATGCCAGAATTTAGCAAATAGACAATCGATCTTAGGGCTTTAGCACGTTCTAGACACAATGGAAGCATTGATTTCTCCTAATTGTGAACCAATCATGAGATACAAGATTCACATGGAATTTGAGGTTTAGGATGGTTTTCTTTGTCCATGATAGTTCATTCCAAGTTTAGGTCTCTAGAGCAAACCATCTTTCAAAAATAACTATTTGATTTTCTTTGAATGTTCCTAAACCTTTCTTTACTATAGTTTGGATCAGGAGACATGGACTTAAATATTTTTTGATCTCTTTTTATTCATTGTTATGTTCACTTATTAAATCTCTCTATTATCCCCATCTGAATTTCATAAATATTCTCATTTCTCTTTTTATTTGCTTTTCTACTTCCTAATTTTTTTTAATTTTCTTCTTTTCAAAGATTTGATGTTAACTTTTGACTTCTAAAATTGATAGGTAAGCTCATATTTATTTGGTCTTGTGCATGTTTCATCAAGGCTAGAGGTATGCACATGTGAATCAAAAAAATATGAGCCTATATCTTCATCATTTGAAGTCATCAAGTCTTCATCTTTATATAATGCTTGTGAAAACATATCAACCACTACATTATTTCTTCCAACTATATGAAAAAATTTAGGGTTTAGCGACTTAATATATGCTATCCATCTTAGCATAGAAATGTCTATAGTGGAATAATTCATGATCATCCTTAAAAATGGAAAACAATCTATTTCCACTACTATATTCGCTCCAGTTAAGTACTCTTTATCGCTTTTTAATGCAATCACTATTTCCTAGAGTTCACGCTTGATCCCATTTTTATCCTTTTCTTTACATCCTTTAATTGGAACATCATCGATGAATGGCATAGTCAGGTGTGGAATAAATCCCTAAGAAGCTTATGCATACCATTCATCATATGCGCCACTAGTGCTATAAAGCTTGTTATGAATATATTTGCATTTGGGAAATTCCCATTATCTAAGATTTCATAGTCCCAAATTATGAAAGCTTCCTTCAAAAACTTTGCTCATCAGGTTCATCAGGAATATATCTTATTCTAAGAGAAGTCCTATTCTTGACGTGATCTACACAGACTATCATGAATTAAGCCATCTTCTTTCCATCTTTACTTGGGATTCTTGTATAAGCTGAGCCATCTTTCAAAACTCTCATTTCCATTCTACAAGTAGTAATATATTGTTACCCTAATATCAGTGAATAACTAGAGTGATCTTGAAAAAAGAAATTTTGGTAGTCACTTACATCACTGATCATGACTTGCACTTGTGGATATGCACCGAAAAGCTCTCCCAACATCATGCTCTCAGCTTGAATTCTCCATCTTGACTACATGTCAATCGACCAATTTTCCTTCATATAAAGGTCCTTAGACATAAGATTAATTTCATATTCTTGGTCAATACGGACAACCACAGGAGTATTAATGTTATCCAACCTAATGAATATGACTGTTGTGGCTTGAGCCCAATGGTTCTTGGTATAGCGGCTTGAAGGGATTGGTTCTTGAGAGCTTTGTTCTAAATACGTTTCCTTGTGTGCACATGGATATACATTACTTTCAATTTGTTCAAATAGATTTTTCTTCCTGTGCTTGTGCTTGCAAGACTTGAACGGATGAGTCCTCATCCATCCTCACAAATTGCTGAGATTCAGCTATCGGTTGTTGTTTCTTCTTAAGAGGTCAATAATCACTTCTAGGAACTCTTGCTTAGCTATTCCTAATAGCTCATCGAATGTAAACTCAATCACACTATCAAGTACTCTTTTTTTGAGAACTTGCTTTAGATAAGTAGCTTGCTCAATGTGTGACTTCAACATATATGATGGATTCTTTGCTTTACCGTGGCCTCTTTTTACGAGCTTTATTTCTTGGTCTTGAGGAAGATTAGTATTTTGTATAAGAATCGATACCTCAACAAAAGCAGCATATTGAGTTTGAGCTGGTGTTTGATTTGGCTGATTTATTGTCAGTAGTGATGGTAGAACAATTTGAGTAAGTTGATTTATTTATGTCGTTTGGTTTTGATTTGGTTATTGGGGTTGGTCTTATGATACTTCCACTTGCCACCTAGTTCTTCTCTTATCTTCCTCACCTTCATTAAATCTTTTCTCTTCAATTATTGCTTCATGGTCCATTGAAGAGCATAAATATGTGATCACTGAGAGCGTATCTACTAGATCCTTCCATCCAGTTACTCATCGAATTTCATTACTTGCTATTTTTAAGATTTCTTGGTGCATTTTTTCTTGGTCCAACGATTTCATCACTCTAGACCAAGCTTTTGGATCATCATTGTCATCAATTATTTGACGTGCATATGTGGACATATGAGAATTTTTAAGCAAAGTTATTAGAGTTGCCGGGGGAAAATGCTTGCATGCCTCCCTAATCAAAGTTTATATTTACATTCTCTCCAGTTTTTGTATCATAGATCATCTTTTCTTTGGTAAAAACCAAAGTCTTAGCCAATGCCTCTTTAAAGCTTTCACATGAGTACATGTTGTGCTCTAAGGAGTCACACCATATACATCTCTTGGTTTCTAGAGTCTTTGGAACTTTGTTTATTGTTGCTTGTGAAGATTGGGACTCTATAATCCGCATAATACTTTGGATCATAAGATCACTAAATTTCCTGAACATTTCATCCATAGTATTAGGAGGCACAACATCTTTCACAACCAATGAATTAACTTGAGGATTTGGTGTAGGCTGTTATTCTGCCTGCATTCATTCCTCTTGCAAATCTTCATGCCAATCTTGCATAAACTTTTCCATGGTTCTTTGCTTCTCTACATACCTCTTAATTTCATCTTCAACATCATTCCATTCTTCCATTAGGCCGGATTCTATTTGCATATCCTACAACTGCGAAAGAAGTTTCTCATGAGCTTTCATAGCTATTGCTTGTAGAAATAAAGATGCTTTTTCATTATCTACATATTTCTTATCATATAACGATAGGTCATCAAATTGATGATCAAATTCCCTCTAAATGTCTAAGATGGACTGGTCTTTAGCTTTATGAACCCATTTTAAAAATATTATTGGAGTAATCTTGTCAACGTCTTCAAATGAAAACATTTTTGTAAGTGTCGACTTGTACTGAGACCATTTCCTTCGACTTTCTATTATCAGTCGGTCATGTAAATGCAATTCAGACACATACAAAAATTCTCTATAAGCTCTAAATCGTTCATAGGCATTAATCCAACCCCGAGGTATCGAGCTTCTAGCTCATAATCCTTGCAAAATTGTGTGTTGTTTTTACTGTTAAAATATCCATTTCACTTGACGACGCACTCATGAAATGTTTGAATGGTGCTTTGCCTCTTTTCGTTTTGTTGAAAATGCAAAAACTGAGTTATCACATCTGAGCGATTGCAGTGCCGCATTACATTGACAAGTTTCATCCGTTCTCTTTGTCGAGAGGATAAGTTGAGGGAGTCGAATTGTGTTTCCCTAGGTGATCCCCTTTTTATGCCATATCTTCAATAAATGATCCTATTCCTCTCTTGGGAGGAGAGCAAATAGGTGGGGGCTTGGGAGTCGTTCTATATTGGTGGTATTCTGTCTATGTCAAATCCATGGTGGGCCAACCAATCTTGTATCTATGCATACCATGAGGAGGTGTCTCCTACTAGCGCCATGTCGCGTGATGCCTAGAAAGCTCTGGATCTTGTGTAATAGGCATACTAACCGGAAGAGTGCCTCTACTAGCATCGGTGGTGCAACAAGCTCTTCCCTTAAGATATCATGGGGTATCGAAGATTTGCTACAGATGACTCTAGCGATCATGAGAAACTACAACCTCTCCAATGTTGTCCATGATGATGTGGCTAATCTTGATCTCCATATGGCTGTTCCATACATGAATGCTGGAGTAACCAAAGTGTTGAAGAGACACCCCTTTGTGCGGGGCTCCTGAAAATATTCCTAGTGACACTGTCTCTCCATCAAAGGTAGGGCTGCATATCCTCGTGTGATACAATCATGGGCTATGTGAGACATGGAAGAAACCCAAGAGGCTATTGTGAATGTCACTCCCAAGTAGATGTATGATCCAACTACCTCAATGGGTCCGCCTCCTACTGTGAAAGAGCTGTCTCCTCACCTGTGTTGATATATAGAAGATCAGAAAATTTGTTTTACCAAGGTCCACTAATAGCTCTCTATGTATGCAGAAATCATCTAGGTCCTGTAGGTGATGCTATAGACCCTCCATAGACTTTGAAACTAACAATATATAATCAACATGTAAAAGAATGTGGATAGTGGTCCCTCATATCTCAATGCCCTTCCCTCCCTGCTGTCATATGAAGTCCACTATCTCATCAATGTATAGACCAAAGAGGGTGGGTCAGAGAGCATCCTTGCTTCACTCCGATGGTGCTAGCAAGTGAACTGGATAGGTCACTTGGGCATCTAACTCTACCTGATACTCTGTCATATAAGGGGTAGATCCTCCATATCATCTCCTTTGGAGCCCTGATATCAAATAGACATATGAAGAGTCAGTCCCTGGGAACTGTGTTGAAGGCTTTGCGAAAGTCCACAAAGAAGCATTATAATTTCCTCTTCCTCAGTCGTGCCTGGTCAATCAGGTATCTCAAGGTAAAGATGTGGTCAATGTTAGAGTAATCTCATCTAAATCCTACTTATCTTGGATCCTTGATACCCTTCCTCTCGACAAGAGTGCTCAACTCTATCTCTAGCACTACCCCATATAACTTGGTCAGTATGGGACCAATCATGATCGTTCGGTAGGTAGCAGGATCCATAACATCACTTGAATTATGAATGGGCATAATGATGTGCTTAGTCCATGAGTCAGGGAACCCTTCAACCAATGCTCGGTTGAAGAGATGGGCAATGAGAGGTGCTAGAGTCATGCATCCGTAGATGAGATGCTCTGCCTGCAAATCAAACTGGTCATGGGATATGCCATGCTATAGATGGGCAATGGCTCAGCTCACCATAGTCAATGTGAAGAAGTGAGAGGTAGTGGGACATGAGCTTAGCGGCCTGGGAATGGGAGGCTAGTCAGGGATTTGGTATAGGATCTATGCATAGCTATGCCAAGTGCTTGGGTCTCAAATGGGTGTCTACTATCTCCTCTCTCTCAAATGCCACCATGCCATAACACTCTTCTCACTAATGAGCAAATGGTAGATATCCCAATACTATCTCTCCTCCCATTCCGATTGCTTGCCGTAGAGAGAGAGAGAGAGAGAGAGAGAGAGAGAGAGAGAGAGAGAGAGAGAGAGAGAGAGAGAGAGAGAGAGAGAGAGAGAGAGAGAGAGAGAGAGAGAGAGAGAGAGAGAGAGAGAGAGAGAGAGAGAGAGAGAGAGAGAGAGAGAGAGAGAGAGAGAGAGAGAGAGAGAGAGAGAGAGAGAGAGAGAGAGAGAGAGAGAGAGAGAGAGAGAAAGAGAGAGAGAGAGAGAGAGGTATGAGTGAAGTTGTGCTAAGAATGAGAGTGAGTGTGAGTGAAGGTGTGTATGCCAAAAATGAGAAGGTGAAGTTGTGCTAAGAATGAGAGTGAGTCTGAGTGAAGGTGTGTATGTCAAAAATGAGACGGTGAATGCCTAGGTGAGGGAGAGAGTATGAGAGACTATAGGTGTGTGAGTGAAGGTGTGAATGTGTATATGCATGTGCGAGGGAGGGAGGATATGTAGGTGTGTATATGAATGGGAGAGAGTGAGTGATGTTGTGGAAGTGTGTGTATGAATAAGAGGGAGTGAGTGAGGTTGTGAAAGTATGTGCATTCTATGCGAGGGAAGTGGGACTATGAGTTGTGTATGAGGGAGAGAGTTTGAAGAAGAGTGTGTGTGTGAAGGAGAAATATGGCGATTGTATAATGAAGAGGAGAAGGTTGTGTGTGTATAAGCTAGAGGATGATGTGGTTGCAAGGGTATGATACATAGGAAGAACAAAAACCTGTAGCCTAAATTTATAATGAGGAATTCTACAATGGCTACTAAATGAAGAGTACCTTAGAAACTCACAAATTCATATGGTTCTATTGGGAGGAACATCTAGAGATGAAAAATTAGAATGAAAATTCTCAAAGGATTTTTTCCCCCTTCTGCTTCTTCACCAAGGAGGTCCTTCCTCACACATATCCAAGGATGCCAACAAATGGATTCAATGACTATGAATGACAAGGTAAACCAAGGTATATGATGTGATTGCCACATTTTTCATAAGCTTTGAAGTAGCTATATGTAGTAAATTTATGTGATGTTGCAATTGCATTGCAGTCATCAATGACCTATGTTAGTGTACAAACATGCTTTAGTAGCATCAAGGGCAAGTTTACAAGATCCTCATAGCACAAATTATCTTATTGGATTAGGGCACAATTGGATTTTTATGTAGACATATCTACATAAAAATGTAAAAACAAAAGACCTAGATTGGAATAAACATATATGCAAGTTTCACAACAAATGGTTGCATTGTACACTAATTCCCTATCTTGGAGTGTACATGGAAGCAATTACATTCACGCTACTTTAAGCTCACATGAACGAAGGGATAATTAATATAAAAAACAAATGATCACATGGCCTTTTCAACCTTTGAATCATAAAGTAATAAAAAGAAGCTTATCAAATGTGGATACAAGTTAAAAGCCATTATCAACCCTTGTGAAGGGATTGGATGTCAAGAATTTTTGACAAGTTGTGACCTTCCTCAAGAATGACTTTGATATCATCAATGATAGACAATAAGAGTAATTCTTTACCTTCTTAAAGAATGGGCTAGATAGGAGATTGATTATAATTCGAAGATGGATAGAAGACAAAAATAGTGTAGTTAAATTTGATTCATTAGATTCATTACCATTAAAAGGCTAATTCAACAAGAGAACACAACTTGCTTCTCTTCTTTGTTTTGTATGGTAGTCATCAATCTCGGATAAATTATATGCCATTTTCTAGTTATCAATTGTATGGTAACCACTTGGAAGCAAAAGAAAGCCAATGTTTTTCTAGTAGTAGGTTATTTTATGAGCTTGGGAACTAACCTCTCAATCAACCACTTTTACATCAAGTTCAATAGTCAAATGAGACATAAAGAGATATAGACATGGGATCCATAGTCTATGACATCCTTCAAACAATAATAAGAAATCAATTCTATGTGGTTCATAATCCACCAAGCATATGGACCAATGCTAGATGGAAAATGTTTCAAACAAAAGATCAGTAATGAAAAAAGTGCACAAGTTGTAAAAGGATTCCATTTATTTCTTTTTTTGAACTCCTCAATAGTGCAATGTGGAATCAGTGAAAGATGTAATCGCATATTTCAAGTCAACTCCTTCACCCAAGCAAAATTAACCACCTTCGAAAATAGAGAGAGCTCTCTTACTTTGGTAGAGTCACCAACAATCATAAATGGGAAACTATGTTTAGAAACTGTTACACCTATGTGTTCCTAGAGTAGCTTTGATGTGAACCTTTTCCCTATACATGGGCACTTTTTACTCTAGTGCTGGCTAGAGGTTTTTTCCACATGTTACCACATACTTGATACTCTCATATGTGGTGGTACTTTGTACTTAGGGATATTATTCAACTCTTACTTCAGTTCAGTACATCATCAATAGAGAGAGCTATTCCAGCTATCCTCTTCTTCGTGTGTCTTGATGCGTTTGTGCTCCTTGTGTGTGCTTCTTGTGTGTCTCTCACACTTCTATACACACTCAACAATGGTATCAGAGCAGGCTCAACTCCTTCTCAAGTTTCGGTTTTTCGCGTCGCGACGCGCGCACACTTTTAAGAGTGCAAATCGACTTCGGAGCATAGAACTGTGAATTTCGACAGCCAAGAAACATTTCCACCAGATGTGCTGGGATTTTCCCCCATTTTGAAGCCATTCGTGCAGTGACGGTCTGTGAGCTGAAATTTCAACATTCATTTCAACTTTCGTCGAAGTGAAGATTTTGTCACTTTCTTGTTCCTTAGTGAAATGGCGGGCAACAATGACTTGTTTGGCATGCTTCAAGCTGAATATAAGCTTGATGGGACCAACTATCCAATGTGGTCTTACATGATGAAGCATGTTCTTGTTGCTAAACAACTTTGGAACATAGTGGCAGATGTAGATCGAAGATCCATAGGTTCTTCTACTTCACAGTCTACTATCACAGATGGAGCTTCTTCTTCGAGTATAGTGGTTTCTCCTTCTCCACCTACACAGGAGCAACTTACATGGGATGGAAAAGATGCTCAAGCTCATGCTTTGATTGCGCTTTCAGTGACGCATCATATAGTTCCACACATTCGGTCATGTTCTACATCGAGACACGCATGGGACACTCTTGCTTCTTTGTATGCCGTGCATAATGAAGCACGTGGTGCAAACTTGAGGAAGCAACTTGAGGATGTATGTATGGCTGAAAATGAGTCGATGGATGTGTATGTGACATGCATCAAGGACTTGAAAGAGCAATTGGCAAACATAGATGAGATCATTCCGGATGCATCACTCATTTCTACATTGTTGAAAGGATTACCGCAATCTTTTCAAAGCTTTGCTACTACACTCCGTTTGGTTGCAAAAGGAAATTCTAATATGTATGCATTTGATGAGGTTGTGTCTCTTCTTTTGCAAGAAGAGCAATCTAGAGTGAATAGGAATGGTTTGATTGAGGGAACACAAGCAGTTGCTATCTCACAAAAGGGGAAAAGCAAGTATGGTTCAGCTTTGGGTTCATCAAAACCAAAGCCTCAAGCTTCCTCTTCCACTCATTCCTCTAATGATGGTGATTTGCAAACGAAGGAGATGCAAATATTGCCGGAAGGCTGGTCATACTATTGATGAGTGTAGAAAGCTTGCTAAATGCAATGACAAGAAGAAGGAATCCGACATGTCTATAGCTGAAAATTCAGCAGATGTAAAGAATGATGAAGCTAACATGGATCAAGATTTTTAGGCATGTGTTGTTATATGTCATTTTGATGCTTCTTTGCATTCTAAATGTATGGTTGTGAGTGAGGCTAATTCAGATTGGTTCTTTGATAGTGGTACTTCAAAGCACATAACATCATGCAAAAGATTTTTGCCTCTTTGAAAGATGCACGCAAAGGAGGACATATGGTGTGTGCAAACAATGCCTCTTATCTTATCATTGGAGTAGGAGAAATTGAGCTTATGGTTGCAAATGGAGGTGTGATTCTCTTGAAAAATGCATTGTATGTGCCCGGTATCAAGAAGAACTTAATTTCAGTTTCGTTGATTGCCAAAGCTGTACTTCATGTACACTTTGTTGATGATAAGTGTATGGTTCATGATTTCAACAATAGCGATGTTATCGTGATGTCCGGTACATTATGTAATGATTTGTATCGCATGGATACATACAAGAGAGATGATCGTTTTAGTCACTTGAACTTCAATAGTTTGCTTTACTTGCAAAAGAAGGACATGGTTATTGGCTTGCCTACACTTGAATCCATTGAAAAGCATGCATGTGAAGGTTGCATTCTTGGAAAAATGCATCGTGCTTCTTTTCCAAAAGATAGTCACACACACACTACAAGAAAATTGCAGCTTGTTCATAGTGATGTATGTGGTCCCGTAAAGACTCCATCTTTTGAGAAGCATGTATGTTTTGTTACCTTCATTGATGATGCTACTCATCATACATGGGTGTATCCTATGAAAGCAAAGAATGAGGTATTTTCTTGCTTCAAAGCATTTTTAGCTATGACTGAAAATTTTTCTTCACAAAAGCTTTTGACTCTATGCATGGATCGTGGTGGTGAATACATGTCACATGAGTTTAATGCTTTTCTTCGTGAAAGAGGTATTTCACACCAATGTATGGTACCATATACACCGCAGCAAAATGGTGTTGCCGAGCGTAAAAATAGAACTCTACTTGAAATGACACGATGTATGGTTAAAGAAAAGCACCTTCCTGATAAGTTTTGGATGGAAGCGGTCATGTGTGCAAACTATGTGTTGAATCGCTGCCCTACAAAAGCATTGAGAGTCATCACTCCTTATGAGGTTTGGAATGGTCATAAGCCTATGGTTAGTCATATGCGTGTGTTTCGTTGTTTGGCATATGCTCTTGTGTCATCACAACGTCGTCACAAACTTGATGACAAGGCAAAGAAAAGTATATTTGTTGGTTATAGTGCTGAAAGTAAGGAATATCGATTGTACCATCCATTGACGAACACCACTACTGTGAGTCGAGATGTGGTATTTGCTGAAAATTCAGTTTTTCCTCTACTTGAATGCAAAAAACAGCCAACAGTTAGCTCACAAGATGTGTTCGATACACTCATGCCTTTGTTCCAAAATGGTGCGCTTGACTATGGCCATGTAGACCAGCCAACTGAGGCTCAAAAGGCTGAAAAATTCCAGCCAAATATAGCTGAAAATGCAGAGAATTTCCAGCCAAACATGTCTGAAAAATTTCAACAAAAAATTATCAAAACTGCTGGAAATTTCCAGCCACATATGGCTTAACATTTGCATTAAAATATGGCTGAAAATGAGCATGAAATTCAACCCACGCATGATGTACATATTGAAGATGTTTTACATAATGAACGCATGTCTATCAAGAGTGCACAAACTATGCCAAAGTGGCTGAAACAAACTTTGCAGGACAGCAAATTGAGTGCACCTTTACTTGGTAGAACAAGATCAAGCTCTCACCATGCATCAAGTAATTTTGTGGATTATTCTCTTATTACTACAACATGTAATGAAGAGCCACTTTCTTTTGAAGATGCATGTGACAATCCACAATGGATGAGTGCTCTGCAATAAAAAATGGATTCCATACATAGGAATGGTACTTGGAAGTTATGTGAATTGCCAAAAGGAAAGAATGCCATTGGTACAAAGTGGGTTTATAAGATTAAGAGAAAATCTGATGGTAGCATTGATTGCTACAAAGCTAGATTGGTTGCCAAAGGATATGCGCAACAATATGGCATTGATTATGAGAAACATTTGCACCTACTTCACACAAGACTACCATTCGTACCGTGGTTGCATTGGCTGCCCATCGAGGTTGGAAAGTGCATCAGTTGGACATAAAAACAGCCTTCTTGAATGGTGATGTGCAAGAAGAGGTTTATGTGAAGCAACCTCCTGGATTTGCTATGAAAGGGAAAGAGCATATGGTTTGTCGCTTGCATAAAGCCTTGTATGATCTCAAGCAAGCTCCACGTGCATGCTATGACAAAATACATAAGCATTTAGTTGCTCTTAGCTTCACATGTAGTCCGATTGAAAGCACACTCTATGTACGAAAAAATGGGGCTTATCTTATGGTGCTTGTTATTTATGTCGATGACATACTCTTGACTAGGTCATGTGATGCAAAACTTAACATTCTTATGGCTGATTTGCAGCATACTTTTGATGTCACTTATCTTGGTCTTTTGAGCTACTATCTTGGCATCCAGTTTGTATCCGTTGAGGGGGGAATTGTTATGCATCAAGCAAAGTATGTCGAAAAACTACTTCAGCGTTTTGGCTTTGAGGATTGCAAGCCAGTTTCCACACCAATTGAGATAGGCTTCAGGTTCTCAGTTGAGGATTCCAATGATGCATTTGACACTTCTCTTTATCAGCAAGCTGTGGGATGTCTTATATATGCATGCAACACAAGGCCGGATATACAATATGCAGTTTCCAGTTGAGTCGATTCATGCATAGCCTTGGCACTAAGCATTGGCAAGTGGTGAAACGTGTGTTTAGATATCTTCGAGGCACTTTGAGCTTAGGTCTCTTTTATGGCAGAGATATTCAGTCATGCTTGCATGCTTTTACAGATAGTGATTAGGCTGGTTGTTATGATACTCGCGTGTCCACTAATAGTAATTGCTTTTTCCTTGGAGACTCATGCATATCTTGGTTGAGTAAGAAACAACCTACAGTGGCCACATCGAGCTCTGAAGCCGAGTACAGGACAATTTTCATAGCTACAGTGGAGTATATATGGCTGAGATGCTTATTGATGGATCTTTGCATGGAAATTGATGTTGCTACGCATATTCTCACTGATAGTCAGAGTGCTTTGGCTGTTGCACGAAACCTAGTGTTTCATGCATGGACCAAACATAATGAGGTGCATTATCACTGTGAGAGAGCGCCTTCATGCAAGAGATATTGATTTGGTATATGTGCCTACACAAGATAATGTGGCAGACATATTCACCAAAGTTCTTCCACGGGAAAAGTTTGAAGCTTTTCGCAAAGCTTTAGGCTTATTACCTTGTGGGGGCTGATCTGTCACTCCCTGTATGTGTTCACATCATTCGCTCTAGGGGGGTTTGTTACACCTATGTGTTCCTCGAGTAGCTTTGATGTGAACCTTTTCCCTATACATGGGCACTTTTTACTCTAGTGCTGGCTAGAGGTTTTTTCCCCATGTTACCACATACTTGATACTCTCATATGTGGTGGTACTTTGTACTTAGGGATATTATTTAGCTCTTACTTCAGTTCAGTACATCATCAATAGAGAGAGCTATTCTAGCCAACGTCTTCTCCGTGTGTCTTGCTGCGTTTGTGCTCCTTGTGTGTGCTTCTCGTGTGTCTCGCACTTCTATACACACCCAATAGAAACTCCCAAGAACTTACCTTATTCAAAAAAACCTTACCTTTCCTAGGAGTCTCAATCAACTCTTGTATCATATTCTTAAAAAATTTAAACTTTTATGCAAAATAAAATTGTAGCTTCGCATGAAATTTCATCACATAAAAGCATCAATCTTAGCAATATGCTAGAAGTTGTTGTCGATTCTGAACACGGACCCTACTTGACTAATCAATTGAAGATCGAAAATCTTAAAGATCAACCAATTGATATGAAAACTATAACACGCAAACAAAGTTAAGTGAATGCATCATTCTCTATGGCGCATATTTTTTGCTCCAATTATATAATAAGCTCATGTTTTACTAAAATGACCTTTCAATTGCAAGGGCTATCCTTAGAGTGCTAACAAGTGAAAATATCCCTTGTTGATGGTGGTTTCCAAATCAATTTCTCAATTTCTCTTGTTTCACTAGATCAATATCGAGAATTTTTCCCTTTAATAATTTGCAAGGCTTATGAGGCAATAAAGAGAAAAGCAAGCTAGTTTGCTATTGGGGATATTATTATGGCGAATTCACAGAAAAGTAGAGACGACTAGGTATATTCTCATAGAAATGCCTGAATATAGTTTCAAATTTTGAAAAAATAATTTGATTACAAAGTTTTTATAAATATGCTCATCATCTATTAGCATGGATTCTGTAGGTATGGGCTGAAAGTTAGAATGAATCCTACATGAAGGAACATACATAAGCCCATTTCAATCGCTTTTATTATCTTCCTCCACCTAAGTAAGTCTGAGTTTCTTAGCTATTTCTAGCTACAAAATGGCGTTTTATTAAAAATTTGAGTCCCCTCTAATCTTAAGAATTGACAATAATTTCTAACCTTATTTGTTTAAGTCTTGGAGGAATTAGAGCTATGAAAAGAATGTCAGAGAAGAGGAGAAAATGACACACGATTTGAAAACGCAAGCCTGTCCATAATATATCAATATTTTATCTCCCTTTGAATTCCAGAGCATTCCTTGTTGTAATCTTGTCTAACCCTTGCTATGTGGGATATGGGGGGTCCCACGGGTACTATGCCCATTCATCTGTATAGTTGTTCTTTCAAAATTAATCCTTGTTGTAATCTTGTCTAACCCTTGCTATGTGGGATATGGGGGGTACCACGGGTACTATGCCCATTCATCTGTATAGTTGTTCTTTCAAAATTAAAGCTCGGGGAATAGGCACTTGCCGAACCTCCATTAAAAAAAAAAACATCTGCTACTGCACGTTATTGGTGGCTTGAATATGAACGAATGGCTCTAAGGAAATCACACCCATAATTTTGGAGAAATTTCCGATCATCATCGTCGTATATTATTCCTTCGATTCCTGTGTACTCGCATCACTATGTAAGCAACATTCACCAGGTATTGGCATATATAATATAACATATCCTTTCCATGTTCTGACTCTGTTTCTTCAAATCGCCGACAAAAATGTTTCAAGTCCTTGAAACAGTACGATGAAGGGACAATATCCGCGTGCAACTGACGTCGGTGATGCTACTTCCCCATGTCCCCATGCACCTTGAGTTCCTTATCCCGTATTCAGTAGCTTTACACTCGATTGCTTTTCTTGCAGATGCATGCTGAAGGGTTTTCGAAGAACTGACCTCTCCCAGGTCGCATCTCCATAGGATCACCCATAAAGCCCTTCTGATACCTCTTCAATTTCGCTTTGAAAACCTCAAAAGTCATATTCTGTCTGCTTGCAAACAGCGTTTTCAGCTTCTTTGCATTTGGTCGAATCGTCCGTTTATGACCAAAGTATCGTCTGCCAAAAAGGGATGCTATCAAAGAACAAAAAGGGAGACTGTTGCAAAATGTATTGAAAAGAGGAGAATAAATAACCTGCGACCAGAAAGCATCCGCGCCATGTTGCCATTATTATTGGTAACAAAGACATCACTTTGATCACAAACTACGAAATCGATTGCTGCCAACCGTGATGAATATGCAGAAAATGGCCGCAATTCATCTTTTGTTGATAGTGTATCCTTGGTGAAGAAATTCGGGAACATTTGTTTCAAGGGCGCTAATGCAGTCTCTCCACCGTAAATCTCTCCAGATGCAACATACAGATAGGTATCACTACCGTATCCCAAGGCACGCAACATAAGTCCAACTTCCTCAGGTGTGAGAGGACATCTTCCATTCCTTCTGGCTTTCTCCGGATTACGATGCTGGAGAATTATATTTTCAAAGAGTATGAGAGAGATGTCCATGCAAATAAGTTCAGCTCATGTGTTCAGATGCTTACAGGAATGTTCTTCCATTGCTTACGAAGCTTTGCCATGTCGTTGATCTCCTTTTCTCCACCACCGTAGTAACATCCCGTAAATGCCAACATATCTGGCTCAAATCTTCAATCATTTCTTACATACAATTAAAAATATGATACCAAAGTACAACCTTACAAAGATTTTCAAAAGTTTGAAGGCCCAAAAACTAGATGCCATGATTTATAGCCATGTAGATTCACCTGAGATGGAGAGCTATGTATCGCTCGTTTCTCTGTCTTAATCTTTCGACAAGCTTAGTTCCCATTATTTTGATACTTTTAGTGAATTGTAAGGCATGGTAATTGACCTTGCACCGAAGCTTTTGTAGATTCTCTTCTAATCTGTTTGCCAATCTATAGTCAAATTTCTTTAAACGAACAACCTAAAACATGCATATACAATTCCAATTAGTGAACATTAAAAGTAAACAGAAAACCTTACAAAATCATGTTCACACTAGTCTTGTATCAAAATAGACATTAGATTGTCGTTTTTGCATATAGATTAAAAATACATAAGTACACTATAAAAACTAGGGAAAAAAAAGTGGTCGTACTACAAACAAATAAAATATATTCTCCCATAATTAAACATCTTATAAAATGAACTTTTGTTATACTAAACGATAAGTGTTAACTCGAAGAACTTCAAAGAAAAAAGTTCTTTCATGAAAACGTAGTCAAAAGGATAATATGTTCTTATAGCTCCTTCATAGTCATAAAATTTCCCAGCACAAATCTAATGTCATTTCTGCATGAATAAAAATAGCCCAATAAATGGATACCGAGTAAGCAGCAATATGCATGGAAACATAGTTACTCTATTGCTGGAATAACTAAAAGGATATCATACGTTCTTCTTCAAGATCATAACGTGTTGAAAATATACATCATGATTCTATCAAGATATCTTCACATAACTAATGCAAAGATAAACCTTACTAATGAAAGAACATCATACCAATGAAGAACAAGTATATAACTGGACTACTTTTTGTACAGACCGACCAAGATTCTAACCTTTCAAGGCATGACAGTCATAATAACATGATTCTAAGCATAAGAACTCACATTCAAGGCACCCATGAAATGTCCTTGAAGCACATCTCTTTCTTCTTGCAACAGCTTACGATATTTATTTCATGCATGTGTAACATTGCATTGGAGCACTTTAGTACATGAACAACCTCAGTGTATAAATATCCACACAGATACAATCAACTGATTGTGCGTGCACACTCATCATGAATGGCATGAACTTGCATTGGATTAAGCACATGCATAACGTATAAATCCTCCCAAATCCTCCCATAGATTCAATCAACTGATCATGCTTGGCACTTGCACATTCATCATGAAATCCAATGAGTAATATATCTTCTAGAATTGCTTCCATGCTCCGAAATATACAATGCCCTGTCACTTTCTCTCACCATAAATGCATGGTACCACACTACATTTAGAGCTCAACACCATACCACTCAAAACATCTCATTTACAAGGCCTTGATACTACAGTCTACAGAGCTTCTCATCTCTATGGATGAAGAGGATCCAACTTCAAATCTTTTGGTCTCATAACATTGGTTACTTGGAATACCGAAGGTTTGGGCACCAAATACAAGTGGAAATTGTTAAAGATTTGGATTGCACAAAACAATGTTCACACACACACACACACACCCCTACGTACATGTGTATGTATGTATGTATAAATGTATGTATGTATGTATAAATGTATGTATGTATGTTATATATATATATATATATATATATATATATATATATATATATATATATATATATATATATATATATATATATATATATATATATATATATATATATATATATATATATATATATATGTGTGTGTGTGTGTGTGTGTGTGTGTGTGTGTGTATATATACATACATACATACATACATACATACATTCAGCTATGGTATGATTAGTGGTATGCTCAGTTGTGGTATGATTAGCTAATGGTTGGTATTCAGATCGGTTATATTTGACTTCCTAGTTAGTGTTGTCTTGTGCTCTATTATGTTGCATGTTTGCTGCTGTTGTGATTCTACTATAGTTTCTAGTGACGATATGAAGGCTTGGTGATACGTGTCTATTATGCTTTAATGTATTCATGTGCTTACATATGCTCCAGGAGTAGTGCATTTTGCATTCCACACACTTCACCACCTACAGGTGAAATTTTTTGAAGGACAGAGTAAAGGAGGGAACCAAGGAACCAAATAACAAATTGGGCGCCAGACGTCCAAATATTGGAGTTGGGCGTCAGTCGTCCAAATACTGGAGTTCGGCGTCAAACGTCCAAAATCTGGAGTTGGGCACCAAGACGTCCACATGGTAGAGTTGGGCGACTTCATGCCATCTCATCCACTTACCTCCCTTTCAAGCTCTATGGCCAAGCTGGGTGACCCTTCTGAAGTGCCCTTGTCCTCTTCTCGATTTCTTTGAAGCTTTAAGGTCTCTAGCTCCTTCCTCAAGGCTGTCACCATGTCTTCATCTTGGGAGAAAGTCTTTCCCGGATGTGCTCCAAATTGAACCCTTGCAGCCTCAAACCTGGTGGCAGCTGCTTCAAATTCTCTCAAAGTGGCATCTGGTCTCAAAAGCTCTCTCAGCTTCTGCTATGTGGATTTCGGCAAGGCCTTCTCCACCCACTTCTTAACAAGGAAATCCCCTCGTGGTTCCGGCAATCTTGCCACGAGTGACCTTGCCCGCGTCATAAGTTCTGAAAATGATTCTCCCATATGCAAGATTAGATTCTCAAGTTCATCTAACGTTCTTTCTGTAGAGTTACCTGGCCCAAATGCGTATGTGAATTCGTTCCTCAATGCTTCCCATGTTTGGAAATGGTTTTCCGCGTACTGGCTGAACCATTTATCCGCCAATCCTTCAAGAGTTGATGGAAAGAGAGCAAGGAAGGCGTCCTGTCGTTGCTGTAAGCCCCTACTCTTACAAATTGAAAGAAATCTTCGTACATGATCTTCAGGATCTTCATTAGCACCGCCATGAAATGAAGAAAATCCAATATTTATTCTTGACAAAAGAGCGGAAAGTTCCTCTGCCATAGCCTTATTAAGAAGAGTGTCTTGGGGTAAAGTCTTTTGAGTTTTAGCCTTGTCGTCTAACCCTTCTATTCTAGAGGCTATGCTTGACGCAGATAAACTTCTGATGGGTGTTCGGTAAGGGTCTGGCCTTCTTCTGTGGTAACTTTTGATTGGTGTCTTCTTAGGGCTTAGCTGCTTCTCTTCGCTAGCTCTGGTGTGGGTCATGGACCATCTTTGGAACTACTGATGGAGGAAGTCGCCCCAATGAAGAGGTCGCCCCGGAGGAGTCTTCGCCCAAGAAGTGGTTGCTCAAGTGGGGGGAGGAGGAGTAGGCGCCCAAGAAGCCAAGAAGGAGGATGAGGAGTAGTCGCCCAAGAAGTTAGGAAGGGGGAGGAGGAGGAGGAGTCGCCAGGAAGGAGTCGCCCAAGCCTCCAAAGGAGGAGGAGTAGTCGCCCAAGAAGTTAAGAAGGGGGAGGAGGAGGAGGAGTCGCCCAAGAGAGGAGGAAGAGGAGGAGGGGTGGAGTCGCCCAAGGCTCCAAGGGAGGAGGAGTAATCGCCCAAGAAATTAAGAAGGGGGAGGAGGAGGAGGAGTCGCCCAAGAGAGGAAGAGGAGTAGGAGGGGTAGCCCTGGGCACTCAAACCGTAAGTGATTTCTCAAGGAAAAGAATACTCAATTCTAAGTGATTTCTCAAGGAAAAGGAAATCTCCAGAAGCCTTGTCCCACCGGGTGTGCCAAATTTTCACCTGTAGGTGGTGAAGTGAAGTATGTGGGTGCAGGGAATGCAAAATGCACTACTCCTAGAGCATATGTAAGCACATGAATACATTAAAGCATAATAGACACGTATCACCAAGCCTCCATATCGTCACTAGAAACTATAGTAGAATCACAACAGCAGCAAACATGCAACATAATAGAGCACAAGACAACACTAACTAGGAAGTCAAATATAACACGATATGAATACCAACCATTAGCTAATCATACCACAACTGAGAACTGCAGTGAGAAAGCCTTCTTGGTTGTTCCTTGAAGTAGATCCATTCTGAAAGTGCTTTAGGTCCTCCTTAGATACTGCATAAGCTTTGTCAACAACCTGCTCAAGAGTGTCTTCATTTCTTTCTACTCTTCCCAGTGAGATTTTCTCCTTGTCTTGGTTGTGTTTGGCTTCTTGAAAAGGTTCATGCTCCATGGTCCTTTTTCCCTTGTCCCTTGTTGAATCTGTTACTTCTTTGGCAGCATCTTTCAAAGCTGCCTTCTGCTTTTGTGCCCTAGTCATTACTCCAGGAAGTTCCTCAAGTTGGACTACTCGGGCACTTGGAGAGTCTACGTTGCCCTCATCATTAGATATTGTGATCATATGTAGGGGGCAAGAGTTACCTGGTGTGCTTGTAGACGGCATTGACTTTGGGCAATCCTTCGTGTAATGATCTCGTGTCTCAGGACAGTTTTTGCATGGTGGGGCATCCTCAGGAAGTGAGCATTTACTTTGGAAGTGTCCATACTCCCCACATCTGTAACACATTATAGGCCTAGGTGGTCGGTTTGGACGAGGCCTACCTTCTTGCCGTTGAGGTCCTTGGTTGGTGTAGAAAGTTGTTACAAAAGGTGTTGTAGTGGATGGTAAGGGTGGTTGCCCTAACGAGGAGGACTGAGCCACTCCTACCCATTGAGCTGCCGGAGGTTGTCCTAGCATCATAGTTTGATTTCCAAGACCCTTCAGAAAATAACAATCCTTGGCCTCATGGCCACCCTTGCCACAAAACTGGCATGTTAGCCTCCTTGGACATTCTTGTGATGTGTGTCCTTGGGTACTACAGAGAGAACACCATAGTCCAGTTCTTACCTCCCTTAATGTTTTGAGTTCTTCAAGCTCTTGTCGTATTTGAGCGAGACCTTCTGAAGTGCCCTTGTCCTCTTCTCGATTTCTTTGAAGCTTTAAGGTCTCTAGCTCCTTCCTCAAGGCTGTCACCATGTCTTCATCTTGGGGGAAAGTCTTTCCTGGATGTGCTCCAAAATGAACCCGTGCAACTTCAATCCTGGTGGCAGCTGCTTCAAATTCTCTCAAAGTGGCATCTGGTCTCAAAAGCTCTCTCAGCTTCCGTTGTGTGGATTTCGGCAAGGCCTTCTCCACCCACTTCATAACAAGGAAATCCCTTGGTGGTTCTGGCAATCTTGCCACGAGTGACCTTGCCCGCATCATAAGTTCTGAAAATGATTCTCCCATATGCAAGATTAGATTCTCAAGTTCATCTAACGTTCTTTCTGTAGAGTACCCGGCCGAAATGCGTCTATGAATGTTCCTCAATGCTTCCCATGTTTGGAAATGGTTTTCCGCGTACTGGCTGAACCATTTGTCTTCCAATCCTTCAAGAGTTGATCGAAAGAGAGCGAGGAAGGCGTCTTGTCGTTGCTGTAAACCCCTACTCTTACAAATTGAAAGAAATCTTCGTAGATGATCTTCAGGATCTTCATTAGCACCGCCATGAAATGAAGAAAATCCAATATTTATTCTTGACAAAAGAGCGGAAAGTTCCTCTTCCATAGCCTTATTAAGAAGAGTGTCTTGAGGTAAAGTCTTTTGAGTTTTAGCCTTGTCGTCTAACCCTTCTATTCTAGAGGCTAGGCTTGACGTAGATAAACTTCTGATGGGTGTTAGGTAAGGGTTTGGCCTTCTTCTGTGGTAACTTTTGATCGGTGTCTTCTTAGGGCTTAGCTGCTTCTCTTTGCTAGCTCTGGTGTGGGTCATGGACCATCTTTGGAACTACTTCTGATGGAGGAAGTCGCCCCAATGAAGAGGTCGCCCCGGAGGAGTCTTCGCCCAAGAAGTGGTTGCTCAAGTGGGGGGGGGAGGAGTAGGCGCCCAAGAAGCCAAGAAGGAGGATGAGGAGGAGTAGTCGCGCAAGAAGTTAGGAAGGGGGAGGAGGAGGAGGAGTCGCCCAGGAAGAGGAGAGGTCGCCAATGTTGAGAGAAAGGAGGAGGTGAGGTCGCCCACCATTTCATTTCTGGCGACTATTCCTCCTATCTAATTCTTTCCTCCAGTTCGGATCTGGCGACCATTCCTCAGCTTCACTCCTCTATAATTAGGCGACTCCACAATAATTAGGCGACCCCATCCTCTATAATTAGGCGACTCCATCCTTCAGCTTTTACCCTCCACAATAGAGGCGACCCTCACTCCTACACTGGACCAACCACTTATGACCAGTAATTCCGACCTGATAGTACTGACCACACTAAATTTAGCCAGGCGAATTCCAGTGGCCACTATTGTGCAACATACCTCATCGCTAACCTTCAGCACAGCTCACACAGCCACGCGTTCGCCAACCAGCAGCACAAACCCATCGCATCCCCATGACCGCTGTTTGCGCAGAACAGAGGAAATTGGAAAACATGCCCAATCGTAGTTCTGACATCCTCGCCCAATAGTAGTTCTGACCCAAAGGTTTAATTTAGTAAGAACACCAAGCCAATTATTACGTTCTGCTGAGCAGAGCCAACCACCCTTATACATGCGGTATCTTAGAACAGGGAAAAGAATCGACAAAGAAGCCAACTTCTGCTGAGCACAGCGACAAAGAAGCACATGAGCACATACTTAAACATCTGGTAGCAAAAACAAAGCTTAACTGAGAACCATATGAGCTAAAACTGAACGCACCTGCAACTCACGAGTTCCCTGTAGCTATCATGCATAATCCTCTGTCGAAATAGAAGAAACATTCTCTGAATTTAAAACTGACACTGAAAGTGCATCGGAGCAATCATCTGGTGATTCGAGTGATTCACTTTATGTGGTCTCTAAGGAGAATCCCTCAAAGTCAGAGTCACTTGATGAAGAAATTCAGCACGATCAGAGCACCTCTCCAGCACCAAATACTCAGCCAAGTAATCACAAGAACTCTGCTACATCATCAGCAAATGTGACAACTGTGGCCACAACCACAGAGATCATCATTTCCATCCCTGGGGAAATTTCTTTGAAATTGGACTTGAGCATATGTGGTAAGCTTCAAAACTCGTTTACTTTGGAAGAATTGAAGAATATGCATTTACTCACAATAGCACATGCCAAGCTCCCCTCACTTAGTGACCCTCAGACTTGTGGTATGGGGATCTTGACACTCTTCAAGTCCTTCCCATCCCTTTCTGGAGGAAGAATCACTAAAGACAAGCTCGCTCTTATGTTGGGAACCCAAGGAATTCCAAAATCTAAGAAGGCAGGCAGCTATGCAGAGTTGGCCATTCCAGATATATTGCAGGCATGTACGACTAGTTTCTCCACTCCGAATTGTAGTCACGTAATGATGCAGAGGCTCCTATTATTCAAGGCATTTTTCCTCTTGAAGGATAATCTACATTTCACAGATGTGAAAATATGTGAACCTCTTCTTTGCTTCGCTCAAGCAAAGCCCTACCCATATCACAAAATTCTACTTCAGACGCTAGCAGAACGAAAGAAAAGATATGGGCAGCAGGTAGGCAAAAGGGCTCTTACCTTCAAAGTAGTAGGAGGACACATGATGCTGTATATATATAGGTACTTTGCCGCCCTCCATTCAAAAGATATGTCGCGGCCAACATCATCGACACATCCACAGGCAGTGCACCCTCGAAAGAAACGAAAGGCAAAGATTGTGAAAGATTCCAGGGAACTTCTCGATACGCTTCCAATAGACCAGCAAGGATATGCTAGAGTATCAAAGAAGGTACGTACATCAGCCAACTGCCCCTTTCCGCCTATCAAACTAGTACCTACTTCATCCAGAAAAGCTTCTTCTTCTGTTCAATCCACTCCACCCTCATAAACCCCACCCTCACAAACCCTACACACTTCAGATGCACCTACTACACCCATTGCCCCACCTCATTCCACCCCCACTCCACCTCCCGCTTCAACCATGTCCACTCCCATTCCCATTGATCCACGCATAGACCCAATTCATCTCCAATTTCCATCATGTCCCACACCACCACCTTCCCCTCTACAACCCGCACCACCCCACTCCCCATCTCCCCAGCCACCATCTCATCCCCCTTCGCCACTCCCACCAGCATCGACACCTATTCCCCCAAGTCATACACCCCTCCCACATATGCAACCTCAAACCTCCATTCAACCACCCCCGTTTGACATACTACCCTTTCCACCACCATTCCGGTTCTCTCCTTTTCGCCATAACCCCGCTACAGACTTACCTCCGCACCCATTTCTTGATACATCTAGTGCAGAGCAGCTGTCCACGAATGAGAGGTACAAGAAACATATCTGGCCCTTAGTTCCCAATCACTCGTAGGATATCTGCCAAATGGATGTTGCAAAAAACAGATTTTCTGAGATTTCTAACAAAATTATGGAAGACAGGCAGGCATGTATGAATTTAGAGCATCGGCTACGCCATTATACTCACATGTTGAGTGAAGAATTTCTCAGAGTAAGTCTAGTCAACAAGGAGATGTACATGCAGATTGCAGAATTGTCTACCCACTGCAAGGACGCACGCAGACTTGAAGACAAGGTAAAAAACTTGGAAGCTTTTCTGCAAGATGAAGAAGAAAAGACTACAAGGCTGAAGGCTGAAAATAAAGAACTAAAATCAACTAACAAGAACCTCTTGGCTGAAAATGCAGAAGAGGCAAAAAGATGCACTAAAATCCAAATTTAGTGCATTAAAGGCTTTGCTCACATCTTCTAAC